>WEIU01018213.1:131049-147769 GCA_013389925.1 Aegithalos caudatus
TTTAATCTGAAACACTCTTCAGAAATTGTTTAGTAATAAAGGCATCACAGAAAAGAACAAAGAACTGCAACTAGGGAAGCACTACTGTTCAAAGACTGTTCAAGTTTCCAGGAGTCTGAATGCCTCTGTACTTACCTGGTGCTGCCACTGAGCTACTGGGCAAATGCATGAGTCATTTCCCTTCTTTAGGCCTATTTTTTTATGTCTATACAATTGAGATGAAGAATCTTGCAGAGCAAATATCAGGACAACAAATATCCATAAAACAGATCAGTTATTATTATTTCAAAAATAATCTATTAAGTTTGCATCTCTATGTCTGGGATTTTTTTCTACACTTAGGGGCTCTGTATGGTATTTGATTTTTTACTATATTGAGTAAAGGCTACATAGAGATAGCTCCTGAATTTATGATCAATAGAAAACTGCAAATTTTGTCTCCCAACCAATTCTATCAAATGATCCAGCACAACACATCAATAAAAAGCTCTGAATTGACGCTGTTTCCCTATTTCATGCCCTGTTTAAGTTCCCTGGGGATGACAGATTAATTTAATTAGTTTTACTGAACTGTCTAGTTGCTTTTACTGGCCAATTTACTCATAGGCTGAAATTTCTCTTGGGGTTAGCATTGTCCTACTGGTCCATTTTTAAAATAAAAGTGCATTTACTGTCACTTCTTATATAGTTCTCTGCTATGCTTTCTGCTGTGAAGACTGACGTTTGTAAAGTGGCTCCGCTGACACTTATATAGGAAGTTTAAAGTGGTTGTTTTTCCTAAATGTGGTTAAAGTAAAAAGGAAGCAGATAGCTACAGTCAAACGGACTGTGAACTGAATACCTTGGCCAGCTTTCACTGGGGAATTAAGTTAATCTGAGCACAACACAGAATATGGCTCTGACATGCCACCTGTACACACAGAAGTAGTGATCAGTCACTTCCAAACTTCCTCCACTTGACACTTTCTTCAGCACAGCAGCAGCAAAACAACAGCAGTGAGGCTACAAACTTTCAATCCAAGCTGTGGCTTGCTTAGATGGGTCTAATCAAGGTCCCTGGACTTCAACACACTGCCAGGCAGCGGGAGGTGTATGAAATACAGCAAAATTAACAGCAGCAATGAAATTCATTTAATCCTAGTGGTCAAACACCCAGAACCATGAAAAAAATGCAAATCCTAACTTGGATTTGGGTAAGAATTTTATTCATGGCAGCATTTTCCTATCCAGCTGAATGATCCCTAATCCTGTATTTTTAGAAGTAGGAGAGGAGTAATTTAAAATCCAGATGAAAATTTTGAAGCTTGAACCATTTGGGGTTTTTTTTTTCTGTATTTTTTGTACAAGGTCAAATGAGATATTTCATGCTCCAGTGAATTTCCCATTCTTCCTCTGAGTTTTAAAATATGAGCAGATGCTGCCTTCTGATTTTGGGCATCATAGCTCTGCACCAGATTTCAAACAGTCTTTCTAAGATTTGAAAAAGACTATTGTCCTCTGTGGTAATTTTTTCAAAAGCAGGGTTGGATGGATTTCCATGATATCTTGTCCAAAGTTTTTCTAGGAAGTGTGTAGTTCTGAACATACTAGTCATTTAGCACATCTACAGAAATTGAACATTGACCATATCTACAGAAATCTGTATCATCCACTCCTTTGTAAATTCAGCTCTTCTGAGGCTCCTTCGACTGCAAAGCTTTACAGCAAGTATGAAAGATCTCATCTTTCTGGACTCATGCTCTAATTGCTGAATTACATTTTCCTGGGTTCACCAGCCCTTTCACCTATATATTCCTCTTATTAAAAATCTCCCTGTGACAAAAAAACACACTTTGGATGCTCTAAAGAGGAAAAATAAACATACTAGAATCTTAACCTGGCCCTCAAATGCCCATCCATTACAGAATCAATGAAAGAGGTTTTTAAAATTTTCCCTTTACAGAGGAAGTACTCCTATAATTTTAAAATATTATTTATTTAAGCTATATAGGTCATGTTCTGTTGGAACAGTATGTTTTAAATTTTGAGGTCAGAGTTTTAAATATATATTTATGTATGTTTACCCATTTTCCATCAGATCTGTAGACATGAAGTAGTAGTCTTACTATAGGATTTACTTGTCAATTAGTTTATGAACACTCATTTTCTCAAACAACAAGCACATTTAAAAAAAAACCAGAACCACTGGGAATTTTTAGGAATATTAAAATATGGAAGATTAAAATCCCATATCAAAGATATAATTTTATGGTCCAGCTAAGTTACAATGCATCTCTGTGCTAGTTAAACCAAACACACACCATGAAACCAATTACACAGAATTTAGAAGGACTTATTTTGAGTCCATATCTTGTTCCATGTGAACAAAGAGTATCTATTCTAATAGGACAAGGAAGAATAGAAGTAGTCAAAACTAATATCACACATTCAGATACAACAAAAAGACAACATTCTAAAAATGTGATTTTCTTGATTAGGATATTAGCAATTCTTAAAAAGCCAGACTGAAGTCAGGAATGTAAAAATTCAATAATCTGGTTTCCCACATTTGTAAGAATGAAGCTATAGTCTCAGCAGAAGGTCCTAATGTGCTCACAGCAGGTCACTCCAGGCTATTTATAGCCTCAAAAGGTTCTTTTTAGCTAGGCCAGAACAGCCAAGGGCACTTGGGTCTTTCTACTCAGGTTCATTCTTCTCAGCCTCACTGTGTGTAAATTTAACATATGAAGAAAACTTTGCAAAATCACTAGGGTATCAAATTCTTATGATATACTTCATGAATAACATAGAAACTTCTGCTGAAAATATCCTTGCAATGCCTACTGCATACCTAGTATAAATTCATGCACAAGTGAAAATCGCCTTATGTAAATATTACTCTGTGCAACCAATGGGATCCAATTAGTTTTCTGTGTTTTCTGTTTCCAATGCTATGACAGACAAAAATCTATCAGATGACAATGTATCTTTTATGCTTTAAGTAGAATTTTTGCAGGTCATTAGTTTACAATGCAAACCAGCACTTTGGGTACTTTTAAAAGAAAATGAAAGTGAGAGGAAAACAAGTTGAGCTGTTCAGTTCATACCATCATAAGAACCTGCATTTCTAAGCATTTGATTCAGGTAAAGCTCTACCTTTTATATTATTTTAGTGGCAAATTCCTACAGTGACAGTGAAAGAGACTGAAATACACGCTGAGGCTTTTTGCAAGTAGCATCATGATATGCAGCATGTTTCTATGATAGCAGCTATCCCCAGAGTATCAATCATACATAAGAAGACCAGAACCGGATTTTCAATCCTCTTATCTCATCTCCCAGTGTCTCCTTTCTCTTCTATATTTTATAGGGAGGAGAGACAGAAAGTTGCCACAAGATTATTTCTGTGGCAGCTTCAACTCCCCCTCTGGTTTTCTGCTCAATGCTTGTGACTGACACTTAGTTCTGCCTGAAGGATAAGGACAGGACAGACTTCTGAGTACCAATCAATGGGGCATGCCACATGCTGTAATTGAAAAATACAGTGCTTCTGCAATAATATGAGGACATATCACTTCTAGTGCAAAGCAGTGGTAAAGAGAATTGTAATACGTAGCTTGCACTTATTTTTATGGCACCTGTCTGAACATGGTTTAAAAATGTGAACCTGAGCTACAGAATTGGAATTCTGTAATTCAGCAATGCTCAGATCAAGGTGAAGCAATGCTCAAGATCCATTTTTTATTTCATCTGCAGAGCATGAGATCTTTTTAGTAATAATCTGTCTGATGTCCCACTGTACCTTCATCTAAGTTACCTGTTTGCTTGGCACAGGATGGGTCAGGTTGGAAGTGACCACAGTGGGTCACCTGGTCTAACCTCCCTGCTCAAGCAGGGTCATCCTAGAGCACCTTGCACAGGATTGTGTCCAGACAGATCCCGAATATCTCCAGTGAGGGAGGCTCCACACCCTCTCTGGGCAATCTGTTCCAGTGCTCGTTCACCCACACAGTGAAGTGGTTCTTCATGTTCAGGTGGAACTTCTGTGCATCAATTTCTGGCCATTGCCTCTTGTCCTATTGCTTGGCACCACCAAGAACAGCCTGGCTCCATGCTCTTATACCCTCCTGTCACATACTGATAAGGTACTGTCACCATTGATAAGGTGCCCTCTGATTCGTCTCTTCTCTCTCAACAGACCAGACTGCCTCAGCCTTTCCTGATAATTGAGATGCTCCAGTCCCTTAATAATCTCTGTAACCCTCTGACGGACCTGCTCCAGGAGCTCCAAGTCTCTCTTGTCCTGAGGAGCCCAGAACTGGACACAGAACTCCAGATGTGCCTCACCAGGGCTGAGCAGAGGGGCAGGATCCTTTCCCTCGACCTGCTGGCAATGCTCCCCAGGATCCCATTGGCCTTCTTGCCCACTGCTGGTTCATGGACAGCTTGTTTTCCACCAGGACCACCAGGTCCTTCTCCAAAGAGCTGCTTTCCAAGAGCTCAACCCCCAGCCTGTGATGGTGCAGGGGGTTATTCTTCACCAGGAGCAGGACCCTGCAGTTTTCCTTCAAAAATTTCAGAAGGTCCCTCTCTACCCATCTCTCCAACCTGTCAAGGCCTTTCTGAAGGGCTGCACAGCCCTCTGGGGTATGGGCCACTCCTCCTGCCTTTTGAGTCAGCAGGGAAGTTGCTGAGGAGGTCTCTCCCCCTCCCTCCAAGTCATTGATGAATTGGTTAAACAAGACTGGGCCCAGTACTGACCCTTGGGGGACACCACCAGTGACAGGGCACCAACCAGACCCTGTGCTGCTGATCACAACACTGGGATCTGCCACTCAGCCAGTTCTCAACCCACCTGACTGTTCACTCAGCCAGTCCACACCTCCTGAGTTTGCCAATGAGGATGTTGTGGGAGACAGTGTTGAAAATCTTGCTTGAAATCCATTTAGACAATATCGACATCCTTCCAGGGAGTTGTTCCATCTTAGAAGGCACAGGCACACAGGCACAGCACAGTGGGTTACTGTTAGTAAACTGTTAAAGTAGCCAAACTTCACACTCCTAATCTCAGGCCATCTCACACTATTAAGTACTTTCCTCAGGCTCTTCTTTTATGGAGACTTCTCAAGCGAAACAATGCAAGATGTATGTAGGAAATATCTATCCTTCCAAACAGTGCATGTCCCCCCTGCCTCCCTAAAGCATAAATGGCTCATCACCTATAGAGACATGGCAGCCTGGGAACCAACTTGTAGAAAGTTGTCCTTAGGGTTCTCACTGCTGAGTGGAAAAACAAAAGCATCACAAGTATTTGCCTAAAGTCACAAAGCAGGTGAGTAGCATGACACTAAATACCACTGCTTCTCTTTTTACCTTTCCTTGTGTCTTTGGCATCTAACAGGAGATTTGGGAAATTACATACCTTTCAGAAGATATGTGAATGTATTTAGAAACTCTTCATATGACTGCTCATGACTATTAATAAATTGATCAAGGATGCTGTTCTCTAACAGTTTTTCTCCCATGATCATCCACACCTTGAGAGTCGAACAGGTGTATCTGTTTTTGTTTAGGCAGCTTCTGCAATAGAAAGAAAAGAGCTATATATACAAGCAGGCACAAAACAAATCAACAGACAAGTCCCTAGTTCACATAGATGGGCACTAGAAAGTACAATTTTTTTTCTCTTCCTGTGAAGATCTGATCTCATCAGTGGAACTTTACTCAACATTTCTCCCAAAATTCACATGGACAGAGAAATTTTAAGTACAAAGGGAGAAATTTTGTGACCATTTATGCTTGAATTTATGACCTTGGGTAACACAGGCCACAGAAGTGCCAGCTTCTGTTGGTGTTCTTCATTTCCTTAAGTTACTCAGTCTTTCAAGCCCTGTCTTCTTTGCAGAAACAGTGACACTCCTCATAAGCATGCTGTATTTAACTACCAGGCCACACCTGTACACTCAAATTTGGAATTGAATCCATCATCTCCAGCTGCACTGCTCACTGTACCATCAAAAGGCACAAACTCAGATTTTGGACCACGTGTTAAATCACAATGACGTGTGTGCATGTGTGTGTGTGTGTATGTGTGTATGTGTGTGTGTGTGTGTATGTGTGTGTGCGTGTGTGGGGTCTGGGGACAAGGGAAGGAGGGCCTGGTTATTTTTTGTTAAAGGGATATGAAAAAAACCCCCAGCAAACCCCCAAGAGAGATAGCATTGATGTGAATTTCCAGATCTTGACTGGTTTCTCCCAACTCTGCCACCCCTCCTGGCATCTCCCCCCTCCCCATCCCGTGTGCGTTGGTAGCCTGGCCAACCTATTTCAGCATTCCTGGCAGCAAGGATCCTTCAAATGCACTGCTCAGCAGATCTGCCTCCTTATCCTTGCCCCTGCTGAAACCAGCACTTAAAAATATATATAACAATAATACAGACATGAAAAAGAAAAAANNNNCGCTGAGGCAGCATACAAGACAAGGAGAGCATGCTGGAGCTGGACAGCCACACAGGAATGTGAGGACCACTCTTAAGAAGGGAACAAATGCTGAGAGCTGAAGGAAGGAAGCTCCACTCTCCAGTCACACAGCAACAGCTTTGCAGCCCACCTCCATCACTTAACCAGACTCTGTGGGTAGTAGTGGGCCTGAACAGTCAAAGTTAACCTTGCCCCTAACTCATAAAATCTGTGTAAATGCATGTTAACAGCCACATGATGCTCGACACTTACCCATATGACTTATATTTTATACACATAGGTCCACACTAATAGAATCAGTTTGCACACAAACTGATCAAGATGCAAGAACGCATTATACACTTAAGTCCTTGATTTGCATGTGTTTCTGTGCTTCATCTCTTTATTTACCACAACACTAATAGGTGGATTTTGGGAATGAAAGCTCAATTTTTCAGCAAAACTTCAGTGATACTAAGAAAGGCTGCCAACCTGGTACTGAAGTAAAATAAGATTGAAAAAGAATTCTTTGGAGACCAAAAAGAAAATAAAGCATGACTTCTAACATAAAACTCTAATTTTGTTGCATTTTCTGCTTCCAAGGAAGAATAATGTTCTGAAGATACCAAAATACGTGCACACCCTTACAACCTAAAGTTTAAGTTTTCTAACATTTTACAAAAATCCAGCCATTATTAATCTCTCTGTGGACTGACCAAGCAGAATATAACTCACCAGACTCTCAGAGTTGTTTACATATATTACAGGGCTTTGAGAGGTAACAGTGCCTTCTATTCCTCATTATGGTTTAGTTATTAAAATCATGACTTGAAATTGTGCCATGATTTGTAAGGCTACTGTAAAAGAAAAAAAAAATATGTAGATAGATAGATAGATAGATAATCAAGAAAGCATTAATAACTTTCTGTTTTTCTGTGGAGTCCAGGATCTCCAACTGCCTTACAAACACTAACAAAATAAACTTAAAAACATTCCCAAAAGGAAGAGCAAACAAATATTTTTCCTAATAGCATATTTAAAAAATTAGTCTCCAAGAATTTAAATGACTTAAGAACAGGTTAGTGGAGGGTTGACAGCAAATCTTAGATTAATTGACTCTAAAAGGCTCTAGGAAACTAGAAAATTATATGCAATTTGGGAACATAGGCATATCCTTAACCAGCTGCATGACAGCTCTGTCTATGAAAACCATGCTCCACACCCACGAGATCACCAGCCTGAGATTCAGCACCCAGACCAGGTGATACCAAAATCATGTATCTCAATTCTTACTATGCTGTGCTGCTTCTACTTCCTACAGATTTTGGGAAACTTTAGATACTGCCTTGCACAGCTGTTATTGAGGTCTACAGAATAATCTCACGGAGAGGAAAAACCAGCTAGGTCCTAATGAAAGCCTAGGTTCTGTCAGAAAAACAGCCACTCTCTCAGACAACAGAGAGGAGAGACTGGCAGCCAGACCTGTTCCCTGTTTTCAATCATTTTCAGGAGCTGCCTGGTGCTGCAGCATGGCCCTAAATAAAAGCAAGTGCAGAGGATGGTATGTGGGGAATATCTACTATCCCTGAAACTGAACATGTGGTTAGGACGGATGGTAAAGGAAGGGTGTTCAAAAATTTATCTCAACCCATCAAGGCTTTCATATTTTTCATTTTCATTCCACTTTATTTTCTGCTGCTTCCCACCTACTTTATTCCAGAGTTTCTCTTAAATGATCACCATGCTATGTCAGTCACAGAGAAGTTTCATGAGGTAAACAGCTGAACCCAGGTTGACCAGAAGACTCTCACCTTTGCTAAGGAAGAAACCAGAAGGTTCTACGTAAGTAAAAGGCTTCAGCAACCACTGAATTCACAGCCTCAAGGCAATGACTTCTTTAAACTATCCTGAAAAAATAAAAATACACAGTAATGGATTTGAATCCTCCACAATTTATAAAGTTGTTACAATGACACTTCTAAGAATGAAATTACTGTATTGTTCTGTTAAAGAATAGATACCACTAAAATCAAAAATTTAGCTTCTTTTTTCCCCAAAGGAATAAAACTAACTTGGAAGT
The DNA here is from genome assembly GCA_013389925.1 of Aegithalos caudatus. Classification (NCBI taxonomy): domain Eukaryota; kingdom Metazoa; phylum Chordata; class Aves; order Passeriformes; family Aegithalidae; genus Aegithalos; species Aegithalos caudatus. The sequence continues at coordinate 139,568 of WEIU01018213.1, forward strand.
GTCAAGGAAAGTAAAGCAAGGGTATCTGATTCTTTTCTTGTGCTAGCTTTGGATACTTTTAGAGTCAAATATCAGTAAGTGATGCATTCAAGCAGCAACTATGCTTTCTTCTTTTTGCATTTCACTCCTGCTCATCCATCCAAATGACTTTAATGAGGTTTCTTGAGGCGATCATTCATTAAGCCTTGCTGATCATCAGCAGATTGTGCAAAATCAATTTTATTTCTCAAAATGCAGTCTTCTTCCAAGCAGTTTAAGACAAATCAGAAATCTCTGCATGGAATCACAGAGGCAGGTCAAGTGCCTATTAGCATGATTTCAATTATACAGTGATTAATTCTATTAAATACAAAATGTAGTGGACTATAAACCTCCTGGTTTATGCTGCATGTTTAAGTGTTTTATGTTTCTTTAAAATACAACAGGCAATGAAAGAAAAATCAAGATTATGATTTTTTTTTAAGGAAAGAGCAGTAAGCTAATTGTCTCTACAAACTCAATAGAATCTTATGTAATTTAATTTTTCAGGGAAAAATGAACTTCACTAGCATTTCTGACATAGGCTCACGTCAGGTTTTCGCACTATGGATTTGCTCTCCTAGAAGTCATTCTCAATTTAAAAAAAAAGACTGATTAATGAATGGGGATTTTTTTATAGTTTACCTATAGGTTCATGGAAAATATCCACTAGGTACACCTGTTATCAAGATTTTATAATTTATGTCTGCAAAAATCAGATTGAACATAAATACACTATTTTTAAATCTTATACTCTGTTACCACTGGACAATGCCCCATCTTTTTTCCCTACAGAGCTATCACAGTAACTACACCTTTAACAATATTGTTACAGCAATGAAGAATGGAGTGGCAGCTTTGCAAGAAGAATGAGATTTTAGCAGACAAGTGCACTCTGAATCAATTTAAGTCTATCCAGGTTCTGGCTGCTCCCAAAAAGGCCACCACCACCTTCACTTCCTCTTCACCTCCAGTTAGCCACTCCAGTCCATCTCCTGGGCAGACAAAATAAACCAGCAGTACAAAACCTGAGAGTAAACAGAGCAAATGCATGTATTCTGTTTTAAATATGTATTTTCTGATCTGCCTTTCCACTGAACGATCGTGATTGTCTGTACAAGGGGACATTGGGAATGTGCAGTGCGAGCAAGGGAAGGATGCAGGATTGCCCTTTTGGCAGCCTGTCATAGTTGCTTATGCAACCATGAAAGCACAGCCTCATCAGAAACACCCTCACAAATGGCCCAGAAAGCTGTGCCTCCTCCACACTGCAAAAGCAGATGTCAGCAGGGCACTCCTACACCCACCGTGCCGAGCTGGAGCCTGCAGTGAGGCTCATCAGCCCCCATGGCGCAAAGGGGCAGGCAAAGCTGGAACTCAAGCCTGTCCTGAACAAATGCTTGTTTTTAGCTATGGACCATGGTTGCTGCCTTAAACAAACATGCCAGGATGGTGCTTTAAAAATAGGCCAGGTGAAAGGCACGATTCTGGGAATTCCCGCTCGAGAATGACATAAAATATTTTGAGTCAAGCTATTTGAGTCAACCTATTTTCCTGAAGGCAGAAAACTGCCTCCTTCTTGTCTAGACATCTGCAAATCTACAGTTGCAGAACAGAAAGCCCTTCCTGCTCTACCATCCTGCCCTACTTTTCTCCCTCCTCCTCCCTGCCACCACCACCTGTGGAGAGGCAGAGCTCCAGGAGCAAACACAAAGGCACCAAGTTCTGGCCACAAGCAGGTGCAGGTCAACCCAGCTGGAGGAAAAAAAAATAGAAGTTACAAAGGATAAAAACTTTCAGATGAGGTTCCTTCCAACATCTCACAAGTCAATGTGATCTATGACAGCTAATCCTGTTAAAATCAACTGGATGTTTGCCATTGCCTTCAGCAGGAGGCCTTAAGGGCAGACACTTAATGTATCAGCAATTCCTGTGGATGGGAGCTGCATCTGCTTGCCTGAGTGCATTACTGAGCCTGAGAGCTGACCTTTAGATGGACAAAAACATGTGCCTCTCATGCCCAGCTCATATATGAGCTTTTAAAGGATATATCCAAGGGCTTTAATTGCAAGCAAGCATATTGATCCTGTTGGATTTCAGTGCTTTTATGCCAGTCCCATACCTGAGAATTTTTTTTAATGAATTTCCAATTGCTTCAAGAGTACTGCTCCCTTTAAAGTACAACTGGAGACCCCATGGCAAGGGTAACATTTCATGCAAACTGCGGCAGCCACTGCCCCCTGGAATGCAATTGTCCGGGATCTGATAGTCATAGCACAGCTGGATTCAATCAGATATTTCAGATAAGCCCTCCAAATAAAGCCCTCTCCCTCACAAGTTAAACACTGTTTACTGTCAGTTTTAGATGAGACAGAAAATTGAAGATCGTAGGATGCTGGACTCCCTGTGCCCTTTTTTACAGGTTTCAGCCTGTGGGTCCTGGCTAAGTATCCAGCATATTTGCATTCTGGCTGGCAAAACCTACACAAATGAGTAAGGCAGCTTTCCCTCTCCCTGCTGAGCTGGAGTGCATTACTGCAACCCACAGGAAGCCAGCTACATTTCAGCTCAGAGATGACTGTGTTTTACTGGCAGAAAATATGCTGAAAAGCCTGGAAATATCTCAACACAATTTGGAATGATTTGAGATGAAGAAGATGCAAACAATATATTACTTTAAGAAATTAATTGTAGAAGAAGAAAATCAAGTGAAATAAAGCATTTCCATAACAGTGAGCAATCTGCTGAAAACACATTACCTCTGTCCATGTTATTAAAATAGAAATTGTGAAGGAAAAGTCTATTTATTCCTTTTCACATGGGTTCTCTGCCAGTTAAATTCAGGATGGAAATCCAATATCTTCTTGCTATGACCAGGACAGTTTTGAACATCATTTCCCTACTATGTAGACACAATATTCTGAAGCTATTTGCTGCAACTTCTCCAAAGCACTTTGTCACTGGCAGTTAGAGACCAGCTTGGACAAGCTATTTCCTCATTCAGAAATGACATGCTGTTGCCAAAAAACTTTAATTTCTCCATCTTCTCTCAACCACATTAATTGGAAAAACAATTTCTAAAGATAAGGCATGTCAACTGGTAGAAAGTCTAAAATGAATATAAAATATTAAAGTGACACAACTGGGGGACTGGATTTTTCACTTAAATATTTGGTTTGGGTTTTTGTTTTTGTGTATTTTTTTGCCAGTAGATTTTGACCATAGACCCAAAAAAGGTTCAGAATACATCAAACACTTAGATAAGAAGCTATCAAGTATTATTTAGGCCCTACTGAATATATAAATAAATGTGATCTGAATGCTCTTAAATTCAGAGGAAGTTCTTCAGCATTCAACTCTGCACTACAGTTTCCTTTTATCTTTGTTTCAGTAAAAAAGGCCTATATGGATGCTACAGGGCACAGTGCCTTAGCACTGATGTATTTCAGATGAGAAACATCACCACATCCTATCTGCATTACAGTTATTCAATGTCTCAAGACAATTTTCGCAAACATTTGGTGTGTTTGCTTTGCTGTACTAATCAAATTCCATTTCAAGTTCCTTCTATTCCTATTCTCACAGCAGTTTCAAATGGGAGTTGAGATTTTTCTAAAATACTGTGCAGCAGATGTTGTAACTCAGGAGTGGGTGAAGTAGGGCCAGGAAAACAAAAGCAGGGAGCTATGAAGAGTAAATTGTTTTCCAGGTTTTTTCGTTTATTTGTTGTGCTGTGTTATGCAAGTGGCTTATCCTCTGTGCCCCAGCACTGCTAGCTGTTGAAAGGATATGTTCCCAGTGGACTTCCCAGCGTCTCATTATTTGTTGTTGGAGAAAAGCACTGCAAAACTGATGAAAAATGCCACAGAAGGGTGCAAAGTTTTATTAGTCTTTCAAGGTCTGATCAGAAGGCCACTGAAGGAAAAAAAAAAGCATCTCTAATTACTTCAATGGACTTTGAGTTGGACTTTTTAGTCAGCCCTCACTCAGTGAACTGCATGCATTTGTCATTTCCTCTGCTCTGTTTCAATGTTATTGCCTGCTTGGGGAAAGTAGTATGCCAATCAGCAAGACTTGTTTTCTTCTACTACTTATTGAAATTATTTTTTTACTCAAAAATTATTTTAAATTCCATTTTAAAATACCACTGAAAAATTCTGAAGATGATCACAAGGTTCATAGGTTTAACAGTGTAAAAAAAATTCAACCATGAAGAAGCGTGTGCTGCAGATATTTACAACCTAAGAGGCACCTGCTGTCACTGTGAGCTTGTTCCACACCAAAGAGTTAAAGCTTCTGGAGGCTGGTGGGTTTCTTGTTGTGCCATCTGAAGACAAGAGAGGAAAGGAAAATAAACCAGTCACAGCCAGTTAGCCACAGTAGATCGAGTTCTCAGGAGCACATCTGCAAATTAAGCAGACAGATTCCCCTCCATCAGGCTGTCTCTCCATGCCACGAGCCCCCTGTGCTGTCACAGAAGATTCCTCACATTGCTCACATTTGAATCCCAATCACACAGAAAGATTACGGAGGACGCAAAAAAACTGCTATCAGCCAGGTACGTCTAATTACTGTTTTGCCCAAAGCAAACTTGGTTGATACACTTAGCAAATGTTTTGAGAAATACTATATAAAAAAATTCCTTCCTTAAGCTTCTTTATGGAGGACTTGAAACTTCTCTGTGTGTCTGGGTATGATTTTGACTGTGGAGAATTTGGAAACAGCAATTGCTTTACAGGGGTATGCTTTTACGTTTTGGAAATGAAAAAACAAATCTGTCAGAGGAAGAAAAAAGACAATGCTGCAAAATCAATTTAATTCTATAAAAGGTATCTGTGCTCACACCAAAATAACTGCAAACTAATTAATGGTCAGTAATGGGTGTTTACCAGCTAAGATTCCATGTTATCTTATCATTCACTCAGTGTCCAATAAGTACAGCTCAAATATCTTATTTTTGTATAAATGAAAAAAGGTTCTTTGTGTTTGCTACAGTTCATGAGATCAACTCATTCATCATTCATTATTTTGCAGCATTCAAATTACTGTGAAATTACAAATAATACTTTCAGTGTTGAAAAATATGAGATGTCACACTAAACAGCAGCACTGATTAGTCATTGTTCTCCTGATTAGAATGTTTTTGTTGCCTAACTGGGTAACAGGCAAAGCACATAGGTGAACAAACCATTTCTGCATAGGGTCAAAGAGGACAAAAAGTAATAAACATGGTTTGGGAGAGATTCAGTGCCTAAACACTGTCATCTAGTGACATTTCACAAACCCTAGATTTACTAGGATCTAGGACACAAAACAATGGGAGACTTGCTTCCATAGGAGAAGCTAGAAGACAAGGAAGACTATCCAAAGGTATATGAAATGTCAGTTGCTTTTTAGGTCACTCAATGCTACCCCAGTCTATAAAAGTTGTTCATCCTGTACTTTTCTGTGAACACCTAATATGGTTTCTGGAATGGTACACCAAAATTGTAACTATGTCCATCTATTTCCATAGTAAGCGCTTTTCAAATTAAATTAGGTAGGGCTTTTAAAAAACACCTTCTCTCTTCATTTGATCCTTCTATAAAACATATCTCCCAATGCATCTATCTAAATCTGAATTCCTTATAATCTCTTCTTGCTATATAAGCAACCCTGACCTGAAAAACCTCCTCAAAATACCATTTGATTTTAAAATAAACATGGGGAGAATATTAGTTTTCTTCTTTCTGTTAGCTTAGCTTCTAGCTCAGGTCTCTACTGCTTCCCAAATAGGGGGTAAGCCTAAAAATAATGCAGAAATTCACATTTATTTGTATAATGCTTACAGCTTAACCTTTTATAAAAACAACAAATATGATGAAGCATGACTCAAGTCATCATAACTGGTAATTGTTTATGTAACTCCCCCCTTCTCTTATTATTCCTCTTTACTCCTTGTAATGTCTCTTCCCCAGTATCTTGTGTTGCACCACAACAAAGGCATTTGCCTGTTTCCCTCTGCACTGGCTGTAATGCTAATCCAACTCCAGTCTTGAGCATAAAGCCACAAAAAAAGCACTTTAAACTCTTTGCTTATAAGGTTAGATCTTTTGGGTTCCCCCAAGCTGTTCAGGGTTACATGAGCCATGGCCCAAAGGAATCCGTGGTATTGGAAGGTTAGAGTTGGAGGTCAGCATAGCCAAAGAGCAACCACACTGTACTGACACACTGTAATCAGCATGAATATACAGGGAAAGGCAAGGCAACTCCAGCCAGTGCCTAAGGAGCTACTTCTGTCCAAAAATCTCAGATAAATATTCCCTCCATTACCAGTAGGTAGAACTGTTTGCTTATGTAAAGTTCAAGAAATATTATGAGATGACAAGGAAGTGTGTTTATGTGTTCTTAACCTGTATGTTCTGTGTGTCTACAAACCAAATAATTTTCATTGATCTTTTCCCCACTCTATCTTGCAGACTCTTCAGACAGTAAACGCTTCAGAACTGAGTACTGCTCAGTACTTGTGAAATAGTTTGTGACATTGTGGACACTAATAATTGCCCTATTCGGAGATTCTTTAAGTATATGTAAGACACATACCAATATGTCAATTAAATTTTTTGCCACTTTTAATAGTCTCGTTAGACTTCAAATATAAACCAGCAGTCAAATGTAGAACAGGAGTGATCCAAGAGAAAGAATTCTAATTTTCTCATATAGAACAGAAATTTTCTTATAGCATCTTCAGTACGGAAAACATTTTACTTTTCCAAAGATCCTGTAAAACCAAAGCAGCTAAGTAACCAGACATTATGAAAGAAGAGACAAATTACATCTAATCAAGTAAACTTAACTTAGTGCAAGCGCCTCTGATGATGCCTTTTTTGAATGCTTGTAAGAAACAAGCATCAGATTCCTGTTTAGCATATCACCTGAAGGTAAATAACTTCGTAAGTCTTTCTTCATGCATAATAAGGCTGTGTATACTGACACGCTTAGAAAAGGGTTCACTAATTTAATTAACTTATAACTGAACTTCACCCACAGTGCAGCACTTCTAAAAAGAAATCTAAATGTAGAAAAAACTACCACCTTCAGGGCAGAGGCATTAGGCTGCACAGTGAACAGAACTCAACCATGATCTTTGGATGATTCCACAACATCAGACAGCCGTTCCACGGATTGTTTTTCAAACAGACTCAGTAATGGCTATGCCTACCCTGTCTGTGTGCTCTGGCCTGAAAACATCTCACCTTTGAAAAACATTCCATGGCAGATCCCTATTTTAGCACGGCAGTTTGCAGACAGGCAGCGCAGCAATATGGTACAACATGGCAATTGATGTAGTCAGTGTCATCAGTTCCCATGTTTTTACAGCGATTCTTTCTCTACACGATGCTTTTCAGATCCCCTTAGGTTTTGATGTCATGTAACTAGAAAATACCAAATCCTTCCTTAAAAAACAAACACTATGTGTCTTATTTTTTGTTGTCACAGCAAAATGAAATGCAGCAACAAGGAAAATATGAATCCCAAAGGTTTTTTAAATAAAGTAATTACATTTTAAAATGTAGCGGGGTTTTTTATAATACTTAGTTCACATCTTTAAATTCTAGGGATTTCATAAAGGCTTGGACAGAGAACTTGGACATTTACTAAAGGGCACGAGTTTGTTGTCAGAAAAGGACACTGCCAATGAATCAGCCAGTGATTTCCCTCCTTGTTGTCTGTGCTCTCCTGAGCTCTTTCACAGTCGATATCCAGGCTGATTACATAAACTCCTTTCGGTCTTCAAACAAACAGGTTTATAAGAGTAAAAGATACCCCTTGAAATCTACTCATGACAGCATGAGCAAAGCGCAGAGATGAAAGACAAAGGATTCGAGCACGCTGAAGCCCCACCGCAGCGGGACTCGCAAGCCCGAGATCCCGACTGGGCTGTTCAGCACAAGCGTGAGATCCCCCGCGGCCCCGCCGCTCCAACCAGCCCTGCACGGCTGCAGAGACAGCGGGCACCTCCCGCTTCTAAACACACCCAACAAATCCTGACGTTTTCCTCGTAAACAAAACGTGCGATCGGAAGTTTCCGTGCACGCCTGTCCTCCACTGACTGCGGGGCCCCGGGGCCCATCCCGGCCGGGAGCGGGATGGGCGGGGGTCTCCAGCCGCCCCGCCGGACGAGGCTCCCGCACTCGGGGCCCC
>WEIU01018213.1:147930-168325 GCA_013389925.1 Aegithalos caudatus
GGCGCAGGCCTGGGCCGCACCGTGGGCGGGCTCCATGTGCCAGCAGCCCATGGTGTGCACAAAATCCCCAACATATTGCGGGAATGGTGAGCACCTCATGCTTGATGTCTTGAGACTCACGAAAGCCTGTCTTAGTGGGTTTCAGAAAGTGAACTGCAGTGCAGAGGATTTAGAACTTTTACCATAGGATTTATTCACATTCTTTTAAATATTTGTGGTAGGATCTAATGCATGTTTGATCTGTTTGTTTTGGGTTTTTTTTTTATTTTCTCAGCCACGGTATGGCCCAGTCAACAGACAAAATGTCGCTGCAGATGGTATCCACCGTCAGTAACTCATCCTTGCTTCAGCCAGGCTTCTCTCTCCTGAATTTTAATGGGCACGTTTTCTTTTTTGGTCAGAAAGGATGGCCAAAGAGATCCTGCCCCACTGGTGTTTTCCTCCTCGATATAAAGCAGAATGAGCTCAAAATGAAACCTGCCTTCTTCTCTAAAGACTCATGTTACCTTCCCCCTCTCCGCTACCCTGCTCTTTGCACGCTCAGAAGCGATGCAAGGGCTGATGAGTACCAGTACATCATCCATGGTGGTAAAACACCCAACAATGAACTTTCTGATAAGATTTACTTTATGAGTCTGGTAAGCAAAACTAGCAAGAAAATAACATTCCAATGCATTGAGAAAGACCTGGGTGGAGACGTGCCTGAAGCTAGATATGGGCATACAATTAATGTAGTTCATAGCCGGGGAAAAAGCATGAGTGTTCTGTTTGGAGGGAGGACGTATACTCCTCTTGCACAAAGAACCACTGAAAAATGGAATAGCGTAGTCGATTGTTTACCATCTGTGTTTCTCATTGACTTTGAGTTTGGATGCTGTACATCATACATACTTCCAGAGCTTCAAGATGGACTTTCTTTCCACGTGTCAATTGCCAGAGATGATACAATCTACATCTTGGGAGGCCACTCACTTCAAAATAACACCAGGTCCCCAAACTTGTACAAGCTAAAAATTGATCTGCCCCTGGGCAGCCCGGCTGTGACCTGCACCATCCTGCCAGGGGGGATATCAGTGTCAAGTGCTATAGTGACCCAGATGAGTGACACTGAATTTGTCCTTGTTGGTGGCTACCACTCAGACAACCAGAAACGGCTGGTGTGTAACACCATCGTTCTGGAAGACAGTAAGATAGAGATTGTTGAAAGTGAGAACCCAGAGTGGACACCAGATATTAAACACTGCAGAATGTGGTTTGGCTGTGATATGGGTAAAGGGTCTGTTTTGCTGGGCATTCCAGGGGCCAACAAACAAATAATCTCAGATGCAAACTACTTCTACATTTTGAGATGCAAAGGAGCAGAAGAGGACAAGGAAGAAGAATTGATAACACAAATTTGCAGTCAGACATCAAGTGAAGATGCTGGAGACTCTGCTCCATTTGATGATTCGGAGGAGTTTTGTTTTAGTGCTGAAGCCAATAGCTTTGATGCTGACGATGCTGATACTTACAATGAAGATGATGAAGAGGATGAATCAGAAACAGGCTACTGGATCACCTGCTGTGCCAGTTGCAATATTGACATTAACACCTGGGTCCCTTTCTATTCGACAGAACTCAACAAGCCTGCAATGATCCTGTGTTCCAGTGGGGCTGGCCACTGGGTCCACGCACAGTGTATGGATCTCTCAGAGACCGTACTTCTACGTCTCTCAGAAGCAAATGTCAAATATTTCTGCAACAAGCACATTGACCTTAATAAAGGGCTACAAACTCCCCAAAAGGGGATGTGCCTGAAAAAGCCACCCATGAAACCATTGCGCAAAAAGAAAACCATGAAGTTATCAACACCAATAAAAAAGTCCTTTCTTCGGAGACTGTTTGAATAGATATACACTCCTGATTTGTATTCACCTGGGAGGAAATGAAATCACAGGCAAAGGCAACAATGGTTAAAGCAAAGTGGGTTATTGGCACTTGAAGTGATCTTAATTCAGTTACCAATGTTTTTGTTAAATATCAAAGCACATTAATTTTTTCTGTCTCTTATGTGTATTTTTTGTGATACCCAGAGAGGGACCCCATCCTAGAGGGCACTGTGCAAATACACAGCCAGACACTGTAAACTGTGTGCTGAATTTTAAGCTACAACTTACTCCCTGGTAAGTTTAATGGAACTGCTGGTAGGATAAGACATTATCCCATGTAGTCAGTGCTGTTACCATCTGTCCATAAAGAACATTATATTGCCTGTTTTAATTTTTTATCTTAGTCAGTAGTTCTAGAAATATTCGACCTAATTTATAGCTGCATTACTCCCATTTTATGTTGGTGGAATGAAATAAAATGAGACTAATTACTCTGATTTTAAACAAAAGTAGTGGTTTAAGTCCCTTGTGTCAGAAATAATGAAATATTCAGATACTGAAGGTCAGTTTTCTTCAGGGACTTCCATTATGGAAAGCTTACATATGGAGCATTTAATTCTGGATAATTAATTTTTTATTTTGAGAGTTATGGAATGATTATATGTCAGTTTTGGCTACAGTTGTGGAACATCATCTCACAGTAAAAATTAAATTGCTTTTTTTAAACTACTATAATCATCAACTGCTTTGTGTTTGTATTTTTTAAAATTTGGTAAGGTGATAAAGTTTATAATAAAAATGACTGCATTTTTTCATGTATTCATGGGTAAATCAGATACTGTAAATCCTAAAGTTTACAAAAGGACAGCATGTATGCTTGGGAGGTCTATATGAGGCCTGATAAGGGGCCTAGCTTCACAGCCACCCCCTGCTGTGAGCTCCCATTGACTTCAGAAGAAATTCCTTCTGATGAACAGGACTTTTATTATTTACTCCAGGTCCTTCGCTACCCATTTCTTTCTCTACTTTTCCAGGGTGACTGTGGAGAAATGTGAAAGCTTAGAAGTGCAAACTGTAGCTCAGAGTGATTCATTGAGCCAGTGGAGCATTGTGAGGGTAGAAACAAATGTGGTTGGCTGCTCAAAACATGAGGAGAAGATTGGATTCAGATTGAAAAGGACATTGTCAAGGTTGAATAGCCCAAGAGTTTACTAAGATTTTTGTGGATTCTTTTATTGGCCATTTGTGAAGCCAATCATTCTTGACTTTATTTTTTATTCTTGTTACTGCTCCAAACATCTTTTCAGAAAATCAATACCAGCAGCCCAACATTTGTGAGCCAACAATAATAGCTCAGTATTCACAGTCCAACTCTCATGCTGGATCCCTGAATAAAAAAGAAAAACAGGAGCAGCTGTCAGCTATTTGATCACTGTGTGCAGACCCTGAGCAGCCACTCCTTTACAAAGCAGTGTGTGGAGCACAGTATTCCTGTCATCACAGACGTGTCTGCACAGTGCTCCCCATAAAACCTTACCACCCCAAGTCAACAGCAAAGAAAAGTAAAAGGCAACCATACAAAGTTTCCATTTACAAACTTTTCATGTGCTGAGGGAGCTTAAAGTTTGGATTTAGCTTCTAAAGGGGAAATATATCACCCTGACTGCCCTCTCTACAGCCTGATAGGGGTATAAATTCATAGATTTCAATGGCAGCTTCCCATTTGCATTGTCATGTTACTTTATGTAGGCTCAGAGTAAATAGTGCTAAATGTTTTTCCAAGGAGTAAGTTAATATCATGTTCATGTAAAGTCCCTTCAAACTGGTGGAATTCAATAGTCAATGTCCACTTTTGTAGGTTAGTCATAGGTCTTAAAGAGCTGAATTGTTATTAAAATATATCTTCATCATGCACAAATAAAAAATCCACACCTACATTAATGCCACATCATATCAACACCAACAAAAAAGGACAGTATACTCACACAACATAACTCCACCCCTTGCCACTTTGCCATTTTACAACAAAGGACTCCCCAGAATTACTGGGCTCCCCATAATTTTTGAATTCCATGGCAATATCCAGACAAATAAAAGTATGGAAGTATTTTGTGGTGGGAAAGCTCGATACTGGCCTAGCAGAAGTGACGTGTAGCCTGAGATAAAGCCTTGTGGCTCAGGCACTGGTGCTGTGGTTGCAGCATGTTGGGTGCAACTCTGGAATTTCCAGAACTGACTCCTGCAGCTGCAGTGACTCCCTGAAACTCCAGGAGCTGAGATGCTCAGCATGTGGCAAGCACAAGCACACATTGTGGCCCCTTCCAGCTCTTACCTGAGCTGTTGTTCTTTACTTAATGCTGTGGCTATGAAAAAAGCAATTCACAATCAGACTTTATATTATACCTCATTGGGCCCATCACATAAACGTATTGTATATTTGAGCTGTGGTTTTTTTTAACTCTATGATTTATGTGAGTAGGAGGGGGAAAAATTGCTTGGTTAAACCATGTCCCAGCTTGGTTAAACCATCACCCATGACCCAGTGAAAGGCCGTAAAAGCAGCATTGTATCACATCTCAGAGACTGTAGCTACTGCAGGAAAAAGAAGTTATAAGTAAAATAGAAAATATTTGGAAGTACTTGAAAATAAAGAGATATAAAAACTTCATCCTGTAAAGATACTTGACATAGCATTCAAGACTGCAGAAAGTACCTAATTTCCTGAGTCATGTACTTCAAAAGCATTCATTGTCTTCAAAACCAGCTTACCAATATAAAATGTTTCGTGCTCAGGCAGGTTAGAATTAACAGATAAAATGAAGTAGACTTAAGTGCAGAAGTAAATCTCTATTGTATCTGCATCCAGTTGGCTTCTGTGTTTTGTAACCACAGTAAGCAGCATCATGGTTCCCAGACACATTTTAGTAACTCTGTATTGCTATTATCATCTTCTATGAGGAGAATATATGGATTTTACTGCTATTGAAAAGTGCTTGGACCTTGAAGTACCTGATTAATTTACAAGCAAAGCCCAGCACAGCACAAACTTTACTGGTAGCACTAAAGCACGTGTTGTAGTTCAGAGTGACTCACTGCACCAATAGACCTTTGAAAGAAACGGAAATAATGCAAGTGGGAGCTCAAAGCAGAACAAAAATATTGAATTCAGATTGAAAAAGACTTTGTTAAGTTATTTACTGCTAGACCCTATGTATTAAAGACAGAAGGATTGCATTACTTATTTTTCATGATTGGTTGCTGTAGCTCCCTCTGTATTTGATTTCCTACCCTATTCCATTTCAAACAAGACTAACTTTTGAGAAAGGCTTGAGCCTTTGAAAATCAAACTCCATTTTGTTATCACTACTTCAAAAACTGTGGCACTGGAGCCCATAACTACTTTGGAAAAAAACAAGACAATAACCTTATAAACTCTCCAGTTTCTCAATGCATAAACATGTACAGGAAGAACAGGGCACTGGCCATTCCACAGATGGAGAAAACCTCATTTTTGGAGGTGGTAGTTACTTGTCCACTTGCCCAGAATGCCCATCTCCAGAGGAAGACTATTAAAAATGCTCTTGACCTCTTGACCTCTCTCCTGATGCTGCTAGAAAGGCTGGTAATTAAATACGCTCTAATGTGCCTTTTTGTATCCTGGACAATATTGAGCTTGATGAAGATGGTACAAAAGCTCCTTAAAAAACACTTAAGGAAAAACTTAGTTGCAGCTGGTCAGCTGCTTGACAATTACACCATATTCAGTCCCCTAAAGCAGTACTGTGAAGAGCTGTGACAGGCCTCAAATATTCTTCATTTTATCCCCACAGGAGTACATGGAAAGTAAAATTCAGACAGTTATTACAGATTTAGGAGTATGGAAGTTATATCATCCTCATTTACCAGAAAACAGTCTGAAAAAAAATTTGCTTTATAGGGGCTCTGGTTTTTTTCCATCCAACATTTTTTTTCCTTGAGGTCAGATGAAAAAGCAAAGTTGGTGATATAAAGTCCAGATTAGATGTGTGGTTATCTGATTACACAGGAAATCAGGTAGCTTAATTTGCTCGTCATTAGTTCCATTCAAGCCAGTTGGTTTACATAAATCTCCTATCATGTAGATATCATTGTAAGGAAGAAATAAAGATTTTTCTGAAGTAGAATAAAGCTAAGCTACAAATAATGTACTGAAAGGTAGATTGGAACTACAGCTTAACCTCTAGTGAGGAGCCAAACTTTGATGCAAAAGACAATGTATTAGCATAGTTATAACAGTGCAAGGCTGATTTTACATAAAATCTGGGATGGTATTTGTAAATGAACCAAAAGAAATTTACAGACTAAATAAAACTGGTTTTATATCAGTTTAGTGTTCTGTCAAAAAGTTGCATGTGAGGAAGGATGCTGAAAAGACTGCTGAGATTCACAGAGTAATCTTCATTTATGTTAATTTAGTGACTTCCAGAACAGGGCTGGAATCTGCCTCTGGGTATTAGAACAGCCAAACTGTGAAAAGCATCCACAATTTAAATGAAAACTAAGACTACCACCAGGAATTTATGTGCATTGTTGAAAAACTGTAAGAAATAAAAAGTCAGAAACGTAAATATTTATAAGACCTTTATTTTAAACTGGTTTGACGAAATAAGAAACTGCAATACAGTAAGAAAAAGTAAAATTATGAAGCCATGCAGTGAAACAATGGAAATACCTCAGTGTAGTCAGAAATTAGAATCCTTTAAATATCTATAGTTTCTGAGCTATCTGACTAAAAATCAAATCTGATTTGTTTAAAGAAAATAGAATTATTCCTGTGGGGAAGAAAAACATGTGATAGAAGAATCGTGCCTTCTAACATAGTTCACATCACTTATAACGTGGCAATTCACAATACAAAACCCCGGAATAAAACAAAACCAAACAAGGTACATAATGTGATTATAAGAAAACTACAGTCAATACAATTTCAGAACAAGATGGTAATTATTTACTGTGAATTACTGAAGGATTTGTACCAGTTATTAATGTAAAAAAGAGGATATGAAGGTTTGAAAGAGTACCATGAATAGAAGTCTCTCCATATTTCTAAAGCCTCTTCAAAGTCAGAAAGCTTACAACAGGCTGCATAACCAAATGGTGCACCTGTCTGCAGTCAGGATTTGTTTGCTGCCTTCTAGTGCATGACTGCATGCATGTAGCATCATTATTTCAGCTCTGTTTACAAAAGCTTCACTTGCAGATATCTACCCTTTCAGTATTTGTTCTAATGAGCTCAAAATTCTCAGCTGATTTACAGAAAGATGTCAACAATGGGGAAATAGAAGATTAAAGTAGATTCAATCTGAAAGAAAAGAAAAAAAAAAATAGTAGCACCTCTTTCTGTCAACTATCCTGCCCAGAGCTGGTAGAGTGTGAAATGTGACTTCATAGCTTAAAATATCTCACAAAAGAATACTGCCACATGGCACTGTCCCCACTCACATTTTGTTCCCTTTGATGAGTTACCCCAGGATGTAAGGCCTGTCTTAAGAAATCATACAGACAAGGATCAGCCTTACTCAGCCCTTTCAAAGACAGTGGGACCAATCACTTGCTGTTATATCAGCAATGTGTTAAACTGAATTTGGAACTGGACAATGTTTTAGTAAGTCACTGAAATTACATGTGCAAAATTAACAAAGTCTGGTCCCTCACTCCGTGACACATATGCGTATAGGTAACAATGCATTGCAATGGATGACTTTGGATTATTTGAAATTCACTCCCGTACAAAAGGCAATCAAAACTATATATACCACTTAAATGGAATAAAAATCACCATGAGATGAGTTAAGATTGTTAAACAAACCCCTAATTCATTCAAGCAAACTCAAGGATACAACATAAGGTAAAACAGCTGTCCCAAATATACATCCAGAGAAAAAAGAAAAGTGTGCAACTATTTGTATAATGAAATACATGCTAACCAAATATGAAAGCTGTATCTTCAAAACCATAACTGCTAGGGAATGTTCTTTTTACCTGCTATTTATACTCCCTAGGCAACAACTCTATTTGTGGTCTGCATTTATTGGTAGAGATTGATACTTATGTAAAACTAGTTTTTATGCTATATAGGAAATACTTGTTTTCCAAGAAATTTAAAAGAAAATTAACCTGCAAATGAACACTCAGTAAGTGTAGATATACATGATACACCATACAAAAAATGCTGTAGCCCTCATGACTGCTTAGAAAAAAAGGCATTATTTCCAACTGCAGATTTTGACATTGTGCTAAATTATGTTTAAAGAAATCATGTTAAACTAAATTCCTAAATTACAGACTATTTTTAAAATAGTGATTTAATTAGTTGAAACCAAAAGAAAGGCATAACTAGAATAACATTAATATTTGCACTAAATACTAGCTCTTAATTCTATTTTTAAATGTCCGTAAATGGTAAATGCCAGACCCTTAAAGATACAGTAAACAACTTGAAGATACTACAAAGAAACCTCAGACCATTAATTCTTTTAAATACGTTGTTCACTTACACTCAGAAACCAATTTCTGCCACATCAAAATGGAAAAAATAAAAAGGCAGATTCTTTCAGATCCGTGCTTTGATTGTTTCCGCATTTAATCTTGTTTCAGAAACATTGCTCCAAAAACAGTAACACCCTAGCCACAGATGCAGATCTGAAAGGCTGGATGATTTGGAGGCATCTCAGGTACTTAGTATGTTTCATGAATATGGCAGTGAACTAAAGCCATATTTTATGAATTATGAATATACTAAATATCACTTCAGAAAGACAAATACCAACTAAACACTGCTGTAATAGTGAAAAATATGGCATGAAGAAATTTCAAGAGGGTTTATTGCTTTTTAACTAATCATGTAAGCAACTACCTCTGAGGGTAATAAATATCATTCCTCTTTTACAGATTTGGAAAATGAGGCTGTCCATGTGGTATATCCCAGGTGTGAAAAAGTTTGGTATCAGATACAGCTGGAGTACAGCAGCAGCAGTCAGGGAAATATCCTACTGGCATGTATCTGTTCAAGGTAATGACCATCTCCTGAGAAATGGGACTGCTGTGACTACAGTCACTTGGTGAAGCTGTGCACCTACTGGTATTAATGAGGATTTACTGGTGACTTCAGTGAGGCCAGGAATTCATTCAATAAAATTGTACTAATGCAAATTGCACTATATACTGAAGTTACCACAGAGGTCTAAAATGCTCATGAGGCAACAAGCTACACAGCAGAGCTTGAATGTACTTTATATAATGAGATAACCACAAGGTACTGTAAATCCTGATTTAGGAGCATAAGTACAAGTTTGCCTTTCAGAGTAAACAAGCTATGATAAAAATATCTTTTAAAAACTTCAGCTCCCTTTCCTGTATCTTCATATAGTAAATTACCATGATGATACCATCATCTGCTCCTAAGCAATACTACAATATATATGTTAAATAATAATATTTCTAGAGTATGTGACATCAAAGTTTGCATCTTTAGTATGCATTTTCTACAAAAATAACTGGACTTTGTCCCAAAACAATTTTCCAACTGTCTAACTGATGAATCTTTACTTATAAAACCCAAAGAACCATCAAGAAAATAATAAAGCCCTCTTAAATAGCAAAATATTCAACAAAATGCAAACAAAACAAATAGCAATGCTCCTTTGCAGCAACTGTCACAACTCTCCACAATCATATTCCCTCTCGACTAAAACTTGCTATAAAACCTTGCTTACTTTCATTTTATCCCTTAGAAATAATATGACCAGAACAAGACAAAGACCCTTCTTTGCAGTTTTTTCTGCTTTTATCTTATATTACAACTGGTAAATGTACCAGTGCACTGCCTCTTGGAAAACGCCCAACACACATGGTGTTTGTTAAAGGAACTCCTCTCAGCACCTTAAGAGGGAGTTCAGACTCCCTCTGAGTAAATTCCAGACTTCTCTGTACCTCTACAGGTTTGAAGAAGAATCTGATTCCTTGCAGGGAGACACCATCACAAACCCAACACCTAAGGTGCTGTACATTTAGAGTTCTGCTGAATCATTGTTTTCCAGTGGCAAGGAGTCCCCTAAACTATCCCCTGAATCAATGGTGAAGCTCTGGCTTTTTAATGTTTTATGAGCATTCATGAACTTCTGGAGGTACTTGGAGGTATATAGCCAGTGGTGCTTCAAGACATCCTCCATCTCATAGACTTTGGACTGCCTGGCATTCATTTTGCGGAACCTCCTAAACAGTTTGTTTCCAGACTCATTTCCTTCACTTGCCCAGGCCCCAATGGACCCATCTCTTTCAATGATTTCAGGAACATGAGCGAGTGTTTTGTGGAAATAATTTGTAATCTTGCCCTCATATCTGTACTTGAACTTTGTAGATAAGAGTTCTGCAAAGCGCTGTGAATTGTAGCTATACTGGCACAGCAGTTCTGGGCACTCCTTGGCAGGGCATGAGGATCGCCACACTGGCTTCATCTTCAGATAAAGGTCCATTAGTTCTTTCAGGGCTTCATGCCTTTCCTCACACTTTATTAATTCACATACTGCCTCTACAGTCTCTTTGGACATGAGCTTTCTAGCAAAATTTCCACTCATCTTCAACATAGGCTTCAAGTTCATTTTCTTCCTGAGGTGTTTGTCAAGAGCCAACTGCCACCTCTTCCTCTCCTCTTTAGACACGTCAGGATTCTTGTAAAGTTCACCAATCTCCATCTGAAAAATCCTGTAGAATTCTGTTGCATTGCCAATGTCGCAGTGCAATGCATCTATGGAGGGAACTGTCTCAATAAAAGGTTTGGCTGAAACACCCTTCACTCTGTCACGGAGCTCATCAACAGACTCGTGATATGGGTTGGACCTCCATATTTCATATCGCTCCAGATTTTCAGCATGGCTCCTGGTTATGGAGTGGAAGACCAGATTCTGGGATGCCTCCAAGCGGGTTGCATCACACAGGGTACAAATGTAAGTGGAACCTGAGGCTTCCAGCCCTTCCACTTCCCGCATGAGTTTCTCATCATATCCCGTACCCCTAAAGACAAATCTAAATGTTCTCAGGATGCCTCCCATTTCAAGCAGCAGTTCACTGTTTTTCATAGCCTCTCTTTCTGCTATGAGGGGGCTCAGGATTGCTGTCAGAGTTTCATGATCTGATTCATCAGCCAGCATAAGGCATAAGGGCTTACAGCACAACTCTGAATTGGGCTTTACTTCCTCAAAGATCCTCTTGCTTTCATTCCCATGTGCTATAGAAATGTTCATGACTGTGAAGGAAAAGCGAACAGCCTTCTCTGGGACAGCAGGCCCACTTCCATGCTTCTCACTGACATCTCCCATTCCGTCACAGGACTCTTTTACTACCACAGTGAAGGGGCCATTCAAATAGTCGTCCAGGTTTTCTGCTTTCATGCCTTCCAAGATCTCCTCCTCCATGTCTTTTAAGGCACAAACCAAGGCTGCATCATAGCGGAATCTCTTTGCAATTGTGTCTACTGGGTAATCATCAATTGAGAGTGGCAGTCCTGATAGTCCATCTATAATTCCCACTTCTGTGTTAGTGGATACATTTTTCAGGGGAGGTTTCCACTCAAATGGGTGATAACCTGGTAGGAGGGCTTTCTCAGCAGTGCGAAGAGCATGCAAAGGCTGGAAGATCTGCCTCCCAGTGACAGCTTTTACTGTTCTATACATTTTGTGGTACTGACTACAGCTGAGAAACGTGTTGATTCGGATGGCCAGACAGACAGCAGGATGAAGTCCAGAGCCCCTCCCTTGCATTATAGCCTCCAGTTCATCTGCTTGTTTGTGTTCATTTTTTGCTCTCAAAGCTAGCAGGAACAAAGTCATGCATACAGCCTTTATATCACCACCCTCTTCTTTCTCAGCAAAAGCCTTGACTTGACGTTTCAGTTCCCTCAGACGATGTTTCTGAGCTCTCCTCGTCAAAGACAGGAGGTGCTGCCTTGGTCGGCCACCTTTATTTATGTAGCTATAGAGCTCTCTATCTTTCATCTCCTTGTGGCCAGAGAGGTGCTGGCCATATTTTCCATGCAAGATCTCTTCATCACATTCCTTTACAGGGCATCTTATACTCAAGTTATCAAGAATGTTCTGGAAGGATTTCACTGGGGTAACTAGATCAGTAGGAAAGCAAGGATACCAGCAGGAGGGGCAATAGCTGCCCATAACCCTGATACATTTAAGGATGCAAGTTCTGCAAAACAAGTGTCTGCATGTTGTTTCCACTGGATCTGCCAAAATGTGATCACAAATCTGGCAAGAGATGGATTTAACGAAATCTACTGGGTAATCAATTGCAAGCAGCTTGGTGCTGAGATGTATATCCTTGCAGTTCACAATCTCTTTAATTAAATTTTTGTTTATCTGTGCTTGGTTCTTTACACCTCTGTTTAGCCGAGCACGTTCCCCAGTGGTTTTGACACGTTTGCTACGTTGTACACTTGGGGGCTGTTTTTTTCTCTTGACTCCTCGTGTGGTAGTATGGCACACATCACAGTTTGGGGAATGGGGTTGCCACTCCATTGTGCTGTTCCTAGGAAAATATACTTCACATAGAGTGTTACTGAATTTTCTGTGTATAATACTCCAGCAGTTGTGACAAAATCGAGTGGGATGGATAGTATCGACATCCCCTCGCACATCAATCTTGAAAACCTTAGCAATAAGGTCTGGCCAAGAGGTTGCTGTTTTTTCTTTCTTTCTCAGAAGCCACAGAGTTTCATCATCCACTGGCCCATGCACTGGGTAAGTTCTCTTGTAACAATCAGTTTTAAATGAAACTCCACAGATGCGGCAGAGCTGCTTCAGATTGTTCTGATGAGCTCTATTGTCTTGTGTGTTCATGGCATGGGCATCTTCCTCAAGTGCCTGCCTATTGCCTGTTAACTCCATCTCTTCTCCTCTTGGCACTGCTTCATCTTTATGCAGGATGAATTCTTTGTTTGAAGAAACAGCCTCTTCTGCCTGATCTTTGTTTATGTGCTGGCTGTCATCAGAGGGTGTTTTTTCAAATGATCGCAATTTAAAGAGCTTGAATTTCCATTCAGAAAATTTTGCATAGGTATGCTGAAGTTCTTCAGGTAGGTCCATTTGTGATGCTACTGATACCTTCAATCTCACAGAAACCAGATCACCTGAGAAATAGAAAGATGTAAATTAGCTTATTTTCCAAAATTAATAATAATGCCATGATTTTTAATAGAACAGTTCTAATCACATTAACTAAGAAATACTTTGAAAGTCATTACTCATCAAAGACATCTGCTGAACTGACAGCCCCAGAAAAAGCTATCCACTCAATATATGAGATGAATTCCTAAATTTATTTTGACGTTGATCCTGAGGCATCACGTGCCATTTGATCACCTGTGCACCTTACATTAAGCCATCAGTCATCCTGTAGTAAACATCCAAATCTGCCCCTTCCTTCTTTTGCTTCATGGAGCTTACCATAGGTAAAGCTACTATAGACAACAGCATTACATTCTGAAAGTTGGTGATATTTTTAATGTGAAACTGAACTCAGTGCCTGAAAAGTAGAATTTTGTGTGTTCATGCTATATTATCTAAATCAGCAAACCCACGGCTGTCATGTTACTTGTTAGTTCTGAATCTGGTCACAAGTTTCATAGGTGGCATTCCACATGAGCAGAGCAGCACATACACTCAGTCCCAGTGCAGACTTTACTCAGGCCCCAGTTTTGTAAGGTACTTTAGCATGTGCTTAATTGAGTAAGAGTAGCTCCATTAAAGCAGGAGGAGTGTGTCCTATGTTGATGTAAGGCACTACAGTTCCCTGAACTCCAAAGGGAATACAGCAATGCATACTGGCTTCAGATTTGATCATGAGAGAATATTTATACATTGTACATTAGTTGTTCATTGAGGTACCTTGCTGAGATCTCTCTGTAAGGATTACTGGTAATGGAAATCTGAAAATGTCTGTGTAAATTTGACCCTGATTTTAGCTTTGATAGAGGTGCAGCCAAAAGTAAAATCAATGTGGTTTCCATGGAAATATGGTGTGTATAAAAATAAACACAAGATTTCACCTCAAATGCAGAAACTTTTTGCTACTGCATCAGACCCAGAAAATAAAATTGTATAGAAACAACAAGAGTGACTAACCTATTTTTCATTACCTGGCTATGAGAAGTGCACAAGGTAAACAAACGGTATAGAGAAAATTCTGTTATGTTTTCTGAATTATTTTGGTTTTACTGCTCTGGTTGATGTGAGTAATAAAAATGAGGAAGACTGTACCTCAAGACAATGCACTAGAACTAGAAATTACATAGCTGTGATTTCTTTTACTGGTTTTATCATTATCAATCCACATAACTTGCTAGAAATCTCAGTTTGGTATCTTTTCAGAGTGTGTGGTGTCTTTTTATAGCGTGTCCTTCATTAGGTAATACATACAAGTCATGGTCCAAAGTGATGATGCCCAGGGTTTCTGAGATTATTTCATCTATAACCTTTCAATACAGCATCATTTCAGTACAGCCTTTCAGAGACTGTAGGGAAAGGACTGAATGCATTAAGTTCCACATCCAGAATGACATACCAGTCTGATTAGCTCTTTCCTTAAGAGCTGAATTTTATTTTAAAATCATCCATTAGGCTTGGCAACTTAAAAATTTAGGTTTGTTTTCTTCCCAATTTCTCTTCACTCCATCCCACTGAGAACAAGCTGCCCATACCACTGTCCCCATCTGCCCACATTGCTCTGTCCAGCTGCCTGTACTCCTAAATATCTCTGTCTGCACTGCAGTCCCCTGCTGTCCGTTGCTGATCCAGCCTGGCATCGAGCATGCCTGTATTCTGCTGTGCACAGATCTGTGAGGTGCAGCTGTGCACAGATGTATTCAGAGCATTACTACTGTCTCACTTTCTTGTCTGCATCTAGTGACAGACTTGGTGAAATTTATGCTCTAAGCAGTAACCTATTTCCCCTGAATAGTTCTGAGTTCCTACCACCTGCAGACTAATTGAATTGCCCTAGTTGCCCTATACTGCCCACAGATCTTTCTCTTCTACATAACACCCTATGCAATTTTCTGTAATTTTACCTTCATCCAGCAGTACCTTCAGAATCTCTTAAACCATGTGTAATGCCTCTTCAGGACAATATCAAAGTCATTGTAATGAAACAGCCAGCACAAAGTATATTTAATGCAAAATACTTAATACTTTCTCTGCTCATCTGACCCTTTGAGTGAGAGCCACTGCAGTGCCATACTCATCTCCAAAGCCATGACCTGACTCTTGCTACTAATCACCAGCTCAAATGAATCAGACAGGGTTTACCCATGCTAAAGGAAAGTTCAAGCAGTTTTTTTCTTTTCCTCTTTCATTGAACATGTCCTGGAAGAAATGAATGACAAAGACGCCCTCTCAGGTTATCAGACCTTCACCTTCTGCAGTAGTTAATTGTTGCCAACAGGCTACTCATCAAATGCTTTTGAATTGTCTAGCTCCCAGGCACTAGAGATTACAGCAGCTCTCTTGGGAGAGCAAAAAATATTCCCAGTGCTAGGAATATTTCCTGCTACCCATGCAAAATGTGCCTGTGTTCTGTTATTCTAGTTGGGGGTCATGCAGAACAATCTTTTTTCACCTTGCCTACACTGCTCAGATTCTTACAGAGGGAACCCCAGGCATGAATCTCCAGCCGTGGTTATTTAATCAACTCAAACAGCTGTGTTCATTATTGCCTCTTTTTCTCTTGAAATGGGAAAAGAAATCCCTTTTTTTTCCCCCAGATCACAGTATTTCATTCATTTCTGAAGACAAGCAAGATTGCAATACTTTTGTTCACATCAGGGAAGACCTTGCTTTATAAAAAGGCTCACCAAAATGAACAGAACAACCTCTGAAGTGAGGAAGCACATATAAAATCATTGCCCATTAAACCAGAACAAGGAACCAACACTGGGATGTCCTACAAGCACCTGGGATGCTGTCATTAATGCTGCTAGCCTACCTTCAGCTCGCTGTCAGTTTGTAGAGCTGCTGCTATGTCTGCCCAGTGTGTTCCAAATGTCAAGCTTGTGTGCTGTCTCTCATGCATGCTCTCAGTCTGTGTTCCCTCTGCTTTTTAAAGACACTGCAGTGCTGTTTATCTCACTTATCCCTCTCCCTCTGAGTTCCCCATACAACACTGGTGCTAACCACAGTTTATTTGAACTGAACACAACACAGAACTCTCAAATCCAGGTGGCACCTGGCAATTTATGAGGCTTAACCACAAAATTCATATAAACAATGTCGTCTTGTGTGAGACTCCTGGGCTCTGAGATAAGTATGCAGACTCTCTCTGAGGAGCACCTGCACTGTTTTTTAACACGAAGTTTGCATTTAGATTTCTTCTTTGTAGTTTCATAACTGGTTTCTTCACTGTTAACTCTCTGAGAGGAGAACCTAGTCTTGGTCACACTGGTAAAAGCTATTTCATTGAAGGCCAATGTGTCACTTCCCCAGCCAACCTTCTGCAGTTTGGGTGAATGACAACAGGGATCACAAAATGTCCATGCTTCTGATGCCAGCATTTAATGTTCATGGATATTACCTCTTTAGTAATGTGTATCTGGGGTTTTGAAGGTCCTGGGCAGGCAGGACGAATCAACAATATAAAAGTTAGTTACATACTTATTGAGTAACTGAAAGGTATTTTGCCACGTATGGGCCACAGGTGACCACAAATAGTGGCCAGTAGAGTCTTTTTCCTGAAGGTCCAAGAAGAAAACCTATGCTTAGTCTCTCCACAAAGCAATTATCTCAGAAACTGACTCAAAGTGGAAAGATGCTGTCATATCAGAGCACCCTGAAAGTTTTCAGTTTCCACACACAACATTGTGCAAAAATGCTAGAGATCCATCAGGTCCTTTCAGATATGAATGTAAGTTCATGCTCCAGAAGTAGGAAATGGCAACAGCAGAAAAACTACATGGACACCCAGGCATTTCCCTTTTTCCAGAGACTTTGTGATCCTGGGGGACTCAAAATCCATTTCTGACTTGCACACTTTTCCCTGAGAAAGTGGCTGAGGGAGGTCACTGTCCTTACATTGCAGCTCAGGGTCTCCCAGTTAATGAGCCTCTTACCTGACAGCATCTGATGTCAGCCAGAAGAAAAATCAGCAGAAGTTGTAGTACTTGATATTTGCTATAGCTAAAATAGGTGAGAAGATTCACACTGCTTTATCTACTCTGATTTTACAATGCTCTCAGTTATTAGAATCATAGAAGCCTCTAGGTTTGAAAAGGCTCTTAAGATTATCAGGTCTAACCTCCAACCTAACAGGGCTGAGTCCACCACTAAGTCTTTTCCATAAGTGACACATCTGCGTGTCTTTTAAATACCCCTTGGAATGGTGACTCAACAGCTTCTGTGGCCAGCCTGTTCCATTACTCTTCAACCATTCTGGTGAAGAAATTTTTCCTAATATCCAATCTAAACCTCTCCCGGTGCAACTTGAGGCTATTTCCTCTTATCCTATGACTTGTTACTTGGGAAATAGCCCAACCTTGGTACAATGTCCTTGAAAGGAAGGCAGTTCTAGAGAGCAATAAGGCCTCCCCTGAGCTTCCTTTTCTCTAGGCTAAACAACCCCAGCTACATCAGCTGCTCCTCATAAGACCTGTTTTCTAGACCTTTCACCAGACTAATTGCCCCAGCACTTCAATGTCTTTCTTGTGGTGAGAGGTCCAAAACTGAACACAGGATTCAAGGAGCAGCCTCACCAGTGCCCAGTACAGAGCAACAATCGCTTCCCTGGTCCTGCTGGCCACACTATTGCTGAAACAGGCCAGGATACATTGACTTGCTTGGCCACCTGGGCACTGCTGGATCATTTTGAGCTGACTGTCAACCAGCACCTCCAGGTCCTTCTACAGCCATTCTGACTCAAACTATTCTTGTTAGATGATGTCTTGGAGAAGTGGTTAGTCTTGAGTCTTTGTGCCACATGAGAGGCTAATAGCACCTGCAAACCAGTGTAAAGATTCATGACAAAGCAAGTAATGTATGGAGAAAGGAAACAATGTACTTATGGAATATGCAATGCACCGGAAAGTAAAATGGGTTTAGAGACAAATATTGATACCCTTGCTCAGATTTTGACACACACAAAACCCTAATGTGAAATACATCCCAATCAGAAACATCTGAATGGGAGGATAAAGTAGAACAGAAGCCCTAGATGTCATTCCAGGCCAAGTGTGGGGCAAGGATGCCATGGCTGAGGCATTTCTAGACATCTGAGAACATTAGATGGGTAGGGCCTGAGCTCACTACTCTGCTCTTTTGCCTGAACTTCCTAACAACCTACCTATTTTTACTATTCACTGCCTAGCACTTGGAGAGACCTTTTCAAAAAAATATCAGGTCGAGCTGCAATGCCAGATATCAATCAAAATCATTCTCTGCAGTCACAGACTGATTTCCTCTCTTATCTTGAAATGGCAGGCACAGTTCCCTGACAATATGCATTGTTAGGATTGAGGAATTTGAGGCTCTTTGAGAAGTTTAGCAGATCTCTCCCTCTGGGGTGTTTATTCAAAACTTCACCCGGGTAGCTGGCTGCCTGTCCCGTTCCCCCCCGGGAGCCTGAGTTCCTTTGTAAAACCACACTGTACAGGCATCAGCTTCCTTATCAAAGGAACTACATGAGCATACATAAACCCAGTCAAGTGCTTTTCTTCCAAGTACACAGGAAATCACCTTGGAAAAATACCGTCTCGTTGGGATACAGCAGGCGGCTAAAGATTTTAATTGATCTCAAATTGCTACAGCTTTGGGCTTGTTTTGTGTCCGTAAAAGCACAATTGCTGAACAGTTTGAGCTGCACGGATCCGGGACTGGAAAATGTTTTCCCTGTGCAGCTGGCACCACCACGTGGAGAAAAACATTTTTGCATTATTTCTGTTACAGCATGGACATTAATACGTGATAATGGGCCTGAGCCTTGCAGATTTGGAAACCCTTCTGAATAAAAGAATTAATTTATTCTTGGCATAAAAACTCCAGATAAGTTCCTTCAATTCTCAGTTAAAATAGGTTGGACATCAATGCCCTTGACACCTTGCAAATTACAAAAAAAAAAAATTAGTATTTTTTAGATATAGAAAACCCACCGTCTAAGGATATCTGTTTTATAAAGCCATGCAATGATAAATTTCCTTGTTTTACAGCTCATGAAAGCAGCATACAGTATGTTCACTTGGCAGGAGAAAAAGGGTAGGGTCGCTGTTGGACACGAAAATGACAAGCTTGACTGCAGTTAGAAGAAAGATCAGAAAAGGCTTTATTTACAGTTTTTGCACAGCCCTTTTATAACATGCAGCGCTGAAGAACCATATAATTGATCAGTAAAGACAACACACAACACCTGGAGGAGGAATAGCCATGAGAGCCCAGTAATATTATGAAAACAAAATGGCTATTTACAGGAACGATCCTTGAGAGACAGATTTTTCCCAAGGCAAGAATTTCAGCAGTCTGACAGGCTTAAAACCTTACAGACTCAGAATATCGGGTCCACAGGGTAGCTCTGAAATTCGGCCAGTTCCAGGAGCAGGTCCACAAAGTTTCAATTTATTTATATATGTTAATGTTGTTATTTCTTTATTTTGATACTTTGGAACCCTATCTGATGGTCCAGCTAATTCTCTCTCCTAAATCTTTAGCTTCCTGGCTAAACAGGTCCTAATAAAATTTTAAAAATAAAAATAATTTTTTTTTAAAGTCCGTTTTGGACACAAACAGTGCTCGGAGGTGTGCATGGGGGTCTGGCATGGCCTTGGCTCCCGGAGCAGCACGGTCCAGAGGGAGACAGGTGCTCTAGCTATGGAAAAATCCACTGATTTCCAGCTCCCAGGAAGCATGGCATGTAGACAGAAACACTGGAAATCACTGGAAAACTGTGCCCTCCCCCCCAGCACACTCCCTCCCCCAACTTAAATCCCCCTAAACACAGTTTGTTGGATTTGAATGTGTATTAATCAAAGTTTCCTGCCAAGAAGACTGCCTAATGCAACCAACCAAATTCCCCTCGTTCGTTCCTAAAGCAATGAAGCTGTCTGTGTTCACACTGTCCCGGTATTTCACTTCCTTAAAATTCCGCTGTCCAAGCCACCGGGTTCCTCTGTGCGCTCGCCCCGGGGGAGGCAGCGCACCCGGCTTCGGTGCCTGCAGGAGTCCCCACGGGACAGCTGAGGCGGGGAGAGGAAATTGTTTCTAACAAGCATTTGGTTTCCATTGGGAAACAGCTTTTTGGCTACTCCCAAGCCGTTAGCACGCACAGCCCCACCACGCCCGGGCTTTCAGCGCCTCGTTTTTAACAGCGCTCAGGACAGAGCGGAGCGCATGCTAATGGCTCTTCGCGAGAGCATCAGCAGCGCGGAGCGGACACCGCCCCGGCAGGAGGATTCGGCCACCGGAGGTGACAGTTCAGTGCGTGTGGGGAGCGGTGACAGCGACACCGCA
>WEIU01018213.1:184721-240482 GCA_013389925.1 Aegithalos caudatus
AATAATAATAATAAAATCATTAAATTATTAAAAATAATTCCCCTTCATTTCCACATCAGTTTTCATACACCATTTGGTATATAGAGCATTTTAACAAATGAATGAATGGAGTACAATGCTGATTTAGAACTCAGAAAATATATTTATATATAAATATATTTATTTTAAATATATTTATCACTAACAGTCCTTTACCATGTCTTTGTTTTGAGTTGAACAGTGTTAGTGAAAATGTACACCATAATTAATGATGGTTTCATAGGGAAATTATCACTCCTGCAAAACCTGAATTTTTTTTATCACGAGTGCTCATTACCAAGAAGGTGACCCTGAGTACAGAGTGCTTGCCTTTAGAATATTTGACAAGAATGTTTTCAGTATAAAATACTCCATATTTCTTCATATCTTGCTTTTACTTTTAGGTGCACAGTTTGAAATATACTGTTCCCATTTCTCACTGTATGTACTACTGAAATACTTCATGTCTTCTACTCAAAATTGCCTCCATTTGAAGTGTGGATTTTGGCCATTAATAAGAAGTTGTTCTCAGTCTTTTCTGGAGAATTTAAATTTTGTTTTCTGGAGATGGCTGCAGCTTCTGTAAAAAACAGACAATGGTTTCCTTATTAAATGCATAGAATTATGCAACTATACAATATGCTATTACTAAAGATAAATATTTTAACAGGAATATGTTTGTGATATACCAAAGTGCCAAGCCAACAAAACCAATAGTGCACATATCTGATCTGATTGCAGTCATTTATGTCAGTTCTGTCCTAAGTTCCCAGGTTAACAGTTCTGTGCTGAAATTGCCTCATATCTGTGCTTCTGTTGAACTCCAGCTGTATCAACATCAGGGCAAAGACACAAAGATCTTAAAGGTGTTTCTCAACCTAAATTCTGTGATGTGCCCACTGGTATTTGAACTTCATTTTTTCTAACAGCAAATTTAAATTTGGAGCTCTCCATTGGTAAAGTGCTATTTTGTCACACCTTTGTCCTTGATTCACACTGCAGTTTTTCTCACATGACAAAACCAACTACTTGTTTGATTTTCTTTAGAGCCACATTTAAAATACGATTGCAGATTTTTGATGCGTTCCTAACGCCACATCTCTTTAAATCCTAGATGCAAAGGAATGAACTGGCACGACATATGCAGGAGTTCACTCAGGTTCACATGAGGATGATGGCTCAGAGTTTTCAGAATATCAGTGTTACTGCTGCAAATCCTGTACCCTTCATCAATGGCCTACCCTTCGAGCCTGCCCTCTTCTCACACGTGTCACATGCTGCCTATGACTGCAATCCAGAAGTCGAAAACTTCAAGGAAACTATTCAGCAGTTGGAAGGTCGTCTGGTAAGACAAGATCACCAAATCAGGGAACTCATTGCTAAAATGGAGACTCAGAACACTCACGTGGCAGAACTCAAACGTACTATCCGAAATTTGGAGGGAAAGATTACTGAAATGGAGGCACAGCAATGTAATGGTATTTATATCTGGAAGATTGAGAACTTCAGCGGACTGCAGAAAGCCCAGGAAGAAGAGAGACCGGTAGTGATGCACAGTCCTGGTTTCTATACAGGGAAGCCTGGCTACAAGCTGTGCTTGCGCCTGCATATCCAGTTACCAAGTGCTCAGCGCTGTGCTAATTTTATCTCTCTGTTTGTCCACACTATGCAAGGGGAATATGACAGCCACCTGCCCTGGCCTTTCCAAGGCACCATACGACTTTCTATTTTGGATCAGTCAGAAGGCCCGGAAAGGCAGAACCACGAAGAGGTGATGGAAGCCAAGCCAGAGCTGCTGGCCTTCCAGAGACCGACAATTCACCGCAATCCCAAAGGTTTTGGTTATGTGACGTTCATGCACCTGCAGAACTTGAAACAGAGAACCTTCATCAAGGATGACACGCTCCTGGTGCGCTGCGAGGTTCTGACGCGCCTGGACTTGAACAGTGTCCGCAGGGAAGGGTTCCAGGCCCGCAGTACCGATGGAGCCATGTAGCCTGCAAGTCTGAACCAGAGCCGTGGAGCCTTACTCATGGTTTTCGGCAGATCACAAAAGCGCTTCATTGTCCACAAAGGCTGCGTTTGTAAAAGGACATCGTCGCCAACATAGCTGATCTTCACCTGAATGGAACTTGGTTGTTGCTGGTATATTTCTTTTCTATATGAGGTCATATGTTTAAATGTTTGGTACGGTTCTCTCTTTAAATAATAAGCTACTTCTGTAGCAAGCTAAGTAAATGAAGTGTTAATCAAAATGGCCTACAGGAAAATCCTATTGCAGAACCTGTGCATCTCAGATTGGTAAAACTTCAGTCATATCAAATAGACCTGTAAGTCTTTTCACCTCAGTGTCTTGGAATGATTGCTGTTGCAAGGAAGGAGTGAAATTAATAAAGATTAGGGATTTTTTAATTTGTTTTTTTTCACAGAGCTTGGGGAAGTTGAGAGGGCTTCTGTATTGACTTACCTAGAATTTTGCATTGGCTATGTGTCTCTTGAAGTTTGAAGTTGGGGTTAAAACTTTGTTCATGTCACCAAGGGTTCAGGTATGCTTTGACCCTTTCGTCCTTCAGCAAGTTGCATGTTGATGTTGGTATTTCCAAAAGATATGAGGTAGTGTTGTGGAGAAGGCTAAATGACTCTGAGCTGAGTTCACTGAAGAAATATTTGTAATGTGGTCTTGAAGGTGCCTCCCTAATTCTCTTTATTTTGATAAATCTTTCTGTAAGTGTGTGCTCTAGGCCCAGAATGTCAGCCACAATCAAGAGATACAAGAGTTTAGCATTTGAATGAAATCCCTTTGTGCTGGTGGGATCTCCTAGTGCTGGGCATGTTTCAGGTTATGAGTGCACACATAAGCAAAGGTACTAAACAGAGAGGGTGATGCAGAATTTGTTTTACTGTTGCTGAAACCCAGATATGTACCAAAGCTGAACTTGTGACCTGCATCTGTTCAAGTGATCTCTTGGTGTTGTGGGTGAAGTACCCAACCATCCCCTGGGAATTCTCCATGGGCAACTGGGCCAGGTCAGCAGTTTGGATGGTAAGGAGAGCCTATTAATTCAGCAGTGTGAGGCAAAATTATTATCCTGTTTGCTTTTAGGAAGAAAATCTGGCTTCCATAGTTACTCATTTATCAAACTCTAGATTCACTGTGTCAAAGATTCATGAGGTTCCTAATGCTGTGTGTATCATTGTTTTCTGTACTGACTGATAATATGCCATGTAAATGTTAGTTTTGACCATTCAAAGCTGAATAGTTCAAGTTCACTGGTGCTAAAAATTTTAATTTTCATGGTGCTGATAAAGTTCTGAATCTTGTCATTAAAAGGAGTGAAGAAAAAGGTTTTGTTCACCCCATAACCTAAGTACATGTTCAGATACTGAAGAAAGAACTAAACGATGCATGAGCTCATGTATTATTTATCCAAGGTAGTGAAACAACCTAAAGACTGGAGATACTGCAGCTTATGAGATACTGAAGAGTGTTCCAACTATTTGGCCTCATCCAAGCAATTCCAGTGGGGAAAGGGCACATTGCTTAATATAAACAAGACTAAAGAAAGACTACTTACTATACTTTAGTGGTTTGGGAGGATAGTCTGCCTGCATGAGTGAGAGGTAAAAGTTCAAGGGCCCAGCCTACCACTTTGTTCATCATATCCAGATGAGTAAGATTTCTTGTGCAAGTAAAACCTATTATCTGGAAGAGGGTTGTGTTCAATGGAGTATTGTCACTGCTGAAACATGAACTGCCTGGCTAATGATAAGTGCAATTAGCTGTTGGTGACTGTAGTGTATCCTTAGTCATCGGGAGACAGGAGAGCATATGTTATTCAAAATAGGGAAAGATTTCAGCTCTAAGACCAAAGTGGACTTCATAATGAATAGCCTTATCCTGTCAGCTGAATTGTTCTGGAGTGTCTTCAGCTGGTGCATTCCCAGTAAAGCCATTCTTAAGCAAGGGCTGTTGATGTCCATGGCAGTGCACAGAGCCACTCTGCACAGAAGGCACTGTACACAAGTTCTCCATTTTCAGGCTGTTACCTATCCATGCTTTTTTCAAGATGCTTAAAAACTACCATCCTCTTTTGTTTCCCTTGTTTTTTTAGGGCCAGGAGGGGGAAGCAGTCAGAAAAAACACTTGTCATTTGAGAGCTTCTTCCTGCTCCACATCCTTCCTCAAGCCTAGCAATAAGAAAAATATCTCATTCTGTTCAAATCATTTATACCGAAGACCCACTGAATGCATTAACACTTTCTTTGCTTTTGAAGATTTGAATTCTGAATGGAGTTTTTGCTTTGAGTCTTATCTGCTAGATCTGATGTACTTCTGCCTCTGAGGAAACTGCCTGTTTTGGCAGGGTTTAAATGATTCAGGTTAAAATTGTACAATAGCACAAGCCAATAGGGAAGGCTACTGCATGTATAATTCTGTATTGGTCACAGTAATATGGATGCTTTATTCACTGCTGCTATTCTACCCGTTTTGTATTTTTATATTACCAACTAGAACTCTGATGTCAAATTACTGTACTGTCAGAATATTACATGAGTCTGTCAAAGCTAATTTGCTAAGTATCAGTTAAATCTTACTGTCACAAAAAGATTCTAAGTCTTAATGAAGTATTTATTAGTGTACTTGTTCCATTTTCCTCTTTCCCCTTTCTTCAAATCTCTTCTTTTGACAACTTGTTTTATATGGTGGATTGAGGTATAATTGCTAGAACCGTTTAAATGGAAGGAGAAAGGTCTGCAGCATTGAGTTGTCTCTAAATCAAAGAAATATTTTAATTAACCTGTGTCTTGTGTAACTTTTTCAGCAATGGGGTTTTGTTCTGTAACTCAATGCTTTGCAGCATTACTAGATCTCAAGGTGGTTTAAGAAGTGGCTTAGCTTTTCTTTTCCAAACCTCTGTTGTCTTTAAAATGTTTTAAGTCACCGACTCTTAGTATGTGTATTTGCAAAGCTGCTATGGCACAAATTTCCCAATTATAATATATTATGAACGTGTTATCTCTTTGCCTTTGAATGTCTTCCCCTGCAGGGCAGGGAAAATTATTTTGCTAAAAATGTTGGTACATAATGTATATATGGGAGCTCAGATGATGTAAGATGTACATAGAGTTGTTTTTAAGTGGTCTCATGATATGTCTGGTCATGTTTGCTATCAAGGGATTAAACTTGCTAATGAAATGAAATCAGGGTCACCTTTCTGTTATTTAGAGATGGCAGCAGACCAAATACATTGATGATGGATGCAAAAGATTATTCTGCGTCCATGTTAAAGGTTTGTATTTGAACAAAATGAAAATATTCCTGTTCCCTTGGATAAATTGACTGATAGTTTAATATATTTTGAAATTAATGTACAGCTGTGTTTCTGACAGAACTTTAAAAATAAACTAATTAAACTGTGCACGGCCTGTTGCATCTTTATTCATATGGAGGGCTATTCAAAAATATTAACTGATACAGGACAACTGATGCTGTGGTATTTTCTGTGTCTTGTGGGTTTCAGACATGGCTGTGATACAGCACCAAGAAGGCAAAGAATATATTTCAATATAAAAACTTTCTGGCACTTATAAAGGATATTGATAGTTTAATTCATTACTAGAAGAAACAGCTCATGTAATAGATAATAAACTAAGCATTCTCATAATCATCCTGGAATTTAAGATGCAACTCTCACAAAAGCTGCACACTTACCTCTCTGGCCACATCTGCTTGCTCGTTTTATTTGTCATAAAAGCTGCTATGGGCTGAAACTTTGTTGCAGGAGACTGAGCTCAGAAACCAGAGGGAGTTCCTCTGTCAGTAAGAGAAGTACAGCCTTTATTGCAATCTGATTTATCTCAGCCTGGATCTGTTTTTAATAGCATCTGCAGGAAGGGATATTCAAAATGTTAAGATTCTTCTGAGTAAAGTTAGTGGTATTGCAGGTAATGAGCTGATAAATATCAAGTTAATTATGACTTTGTCTTTCATCCATTAGGTTGGTCCTAATAGCTTCCATGAGTACTGGATAGGAAGGCCTGCTCAGACATTGGTTATCTGTTGTGTTATTCTATTTTTGGTGTTCCATATTTTAAGTGCACTAAAATCTTTTGATGAGATGGAGTAATAATGACCTTTTTAAAAGCAGGACAAGCTGGCATTTGCAGCTGCTCCTGGAATGGAAAGTCCACATGCAGAAGCAGAAGAGCAGCAATATAGGAGCATGTTCACACCTGCATAAATACAAATGTACCTGTACATTTCTGGGGAAAAAAAAAAAATGGCTGAACCAGCTCTGGACCAGGATACTCTGAATATTTTCCTTAACAAATACCAGTTAATTGCAGCAACTTCACAAGAAAATACATTTGTTTCAGCTAAAATCCTTAACTAGTGCCAAACCAGTTGCTTTGCTACCTTCCTCATCCCCAAAAAGCACGA
Organism: Aegithalos caudatus; assembly: GCA_013389925.1. Lineage (NCBI taxonomy): Eukaryota > Metazoa > Chordata > Aves > Passeriformes > Aegithalidae > Aegithalos > Aegithalos caudatus. The sequence continues at coordinate 191,182 of WEIU01018213.1, forward strand.
GCCAAACACTCCAGCTGTTGTGGCTGGAAAGAGAAACTCCCTTTGCCATTCCTGACTACACTGTGCTAAACTTCAGCTTTTCTGTGCTGTCTCTTAGGAGCTGTGACTATTTAGCCTGTTCCAAGACATCATTTACAGAAGTCAACAAAACTTCCTGAATTAGCCCTGAAAAGGGTTGAGTGGTATGGGCATATGCAGCAAATACAAGGCAATAATATAAGGGGAGGTTAATGGACCAGAAATGGTGAAGAGGGAATCTAAGGCCTGTCTGGATGAAATGAGTAAGAGGGCTGATGAATTCTGCCTGTTACTCATCTTGGATTAAAAAAAAAAACCCAAAAACCAAAAATGTCATTCCACTCAAATAGGAAATTTTTATGCTAGCACAAAAACTTACCAAAGGAAACAGTTCCCTGGCACTGGTCTCATCCTCATCTCGTGATAAGTAGAATTATAAAAGAAAGGCCTCATAAAAGGCCTGCTCTATTAAATTAATAGCTAGTCTGTCATCTCTTCTAAGTGCAGTTAAGCAATTTGCAAGTTCCCATGTGAAAACAATCTTGGTATGAAAGGTTCATTAACACAACAACCTATTCTTGGGTTGAAAAATAAGTGCATCTGTTTAAACAATAATGTCTCTGTTCCATGAGAACCCATAAAGGAAAAATGTAAACAACCTGAATCTTAGCACATACACACAATTCACCTTCAGACCAAAACATGAAGTAGTAAGAAAGCTACCAGCCAAAAGGTGTTGTGCACAAGGTCTGTGAGAACTGTATCAGGTAAGTGATGTGAATAAAGAATTGGCTTTTCCCTCACGAAGAAATGGAGTCTCAGCTAAATTACTACAATACTCACCATTTGCCACTACTGAGCCTTTGTCCACTCCCTTTGGAAGGCAGAGCTTGACCACACTGGACTGAGTCAACCCTAGTGCCATCACCATCCTCACAGACACTGACATTCTTAGTGACCTTGAAGTACCAAATGTCAGGAGCTTTGGCCTTCAGGTCTTTCTCTGTTCTAAGTTTTTAGAATTAAACCTAACCACCTTGATAAGTATGTCTCTGAGCACAAAGGCAGATATTGCTTAAGTTATTTTAAGCTTGTTAGGGCTCAGAATGGGTGAAGAGTTCATGCTAGTTCTTCAGTCCTTTCCAATTCACAAGAGCATTAAAAAAACTGTCCTTGTTTCTCCTGTCCTCTCTTTTTTTCATTTCCTTTTTTCTGCACAGAAGCAGAAAGATTCTGAAGTAGTAGTCATATCTTGACTCCCTCTTCATGCTTTTATCCCAAGTGGATCTGTTGCCGCCACTTCTCAACCCTTCTAAAAGACTGCAATTCTTTCAGTTTCAAAAAAAAAAAACAAACAAACTCTAAAAATAATTTACCTTGCTAGTGCATGCTGAATGCAGAGCAAATTAAGACTGAGCTACAGCATCATGAAGATACTCTTTCACTCAAATGTTGGGGCCTTGTTGTTTCTTCTTCTGGTGATCATGTTCTTTGAACACGTTTGCTCCATTGAAACAACCACTTGCATTTCACAGTTCTGAAAGCTGCAGTTTGGCTGGAGGTTTTCCTCTCCAATGGAATAGGAAACTTCATGAAACTGCATACCAGGAGGAGATTGTGCAACAGGAAAATAATTTCTTTATTAGCCGCAATCCCAGCCTCAGCCAGTGAGCCTTGTTTTCCTTTTGGTTTGTGCAGTGACTGATCTCTGAGGCCATGCAGCCCTGGTGTTCCTCAGTGATTCCATGCTGCTCCTTTGTTGCAGTCACCTTTGTTGCCCCCAGGAGCTGGCTGCTCTGCAGGCAGGGGGGATGGCTATTGCAGCTGATACCCTGCTGATGAAGCAGGGGGAAAGCCCTGGTCTTCCCAGGGTCCTGAAGATTCCAGCTGAGAGTTTCTCACTAAGGTACCAGCAGGTTTGACTTGGCCAGACTTGACATGTGCTGACCTGGAGCAGAATGGATTCACAGGCTGTGTTTTCTGGTGGCTTTTGTCCAGAGCCTTGTCCCACTCAACAGTGAAGGGAACAAGGCATAGACAGAGCAGTGTTTTAGCACTTTGGTACTGACAATTTTGAAAAAAAAAAAAAAAAAAACAACAATACCCTCCTCCATTCTCCCAGCTGATTAGAAGCAGGAGAGATAGCTTCCTAAAAGCCCTGTGACAAACTGTCCAAAAATGTGAGGTTTCAGTTTCTCAGCCTTTTAAGACAGAACCTGATTTCCATGAAATTCAGCTGATAATTGACACACTTGTGGGGGGGAAAAAAAAAAAAAAAAAAANAAAAAAAAAAAAAAAAAAAAAAAAAGCAACAACACACACCTTTCCTTGTCTCACCTGATGTGCAGAGTCCTGAATCTTGCTACAGATCAGTATTACTAACTTGGTGGTTTTCCCTTCTGTCTTCAGCAGCAGCTGCTCCTCTCACTGTGTGCTCACACAGCAGGTGTCAGGTGAAGGTGTGAAGGAGATTGACCTGTTCAATCCTACAACAGTATGCCTGAGTTATCATTCCTATTTCCATCCTGGTATTCCTGCCTGCACGGACTTGTTTCTTTCCAAGATCTAACTTTGTTTCTGTTGCTGCCTTTAATAAAGGAATAGTTTCAGACACGTATGACCTTGGCCTTTGCTAACAGAGTGTTAAGGAGGGAAGGTACTGCCAGGGAAAAGTGACACATACAAGTGTTCCTAGTTTCAGTATCACACCCAGGTGTGATAAACTTCTGAGTGTGGAGTTTAGACTTGCTTAAGCAAGTGCCTCCAGTGTGATTCACCTCCTAGAAACAACTCCCTGAGCTTGAGTTTCTTCATGCAAAAGTCCTTTATACAGGCATGTGCCTGTACTCATCCTTCTAGAAAAAATGAAGGGACTGAATATTTTTAAATCATTTCGGTGCTCTGTACAGTGTGTGCTTTTGGATCCTCTGGGAATGGAAAAGATTTAGACTTTATATGGGTAGAGACATAACTATCCTGAAAGGCAAGTCAGTGCTGTTGAGAAAAGGGAAGTCAGACCACCAAAGACCCAGGACAGCAGTGAACAGCCACAGTGGATTTCTTGGTTCCTTGGCTGCTTTCAAACAGCAGTGGAAACCAAAGTGTGAATGCAAAGGAGCCATATTTTAACCTCTGCCTGTTTCTGGTTCCTGTATATTCTCAGTCCAGTTGTAATAGTCTCAGATAAATAAAGTAATTATAAAGGTAAAAAACTCATTACAAAATTTTTTTTAAATTATGTACATAAGAAGACATTTAAAATTATTAAATGGAGTATTATATTGATGTACTGTATTAAATATATACAAATATATACTATAAATAGATCATGTATAATACACAATAATGTATCTATATAAAGAAAAATAAATTCTAATGAAAATTGCCCCAGTCCAGTCCAACAGTCCCCAGGTTTTAGAGCCAGAACTGTGCATCCAACACTATCACATGTCCTTACCAAAAAGAGAAAGGTTAAAAGCATAGGTAAGCCTTTCTCCCACGTAACTGTACTAACTCATCATTTCCTGTGTTCAGTTTTGGACCCCTCACTGCAAGAAAGACTTTCAGAGCTTGGCCCATGGGTTCTGCTCTCCTCCTCCTCCCAAACCCACATTTTCTGCAGTAACACCTGGTACAAGCCAAGCCAGAGGCCCCACAGCACACAGCAGGTACAGAGGCAAGGAGTGCCACTGTCCCAGGCAGAGCCTGGAGGGTAAGAGCCAGGGACACATTGGTTTCCTTCTACTCTCAAATGCCCACTGGATGCTCCCCCAGTAGGGGTAATCCCAAACAAGCAATGTAGGAAGAACATATCTGCAAAGCAAATAGTCACTCCCTCAAAAGCCCAGTTCTGCTCAGCTGGCCTCTCCAGAGTCCCTACAAACAGCAGTGTCTGCTGCTGAACAGACCCTCACTCTCTATTTCATAGAGAGCTGAGCCTTTGTAAGCACTGCCAAGCCAGAGGAGGAGTGCAGAGAGGCTGCTGCTGCCCTCTGAAGGCATCACCGGCTCTGAGTCAATCAGTAACCACCAAAAGTAGTCAGGAAAAAAGAAAAAAGATCAGAGGTCCAGATCTTGAAAAATTTCCTCTCCAAACTGTAAACCCCAGGCAAAGGAGGACAGCTTATGCTGATGCAGACAAACAGTGAATTTGATTAAGCATTGGCTAAAGCCAAAGAAATAAGCTTAGGAAAATGGGCTTTTTTGTTTGTTCCTGACAAGTGTGGGTGTGTTGCTCACACCACCTCATACATTTCAATCAGCTAGGAGGAGGCTTATGGCAAATGACTCTCAGGTCTCCTTTACTGCAGCATGTACTTTGATTTAAAGAGCAGGACTTTTTAAAGATTACAGGACACTCTTTGACAGGGGAATGACTAGATGGTGGCAGCTCCTTTTCCCTGAAGCTGTTAAGGAAACTTTCCTGTCTGACCATCCAGGAGCCACTCTGGCAGTCACACTCCCACCACTTCCAGGCTGTCACTGGTGGGAACAAAGCCCCTTCACAGGGGTGGCTACAGTGACCCCACGCTGCACACCCCACACTCACAGTCTGAGAAAAGGTTTCCTTACCAGCTCAGTTCTGGGTTCCCCACAGCTCAGGGGGTGGGAATGTGACTGCCAGATCAGCTCCTGGATGGTCAGACAGGAAAGGTTCCTTAACACAGTGCTGTTGAGGATGAGCCACTGAATTTAACCAGGACTGTGGGCCCAGCGTGCAGCATCTCTTCTGTGTGCTGCAGGGCTTTCAGGGAAGAGAAATGTCGAGCATTATGAGCCAGAAGAGAGACTGATGACATTCAGTGACAGGCTGAATGGAGGAGCTCAGAGGAGCTCCATCTGCATTACCAAACACAGCAATGCTCAGCATGTACACCACTGACTTCTGAAAAAGCAGCAGGATGGGGGAAAATCACAAGAAATCCTCTGCATTCACTCAAACTTGTAATGGACAGTGGTTCTGAATCTCTGAGATTCAAAGTTTCAAAAGCATATAAGAACTCCTCTCCATTCCCACAAAAAAAAAAAAAAAAAAAAAATTTTGTAAATGCAGTGCATATACCACTTAAGAGGCACTTTTCACACATAATGTCACTTCCCTCCTGCAGAACAGCCTCTCCCACCCTCTCATCTCTTGTATCAAAGCACACAGCAAATACACAATCCATCAGCCCGAGATGTGCCTGAAGAAACACAGCTTTAGCACTCGTCATAGTGAAGCCATGAGACAGATATACAGGGGACAAGGGTGGACAAGTTTCTACTCCAACCAATGATAGGAGAGTCAATAAGTCTTCACTGTGAAGAGGATTAAAACCCCCAGTAAATAAGAGGGCTGGCTTTCCAGTGGCAGGTGTAAATCAGTTTCAGAGGCCTGCAGGGCAGGTGATTTATGGCACAGTCTGAGGTTTCTTACTGACATTTAATATACATAAACTCTGTCACTTTCTAGTACTGTTGCAGTACTGACTTGAAGATTGAGTGTCTTGTAACTGGTCTCCCTTTGAGAAGTCCAAGCAATTCTAACATAGCTCACTCTTCCAAGTTAAAAAAAGAAAAANTACACCACAAAAAAAAAAAAAAAAAAAAAAAAAAAAAAAAAAAAAAAAAAAAAAAAAAAAAAAAAATCACAACCACAGAAGAAAACTCCTGTGTGAGAGCCAATGCAGCTGTCTTCATAAATTTCAAGACCAGAAAGAAAATTCTCTGACCAATGTAACAGAAGTTGTTACTGCACAGTCTATAATAATTATGCCACAAGAATTATCAACTAGCTGTTGGCATAACTGGGAATTAGCTTTGAAGCCAAATGAGAGACACTTCAAACAGCATCACTCCTGAATACTCTTGCAATTCACAACTACTGAATATCTGCTCTGTGCTATGGCAGGAGTTTAGGGTAGGTGGGAGCCTTCAAGCCATTGTCTTTTTATTTAAGGAGTTTGCTTTCCTTTTGCTCATTGCAAAAGTCTGGTGATCAAATTATAATTAAGCCTCTATCTTCTGTTATACCAATTATTCAGGTGAAGATTAATCTAGTCATCTATTTCCTTTACCTGCATGTACCTCCTCTTTACTGCTCTTTCCCATAAAGGGGAGTCTCCTACACACAAGCCCATATTTGTGGCCCCACGAGTGTGTTTTCCATGCACAGCAAGCAACTGTTCATAGATAATGACAATTTTCAGTTCACTTACGCATTGGAGTTGTCACTTTTCATCACTTGGTTTGGAGAAATGCACCCAAGCTACTCAAGCATCTGAGCTGCCACTCCTTGTGGACTTAGGACAGCTTTCACAAGACCTGAGGAAGTGCTTGGGGCAGGATTAGCCCCCTGGAAGGGATGAACTTACACATAGGAGAGACATAAACTGGCACAACTATAATACAGCACTTGCTCTCCCAGGTGGAAATAATTAACAAGGATATTCCAGGTATCTTCAGATACCTGTCAGCCAATTCTCAGGTGGCAAGTGGCAGTTATTTTACAGCATGCAATTATGAGCACCACATTGATGAGAATGAGGAAAAACTTTGCTGCAAGTTGCTTTACAAGCTTGCTACCTCTGTTTAAAATCTTTTGTCTATGTAGCTGAATGCTTGGTGTCCCTTACCTGGATCTGTTGGGATAGAAGGGTGAAGAGAGAGCACTCTCCAAATGTGTGGGCAAGAAAGAATATCCCATTTAACCTATTGTCCTGCCAGATCCACCTTCCATATTTGAAATATGAATAGGGTGACTAATTACCTCCTCTTTGCTCAGGGAAATACCAAATACCCTCCTCTTCACACTTTTAATTAACAGGAAAATTTGCAGTGACTTTTCTACGGAGAATGTTGACTGTGGGCTGAATTTCCAGCTCAGGTACCCCTGGGAAACTCCCTGGGCACCCTGGGGAATCCATGCCAGGGTGGGTCTTGCTTTCTCACCTGCTTTCCTGAGTGGGAAGCAGTGCTGGCTCTGTGCAGACCTGTCCCAAATGGGGAAGGGGCAGCCAGGGAACACAGCCTGGCCTCTCTCAGGAGCTCAGACACCCATCTGGTGGCTTTGTCTAACACACAACTTCCCTTCAGGGTGAGGAAGGTGCACTCTGCCAGGCCCAGGAGTCCTGCTGCTGGCATGGGGAAAGAGCCAGGTTGAGAAGGAACAGAGAATCCAGTTAGGGAAGTTTGCCACTCTGAGACTAAAGCAAAATTAAGAAGTTCACATAACTAAGCACACCATAAATACCACAATTTGTCTCTCACTAGACCTGCAGCTTCTCCTCTCTGGGGGACGCAGGCTGCCTCTCAGAGTCAAATATTTTCCATCTGCTGACTCAGTGGCAAGTGCCAAAAGGCCTGGCAGGTGAACCCATTGTCATTTGGACCTAAAAAGAAAAGGCAATCCAAACCCTGCAGTGTTCACTCTGCTGCCAGCTGCAAGATATACTGCAAGTCAGATTGAAAAAAGAAAAAAAAAGAAAAATAAACCAAGTTGCTGTCCACGTGGCTAGGGCCAGAAGCAGCTCTGCTTTCTGACAATAAAAACATGTGCTTGGCTGTGGGGAATATCAGGAAAAAGGCCAGTGGTACTAAGAATAGCCCCATCAGTAAGTTTATGACAGAATTGCATGGACACAGAATATCACTTACCTTAAGATGGAGACAGAGTACAAAGGGAAGACAGATTCAGTGTGATGAGAAGTGACTCAGTCTAGGTCATTATCAAAGTAGAAGGTAACAGACTCCAGGAGGTGGTGAGAGAAACTCCTTCTTCCCATTCTGACAGCTCCTCCAGGAGATTTTCTCAAGTTGGTGACCATGAGGGTAGAAAAGACCCTCCCTGTGGCTCTGTCACAGCTGTGTGACATGGTCAGCAACACAGTGCAACCCCAAATCAGAACCCTGTATCCAAAATGCAAGTGTTTCTCATGCTGCAGCTCTGGCATGGAGACAGTCTTTGCTTCCAGAGGACTGGATGCTTCCTCAGGAAAGAGCAGGCGCTCAGCACAGCCCCTCAGAGCTGCTCCCAGAGCCCTTCCAGGCCAGCCTCACACTGCCACCATGGCACAGTTTTCCAGAAACCTTCAGGTTCACCCTGCCTGTGAAAGAAAAGCACTTGCAGAGGCTTGTGCAATCTCACGTGGCTGTCAATGTGGTGGTCATGGCCATACACTCAGTGTGGTTTACAGAACAGGTTGTGTTTACTTCAGTTTACAAAGTAAAGCCACCAGCTTTAATTCTCCATAAAAACAAAACAATGGGGGAAGTGCATGATTCAGAGGGCTTGGTGCAAATTTTTGCAAAGTAACAGACACAAAACCAAAATAATTAAAATCATACATATGTGTAAAACGAAAGAAATTCAAGTTAAAACCAGGACTAACTCCTATTAGCCCCAGAGATGATCCAAGAATATATCAGGAAATAAATAAATCATTCTAGTTTTCATGATAAAAGAGGGTGCCGCTCTCTAATCTCTAAATGGTTTGGGTATTTACAGAAGGCAAATGGGTTACAGGAGAAACAGAAAGAAAAAAAGCACTATAAGAGTGAACTGAAATGCTGCAGGGTGACCACCTCCCCACACACCTCAGTGTGACTAAGAGAAGGCTTTAAATCATGGCAAGGGGCCAAAGAAATTAACTGGGAGCAGGACAGCATCATCTGCTCCACACTGGAGGGGCTGTGCCAAGGTGAGACCAGCATGGCTTGGCTGCCAGCACAGAGGTTCTGAAGCTCCACCAGAGCCCATGGCTGCCCTGGGGCAGATGACAGTAAGCTGGCCTGCTCAGTCCAATTTATGAACAGGAGAGCAATTTTTCCTATAATCCATCTGAGGGAACGCTGCTCAAAGGCACATCTTCCTGGCCTCTGCTGGACTGTGGGTGCTCTGAGGAGGAGGAGGAGGCAGCCAGCACACCTGAACCTCTTTTCCTGCCACAGAAAGCACAGCTGGTGATCCAAACACTCGGCTTTTCCCCAAAGGCCAAGAGCTCTGGTGACAGGAGGGAAAAGGAGGCTCATCCAAGTACCTCTCTCAACATTGCAAACCACAGTAGACAAAGCAACACCCTCATTTATCAAGGCAGCTCAGCTTGTGCTCATAGCTGGTCTTTCTGATGCTCTGTGGTCAAATAATAACCTGCTCTCCTATTGCTGCATGTGCTACTAATGCCAAATCCTGGCAGGTCAGAGTTGTACATCCAGTGCAGCCAGTGGAGCAGAAGATGTTCAATGCCCAACAGAAGCAGGGCAAATTCTGCAGTTAATGTCATAGCATGCAAAAAAAAAAAAAAAAGTCCCAAAGGCTCATCCTAACCTTCTGTTTCCTTGTCAAGACACACTTATTTACAGTACCACTTGGAGCAGATTCAAGTGGTAGTTGTGTTGTGTCCATATTTTTAATGGGATTTGACATTTAAGGCAGCACTGCAGTTCACCTCTAAGCCTATAATTACACTTGCAAATCTGCTTAGCAAGACATCAGCAGCATATCCTGGGGACAGCTCAAACAGATTGGATCTGTCCCCACAGAAGCAGCACTGGAGTACCAAATGAGGCTACAAAGCAGACACTGCAGACTGCAGTGCCTGGCACAGGCACCTGCAAACTGGACCCACTCCTAATCTTCACAATAAAAACAAAACCAAAGTCTGCCAAGAGCTCTCCCTTTATCTTAAAAGCAATACTGCACTGAGTCAGATACCACTGGAGGTCAGGAGCACTTCATGAATACACTGAGACAGGGCTCCTTTCCACACCCCGCTGATTACCCTCCGTCTCATGAAATCTGCAAGTGTTCAAAGTACCAGGGTAGGCCCAGGACGATATCCTGATCATCTTCTCCTGATCTGGAGTCACAATGGCCCAGTGCTGAGAAGCACCTTTACATCTCCCACACAAGTGCAGCATCTCCTTCCCATTTGATTTGCTCTTTCATCCTTGCCCTATCACCACTGCAATTTTCAGAGCAAATTGATGCCAAATGCCAGGATGCTCAGCATATTTTGCACCCAATTTACACACCCCAGCCATCCTTTTTACCCAATTTATACCAGAACCCCCAAGATATGACTGGAACCAAATAAAGTACATATGAAGTACTCAGCTCAGACTCCACATATACTCGGTTCTCTTCGGGCCTGGGAAAAAACCTAAGTTTGATTTGGACTTTTCATCCATGCCCATGGGAAGGAAGGTGAAGGATTTCCTCCTCTTAGAAGCCACCTCAGCAGATCTTTCTGCAGGATGCAAATGGTTTCATCCCTGAGTTCAACTTTAAAAGAGAAATGAAGTGTTCAGCATTCAGCACACTAGCACCAGAAGCAAAGAGAACACTGAGCACAGAGGCCTCCACTGCAGGGACAAAGAACAAAGAACAATCACAATTGGGAAAGACGGAGAAAAGCGGAAACAACTCAATTTGTATCATACCAAAGAAAAAGAAGGAAACCCGATGCCAAAAAGTTTATACTAGTAGAGGGAGAAAGCTTACAGAAGGCAGACTGTGCTGTTCAACAGCAAAACCTTTGCAGCCCTCAGTGGTCATTTGGGAGCAGCCTGGTACCTCCATCAACAATGATCCCAGACCGGTAAAAGAACCTATCTAGAGAGCATTCTCAGCCATAAGAACCCTCAAGCCCGCTTCAACAACATGAGCAAAATTCCTATTTTTCTCTTTTTTTTTTTTTTTCCCAGCAGGCATGACACGCCACTTTGTCCAGCTTAGTGCACAGAGTCCTCCACTCCTCAGCCAGCCCCCTTCTAGCTGACAGAGGTGCAGTTCAGCTCGGCGGGCTCCTGCCTGGCGGCCGCTGCCACCCCTCCCTCGGGGCCGTCGGCGATGCTGGGCTCGCTGGAGCACTGCCTGTGGCTGAAGCAGCTGGGCTGCAGCAGGAGGCATTTGTCAGGGCTGTCCGACTCCTCGGCCACCATCCCCGTGTGCATCATGGAGGCCATGGCCAGGAGCTGGATATCCGAGTGCGCGTTGGCAACCGTGTGCCGACGGATGCTCCCGCACTTCTCCAGGTAAGCCTCGCCCTCCTGCTCCGTCAGCGGGGTCAGGGCCTTAGGACGGGACCTGGAGTATCGTCTCTCTGGAAGAGAAAGAGGAAGCAGGAATGGTCAATAGCAGGCAAACAAAGCACTGCCCACATTGCTAGGCTGGCCTCGGGGGGAAGAGAGAAGTCAGTGTGCAGCTACAGAGTGCCCCACCTCACTACTGCTGGAAAACCATCAGGAGCTCACTGTTCGTACTGCTAGGTGTTGGGAAAGGAGATCTGCCTCTGCCCCAGAGAGACCACCCATCCTGCTCTAGGGGCTGCTGCCTACGAGAGAAGTGAGCCAAAATGTCACCAGTGCAGCCAAGGGACTCTCTTTAGCATCCTGAGAGTCTTCTCTTTTATCAAGGGGTGAAGACCAAGCAGGTACTCTCACATGCAGGTTCACTAAAATAAGTGACACTAAAGCAGCACAAGTCTCAAAAAAAAAAAAAAAAAAAAAAAAAAAAAAAAAAAAAAAAAAAATCAGTGGGGATTTGAACTGCCATCCCTTTCTCTGAAAACGTTCTCTCAGGAAGTTCCATTAGCTGTTGTCAGTGTGAAATTCCTGATGCTTACATTGCACTGTCTCTCCATCTGCCTAGGAATAGGCCATTCTGTTGGCATTACCCACCATATTTTTTTAAAGATCATGCCAAAAAAAGGACATTTCATCCACTTTGCAACACATCTGGTTTGGAGGCTGGACACAGAAAACACCTAACTGTGCACAGGAACACTCCACAACAGCCTGGGGAAGAAGGGAACAAGGGAAAGGCAATATTTGTGCTGAGGAGGAAGGGCAGTGACACTGAATGATGGGTATGGGCTGTATGATCTGCCCAGCAAAAGCATTAGGGAGAAAAAATACCAGGTCTAAAGCACAGACACAATGTGCAGTCCCCAGTGCAGTATCATGAAGCACATTTCAACTCAGACACTGAAAGCTTGAAGGAAGGCAGGGGTGAGAGTTTTGCCTTGGCTCACTGTAATCCCATCCCAGCAGGTTGAATCAGACATTGTTCCTGTTCATCTCCTTGTTTCTACTCCCCTGCAATGTTCCATGTGATTTTGGGCACTTCCTATGGGTCCATCCCTGCAGCAGCTGAGGGAGCCATTCCCTATGTGTCTCTTTGTTTCTCACAAACTTCACTGAAGTGCAGGGTCTCATTTCATAAAGTCAGAAGCCTTTAAACCATATAAAAGGCTTCCAACCAAGACTGCAGAGCACAAGAGTAACAAAATGCAAAGCAAAGCACTTGTCATTGAAGGTTATAAGAGTTTTGGAAGCTTGTATCAGGAAGAAAAGCAGCCCACACTTCACACTGCTACTGCCAGTTGTCATGCATAGATTAACTAGAAATTTTACTTTTATTCTGGTGCCTTATGACCAGGAATATAAACTGGGAGGAATTTTTCTGGTGCTTTTTTGCAAGCAGCCTCAGATCAGCAGTGATGTGTGGCTGTTTTATCTTCTCTCCTATCCCCAATATAAACCCTGTTTCTTAGACAGCTGGATCACTTTGGCATACTCCATCCTTACCATGCAGGTTATGGCTAATTTACACAGGCAAAGCAAAAAGGGTGCTAACAGAGAGCAGGTGGGAATGCTGCCATCTATAGTTCCCCTCTGTGAGCAGCCCTGTCCCTTTCACACCTTTCCCACTTTAAATCAGCTTAAAATACAGTAGCCTTGCAGGCTGAAGCCTTATGAATGCTCACAGCTGGGATCAGACACCTTCAGTCACATTTCCCAACATCCATTTATCCTGAAGGCTCCAGTCCAGGGGGCAGTTTGGCCTCCACAGCAGCTGTGTGGAATGCAAGCACACCCAAAGCCCAACAGAGCCCTTCCCAAGAGCTACTACAGGGAACCTACAGGGCTTCACCACCATTACAGGCTGCCCAGTGAGAGAAGAAACTGGTTCTGAGAAAGCAAAAAGGTGACTGAAAGATAGGAAGAGGAAGAGAAAGAAGTCTGTTTACAAGTGAAAGTTAAGGAAAAGAAGCCACCTCCATAGCAGCACTTGGAAAATACCAAGATTATTTGTAGAAAAGTGCTGTTTTGCAGTGCCTGTCTTATACTGCAAACACAAATTCCTTCTTTCCTCATGCTCAGCACAAGGTGGAGCAAGGGTAAAAGGCCACCTTGGAAATATACACAAATAAATGACAGCTCAAATCAAAGTAAGTTCAATTACATTAAGGCATATAAACTTTACAAGGCCAGCTTGTGTAGGTTGTCTTTTTTTAAATGGCACAAATGCCTCATTCAGCTGGCAGAAATCCAGGATGGCTAGAAGCTTCAGTACAGGTCAGGCAGCTACCTTTCAAACTATCCCAGCAACATGCAGATGTCCATAAACAGCAAAGCAATCAAATTTGTCAAAGTCCAACTTTTACAGGAGATTTTGGTCTACATTGAGCCTTAGGATCAGATCTGCAAATCCACGCTGAACTGTACAACCATGTCCACTTGCACAGAAAACATCTGATTGCTCAGCAACCACAAGAACAAAAATCCTGAGCCAGAGTTTTCCTAAAGCAGTGCCATGAGTTTATTACAGGCACAGACTGTCTGAGTTCTGATAAGTTCTTCTACACCAAGCTGAAGTGTAGTACAAGGCAGGTTGTGGGTCTCCAGCTTGCTACAATTTTGCATCAAAGCAAAGGCTAAAGCCAGTAAAACAGAGGGAAACTGGAGCTTTCTTCACTTGTTCTATTTAAATCTTCTTGACTATCAAATCAGTAAGACTATGCCCATTAGCTAGCCAATCTCTTCTGGCTGGGCACATGTGTAAGTAGAGCTCCTGCATCATGTGAAGCAGTTTCCCAGAATAAGCATGATATTCCTTAAGTGAGGTGCCCATTCACTTACCTAGGAATGTTTATCCATACTTTAAACACAGAATTTTAATTTGGGTTTTTTTTCTAAACAGAATTCTCAGATGGAAGGAAGACTTTGTGCAAAATCCCTGCCATCCCTTAGAATAAATATGCAACAGTTCTGTTTGCAAAAGCTGACTGATGCAGCAGCTGAAGCGGGCTAGCAAGCAGCAAAGGACCAGGAACAGTCTCTCACCGTGGTGAAAGCAGTACATCAGGCATAGAAAAAGGGGTTTTAAAATCCAGTCCACGTCCGGAGAGAGGGGAGAGTTTGTGGGTGTGTGCGTGTGGAGTGACAGGCCACTAATAGTTCACTAGGTCCTGGTAAAGAAAAAGCCCGTCACAAAAATCTACATTCAGAAACATTAATCAGGGCCTTCTCATGGGTGTTTTAGTCTTTGTTCTCTGTCTCTTGTGGAGTCATGCACTGTTTCATTTTCCAGCACAAATGCCTTCTTCCATTACCCAAACTGAGTACCCCAATAATAGCTTCAGCCCAATGTGCATGTCTTACCAAGCAAGCAGGTGCTGCCAGAGGAGCTGTGATCCTCACACAAACCTAAGAATGGTGATACCACCTGCTTGACCAGTTCTTCCAGCTGTAGGTAGCCCTCAGTGGGGCCAGTAGGCTCATGGACACTCTGAAAATCAAACACAAAAATTCAACATTACCCTTAAAAGGTTTTTGAATAAAGCCCGGGGTCTGTCAATTCTCTGTGTACTGGAATATCCCAATTGTGTCAGTAAAGCTTTTGGAGGTTTGGGTGCCTTTCAGGTCAATCTACTTGTTCAAGTTACAGTCACACCCTATGGACATTGAGCAGACAACTCTTTTCCTGAGCAGGTGACAGGAAGGTACAAGGTGTGCTCCCACTGAGGATGTGCACAGTGTACTACAGCAATGTAATGATGCCAGGGCGGTTCTACCAGAAAACAACTCTTTGTAGAAAAGCCTTAACACGCCTTGGGCAAAGCACTGCTCCTTTCCTAGGCAGGACTGCAGGCAAAGCACCCTCTGTGGTTCAGCTTACAGCTGTGAAGATGGTAGATAACACCAACCAATTTAACAGTAATTTCAGAAACCGTTCACATTTAACTTCCTGCAAAGCCTCAATAAGCTTCTTTCCTCAACTGTGCTGCTTTGAGATCCTCTTTGCTCTCAAGATTCTTGTATTAAAAAAACATTTCGGGGAAATTGAGGCAGCATTTTTAGTACCACCTGCTGTTCCAGTCTGGGTCACTGGAACATCAGAACAGTGGGAACTCATACAGAGCTATCAGCTTAGACACTTTGCAATTTTGGTAGTGGTTCATGAAGCTTCATTCTCAGACAGCTATTATGTTGGAGAAGAAATAAAAGCCACCAGGCTGTGTGGTGTGTTGGAGGGAAGGGATGCCACCCAGAGGGGCCTTAAAAGGCTCAAGATTTGGACCTGTGCAAACGTCATGAAAATCAACAAGGTCAAATGAAAGGTCCTGCATGTGTTTCAGAGAAAGGCTGGATGGGGCTCTGAACTGCCTGATCAAGTGGAAGGTGTCCCTGCCCATGGCAGGGAGTTTAGAACTGGATGTTCTTTAGGCTCCTCTCCAACCCAAACCATTCCATGAGTCCATCAACTCAAACATGTAATATGGCATTTTTCAGGACTGTGATGCTGGGCAATATGAGAAAAAAATCAAAATTGGCTGTATTTGGCGTGCTTGGAAAGTATTCTGTTGAGATCTATAAATATAACTATCTTATATAATATAAGATAAATATAATATAGCTAGAGCTATAATTAATGTATAACTAGTGTCTGTGACAACTGTAAAGAGGATAATCATCACAGACACTCTAGATCTCTTTGTCCTTGCAAAGCTGAGAAACCAGGAAAACTAGGGCACTAGAACTAGAAAACTAGAGGCACTCAGACAAGCTAGAAGATGAAAATCTGTGTGAATAAGAGTCCTGACACTGTCCTTAGATGGGGAGGAGAGGTACCAAAAAAACAAACAAACAAACAAAAAGACTGGCTCTTTCAAGGCAACATCTTTACCTGTTCCCAGGAAAGCTCAGGGCATCCAAATTCAGCTCTCATTTAACACTGACCACTCCCAAATAAGCACATATCACACCCCCTTCATCACACCCTCTGCTCTCCTCACTTTTCCTCCAGAGTTTGTATGATTTCAACAAGGTCAAGATAACCAGGTGAGTCAGACAAAGAAGAGCAGAGGCTCCCCACCTGCAGAATTAACAGCATCTGGACAATGGAAGCTGGAACCTTTGTCTGGACCAGGGGAAGGATTTCTTCCAACTTTACTTTTAGCAAGACCAAGTCTCTGAAGCCAAGAAGAGCAATCTGACGGATTGTCAACTCCTGACCCTAGAAAAACAAAGAAGGCAAAATCCAAGATAAAGGGATGTGTGAGGATCATACCAACACATGGGCACACAGACAAGAGGGTTTATTCTGCCCATTGCTGGTGTGGCCAAATGCTCCCCAGTCATTCATGTTCAGGATTCATGATACTCTTTAATTTCTTCCCTTCAAGTCTCACACAAATTCTGAAGTGGGCATTGCTTCATGTGGTACCACTAGGTTTGGTGAGAAGCCAGAAATGGGCCTGCAGTTCACCAAATTATTGTGTATGTGTCCATAAAACCCACTTGCCATCCAGCTTGTTCACAAAAAAGGCCAGGCTGGATGTAGCTTGTGCTTCTCACAATTGGAGCTGAGAAAGCAGAGAAAATTTGGTAGGGAGCAAAGTTGTTACAGAATATTTCTTAACTATGTCTGCCTCTGACCTATATTGTACCCTCTTTTTGCTCAATGTCTGCACTTTAGACCTTGCTGATATGACAAGAATCTACAAGTCATTACAGATTTTAGGATTTAGGCTGGAGCAAAGCTAGCAAGCCTGCTTGAACCAATATCATTTTAAAAAGCAACAGCTTTAATATTCTCTGCAAGGCATTCTTATTTTACATCAACAACACAAGTGAGCAGGCATAACAGATGATATTTCTCAGCATATTTAAACACAGTCTAACTCCATTTGGCATTCTGGTGTTACCCTTTTTCCCTCTGCTATGTTTAAAATCTGCATGACTTTCTCTTGCCCCACTGCAACTCAATAGCGGAAATTTTCTTCCCAGCCCTGCCCAGCAATTTCCAGCCTGAAAACTTTGCCTTGTTCTTCTCAGTATGTAAATCTCTGCCCCATGGTCTGCTTGGGAATCATTTTATGATCTCCATAACACACTCAACATAGCAAATATTTAGCTGGAAGAAATTAACAGCAGTTAATCATTAATTCATAACAGGTTGCATGTCATAATTAACTGCATTATCAATATGTAAATATAAATTAAAACCAATAGTATGGAGGGCAGCTTGGCCATAATAAAAGCAGTTTGCTGTTTTAAGCCATCAGGTGTAGGGATAAAAAAAGTGCAAGAAAGACCAGTACCTTTCTTGAAACTATATTTCAGCGGCTGAAAATGTTTTATTTATATTATGCAGTTTAGTCCCATTAACTTCATACCCCATTTCAAAATGCAAATATATTTCTGTGCCAAGCAAAACAAGATTTGTTATTCTTTTTTCCACACCAATAGTCACATCAACAGCTGCAACTATACAAAAGCCAGTGACCTGTTTACATAGTTTCCCTCTGTACAGCAATTTAACAAACTTGGCTGCTTAAAGGTCATATTTCTGCAACAGCTATGAGCCTTGGGGTTAAACTCAGCTGAGATATGAGTCTGGTGTGAGTTACTACCTTTGGTAACATATACTCACACATATGGCTGACTCAGTTTCATTCTGAATGGGTAATTGCTGGGATCACAGAAGAGCACAACTAAATAATCCTGCTGATACTTGCAGGAAAGGATGGGGAAATCAAGAACCAATTGACTTTCCCATCTACCAGAGCAGTGTAGAAAGAACTGCGGCTTGGTGAAAAATACTCGCTGGATGAGCTCTCCTCACATGTTGTGACACACTGTATAAATGGTTACATACAGTTCCCTATTTCTAGGAAAAGCCCAATTTTGTTATTAGGACACTGGGCTGGCATAAGAGCAATTTCTATTCTTGCTGTGCCAGCAATTCTCTCTGTGGTAGCCTAGAGCAGTTTACTCTGAGTTAAATTCTTGGATGTATTTAGGCAGTTTAATCCATACATTTGTGTAGTACTTAGGTACCTACAAAGCTTTAAATATCCTGTCTGTTTACCTTTCAGTTCCTCATCCAAAAAGTAGCAATACTTCCCAAACTTTACTGCTTTGCTGGTGCGTTTTGAGTGACTCAGATATTGTGACAAGACAAATACAGCAAAAAAATTATGCTTTCAAACAATCTCAGCATAGCATAGTCATCCTTTCACCACTATAATAAAGTTACTTCCAAAAGCTGCACCCAGAGTGTTGTAACTTCTATCCCGTTTCTCATCAGAGACATTTAATAGCAGAGCAGTAGATTTTTCTGTTAAGTGGCAGAATTATTAGCATCAGTGGGTATGACACACAGTCAGCTCAACTGTTCCCACAGTACACAGATAGCTGCAGTGCAGACAAACCCCTGATTAAATAGGTCACTCCCTCACTGAGAGTTAGCTGCAAAAGGAGAGAAAGGGAGGGTATTATAGTTGCACAGTTTTACCTGTCAAACACCTACCTTCAAGCATCTGCAGCAAGGAAAGAACAAAAATAAACACAGTAGAAAGGTTAGTGTCTGTCTTTGCAGAAGTCCTTTCTCTTTTAGGAAATGCCAGCTTTAATAGGATTAAAAGAAAAGGGCAAGCTTTGAGCTTTACTTGCTGCCTCTCAAACAATACAAGGGAAAATAATTTTAAAAGGCTCTGGAAATAATGTCTCCCAGAAGAGGCAAAAGTCAAGGGGAGGAGGCTAGCATTTCCAAGAACGTCATTCTCTGCATGAGGCACATTTTTCTTTTCTTCTGGTGGCAGAAAAGTTCAAAATAGGCTGGGGAGGTAATCAGACTGCTCATATGGAAACCCTGACTAAAACTACATTAAAAAATGATACAGCTCAACATGTCTGATGGGATACTAAGCTGTCAAAATACCCAGTTTTATAAAGAGGTTTTATATAAAGTGTTCATTCTTCCTCTACCCTAGACTTACATGTTCCCTTACTGAAGCTTAAAAAAACCCAGCTGAGGATTTCCCAAAGGTACAAATGGGATATAAGCCCTTCAAAAGTCATTAGGGTGAGTTAAACACATTTTCTCCTGATGCAGTCTTCAGATTTATACCTCTAAGACAAACTGTCAGCGTTGTCATCTGCACCAACAGTCACAGCAATTTAAAAGAGAAGGAACAATAAATACAAATAGCCCAGAGCTTCAGTCCAGACAAGGTATAGTCCAACAGTTTCTGTGTGCAAGCTTAGCTGAGCACAGAGTAGACAACTGGGAATAAATTCAGCCCAAAACACCGTGCTTGTCCAGTAGATTTTAGCAGTCCATTTTACAGTTAAAACTTGGATAAACTCTACTTCCTCCCAGATTTAAAGACTTTGACACATATATAGCCACTGGCCAAACAGTGCTGCTGGCAGAAAAGTTACCACTTGCCATTAGCAGGCAGTTACATTGCTTCACTTGACTGAACTGTAATTAGGATTACCTGGACTGGGTAGAATATTGCCTGGAGTGTAGGAAGAGTCTCTGTAAAATAATGATCCCAGATTTCAGACAGGACATCAATGCGATCCTCACCTATGAAAACAGAGATTCACAGCAAGACCTTTAGTGACAGGGATACTAAAAACAGGTTGGATTTTCTAAGTACTCTCTAATTCCCCAAGCAAGAGAGACTTCACTTCTGCAGTTTCTGCCCAAACCCAGACATCACCCAGCTAAGCTTCCCCTTAACTGACAGAGACACAAGGCTGTGACCTTTGTCTGTTCTGTGCAAAACATGACACCAATTCCAACAAAAGAGTGAAGCCCCTCTTCAACCAGAGGATTTAACTCCACAGCACAGGATTGTGCAATTGCACAGCTCACAGCTCAACTAGCAGGGGAGAGGCCACACAATAACAGCTGAATCTGAGAACCAGCAGGTCACAGCCAACATCAGCTGATCATCCAACATCATCCTGCAACTGAGTCAGGGAGAGCATGTAGAGGAGCTGAGCCCCCTCCAGCATCCACTCAGTACCAAGCAGCAGTCAGGTACCTGCCAGGAATCCCAACAAAGGCACTAACGACAAATGAGGCACTTGTGAAGGTTTCCAAACAAAATACACTCGTGGCCAACCCTTACATGACTCCAATTCAAACAAACATCCCCAAATGTAACTGGGTACTTAAAATGAAGACAGACTAAGCTATGTATCTTGGGATTCCATAATAGGAATACAATTGTGATCAAATTACTCTCATTACAGAGCTGTGCACTCCTCAGCATCTGGGCCCAAAGCCTCTAAGTTGTTTAGCTAATGGTTTGCAATGTTTATTTCAAATTTTAGATACATCCCTGGTGCAAATACAGATTCAGGTTATAAACCACAAGTTTCTGACAAAAGAATTTTCCAGAATACCTCCCACAGTGTCTTACAAGCAGTCTAGACTCAAAGAGCAGTAATGGAAGATGGTCACTCAAGACAGGTTTGGAGGCTCAGCCTCAAGGTCACTAAAGGCCCTATGTCAGGAACATGTACAACTGCAACTCAAAGGAGCCTTATCATTCTGTACTGAAGTGCTTTTCTCACCTGCAGACTTCCACACAGACTTTCATTGTGCTTGCCCATGGGTTGTGCTGCTTAGGACACAGCCAGAGAACAGAGAGCTGCAGGACTAGATGCTGCAGACATTTCCCTTTGAGCAGAGAGCCAGCCCACTAACAACCACAGAAAGGTTCAAAGAGATGCTTCACTGGCATGACTCTGGCTTCAAAACTGGAACTGCAGGCAGATAAGAAACTACCCAACACCCCCACAACAGCTACCCATTACCACAACAGCCAAGTGTAAGCAAAAAAGACAACAGGAAACAGATTAATTGAATGTTTAAACTTCTCCCTCCTCTCCTCCTACCCTGGGACTGCAATGCTTTGCTGTCTGGAGACAGAATGAAATGTCAAGAGATCATTTCTCCTTCTGAAGAGGAAGCAGGAATGGTTTGTTTCTTCATGAAATCATAAATCCTGCAGGCATTGAAAGATATTCTGACAGATTGTATAAAGAAAAATCATGTTAAAGAGGCTGTGATTGAAAAATAGACACAGATAAAACATTGCTGCCCTGAAGCTACTTTGTCTAGGTGCAGGGGCAGTATAAGTTTTCCAGGAAGACAGAACTAACCAAGAAATCCTCATTGCTGTGACCACAAGAGCTGCAACAAGCCCACACATTATAAAAGAAAGGTGCCCATGAGTCATCTCCTGCAGTGATGCCAGCCTGCAGAGCAAAGTGGCTCCAGTGTCACTTCAAGCTAGGGACAGAAAAATGAGGTATAGAAGGTGTTTTGCTGTTTTCATCTGACCCCAAATTACCTGAGCATCTGCAATACGCTCTTGGGCACCTCTCAGTTTATTACAGACTCAAAATCAATTTTGATAATGCTAAAGCAGATACTGCAATAGTTTTACATGAATACAGAAACCAAAGTCTCTGGTAAGATGTGCAGCATTCCTTCTGAAGAGCTGGCAGTGGCAAGGCAGATCCCCACATTTTGGAATCTGCCTTTTTTCCTCCCTCACAGGACCAGTGCTGAAGAAACACACCCCAAGCAGGAGGCTGGCAACCCCTTAACTCCTCTGGGGCCCAAATCCTACAGCCTGCTAGCTGGGTGAAGTCATTTGGTGAAGAACGGTGCAGAGGAATCACCAGCAATGACGTGAGATTATAAGCATCTATGGGCATTTAATGACCCACATACAACACACTGGTGATTAGCAAGAGATCTTTCCTGCAGGCTAGAAAACTGGGTCAAACCAAAGAGCAGCTTGGTTTTGAATAAAGATGGCTTTGCTTGAAACAGTTACTAAATGTGACCAGCTCCCCACAATCTAACACTGAGTGGCCCCACCATACTTGCCTTGGCCCACAGCTCTGCAACAGCAGTTAGAACAACTGTGTGATCAGCTTCTTTCCTGAAGGATTTCATTCTCACCCAAAGACTGCTCTTTTCTTTAAAGTTACACAAAGCTTGATAGTTCAGCTCTCAAAGGCATGACAGAGAAACCAAAACTGTGCTTACATCAAGCTGCAAATCACATTGAGAAATGAAAGGCAGAAGGCAGTTCCAAGCAGTTTTGCAACAGGATCCATGTCCAGAACTGCCGTGAGCCCAGGTCCAGCTGCCACACGAGACCCACCTTCCTGCTTTTGTGAAGCAGTTGTGGCTGGTGGGAGCATCGTGGCTCTGTGGTCATTCAGACAGCCCACCCTACTCTCTTCAGCCTCACAGGGGCTCCCTTGTGAGGGGGTGTGTGACACCCCAGGGCAGCACCAGAAAGCTGTATGCTTTCCAGACACGCAAATCATCTCATCTGACCAAACATCAAAGCACAACTCCCTTCCAAAACAGGTTCCTACTATAGTTACCTTCACACAGCTTGACCTTCTCCTCCATAAACAGCAAGCCTTTCGCAAGCAGCTGGTTCTGCCAAGAGAAAAGAGAGACATGCATTTGCCTTTATTTATTTATAATGAACATGGAAGAATGCCTTTTTTTTTTTTTTTTTTCAGACGCTATTCACTTTGCAGGTATTTATCTTAAGATTAGTCATGTTTTAGTACCTTCTTCCAGCACTGGTCTCAGTGTGAATGCTAGACATTCTTTAGCTCCCTCTTGTTCAGCTAGACATGAGAATGCAACAGACACAGCAGATGAAACATCTCCCAGAAATGAGAAGTATCACAGGGAGGGAGTCAAGAAAATAAAATGGTTCTTACCATAATGGTGCACCCACATATGCTAAAACTCAATTACATGATGGAGGGGATCAAAGAGTCAAATGCTATGAAAATGCCCCACTCTCTTATTCTTTTTGCACTTGCTCATTGCTTGTCTAACTACACAGTAGGCCAAGTTCAGCTCCCTAACATCTACTTCTCTATTCCTACCTATTATCTTTCCACAGGGCCATTCTTTTTGTATTGAGAAGTTGGATCATCTCAGTATGCAGTGTCAAGCTGCAGAAGAGCTGGCAGGACCTGTTTTTTTCTAGATAAATTTAACTCTCATGGACCAGACACATCCAGATATCAATATGCCTGTTTGCAGTTCAGGACATCCAAATACCTGATTAGCTTTTTGTTCCCACTTCCCCAAATGTAAGAATGGTGCAAAAAACAACGCCTCTCTTTTTGTTCTCCTGACAACACTAGGTGAATCAGTTACTCTGAAAAGCTTTGAGAATCCCAGAGAAAGGCACTGCAATCACCACATAACACACTATTATTGCATCCTAAAAAAGGTACAGAGATCATACTGATAGAGAACAAGGCCTTCTGCCTCTCTGAAAGGATTCAGTATCAGGGTAGCCCACAACAGTCAGAGATGTTCATGCCACAGTTTTTGTTTTAAATGGGGAACCAGGTCAAGGCTGCACTTTTGAACCTTCCATCAATCAAGGAGCAAGGCACATCCCTTTCCACTCCCAGTGGACACTGCTGTTACCCCACTGCCTGGACACCACCAAGGCCTCCTGAGGAGCAGCCACGGTGCATCCTGGCCTGGTGCTCCTGCTCTGGATCATAAACCTGCCTCCTGGAGCCACACACCAGCCTGGCTCAGCCCTGACACAGAGACAGGCATCTGTGGAAGCACCCCAAGCCAAGAGAGCAGCACACCTCTGCATCCTCCCTGCAGCAAGAAGCTAACACAGAGCTGGGTATAAAAAGGAAGAAACATTGCTCTGTGACATTCTCAGGCTGAGAGATATTTTTCACCTGGGCAATTAGGAATTAGCAAGCTGGATAAATATGTTCACACAATGAAAAAAAACTGCAATGCTTCCAAATGTTAGCAACAAGTGGAAGGTGACTGCTTTATGAAGATCCTCTAGCAGAAATACGGGCTTTGGAGGGAAATATTAAGTCATCAGAATGTCCATTCAAGTTTTAGATTTGTTCAATAGAAATAAATGACTACACATCATGCTCTGGACAACAACAACCAAACTTTCCAGGAAAAACCAACAGTGTGAAAAAGGAGGAAGAAAGAAATCTGTAATGAAGAAAAACATAAGGGGGAAAAAAAGTGAAATTCACACTAAATATTTTTCAGCCTGAGCAATGGATAATGTTGGAGTGATATGGAACTTTAATCCTTCCAAATGCTTCCAGTTTATTAATAAAAGTACTTAATTTCTTTATTTTTCAACCTGTAGCTCAAGGCTATTACTTCTCATATACTGTAGGGGAAATTTACAGGTGTTCTTTAATACAATATTGTTTTAAACTACTTTGTCATAAAAGGGTGTATATATATTCACATATGAGGATGGGAATTTCTTGTGTTTCTCTCAAGAAATATGAATTCCTTCTCTATCTGCCATAGAACTTTAGATTTCATTTTACATATGCTTCCCACTCTGGAGACAATTTTCCAGATACTTTGCCTAAAAGTTAGTATTATTGATAGTTTTACTTCCAGGGATTTTTTTTTTTTTCTTTTGCAGCTATGTCAGCAACCAAAGAACATCTTTGTATGTGCTAATAGGCAGCACAGCTGTATCTATTGGAAAATAGATATATTAAACTTTACTCTGTGGTAACAAATTTATAATGCTCCTATGAATGTATAATAGCAATTCCATGTACTAAAGAGATTGCATAATCTCACTCTTTTTAAAAGGTTTCCTTAAAAAAGAGATCAGGTCCATATAGTTACTGCAGGTACTGCAGACTTTTCAGTTACCCTCTCAGATTTTCCCTTTTCCTGCGGAAGAGACTTAAAAAAAATAAATAAAATCAACCACACTTCATTTCCCTTCTCCCCATCCTAAAAATATCTGGAAATGTTACTTCTCCATCTTTTCTGCAAGAAGTCTTAGAAATTGATTCAATCCAAACATTAATCCCTCAGAGCAAGCCAGACAGGCAAGTTGTCATTAACAAACCCTACAGGGTCTGCTGACAAATCAATACAAGCTACTCAGGGCAGCCCCAGTGGAGGTCTGTATCAGACCTTGTCTAGATTACAAGTCTCATTTTGCTGCTGCATCCCTGCTTGCCAGAATCACAGAGCTAAGAGGAAAAATAAATCTTCTATTTAAAGCAAGACCAGATAAAGACTCACACCAAATAAGCTTGAAGGGTACATTCATTTGAAAAAGTTCAACTGCCACCTTCAATCTCTTTGCAATTACAGCTGAACTGGGAGCTTGGGGGAGCAGTGATTCCCTTCCCTCCCCAAATGAGCTTTTCCTGGTTCCCCAGGGTTTTTTCCTCACCCTGCTGTTGGGGCACCACAGGATGCTATATGCTCATTTTGGGGGATGCAAACCTGCCTTTACTCTTTGCTACTTTGCTGTGCAGAGAAACAAAGTCCCAACTTCAACATATGTAAATGCAGTTGAGAAATATGGAGAGATGTTTTGCAGCAGATAGAACTGACCTTGTGAAATATCACAACCTGACCCCTTTTTGCAGTGCAGAAAACCAAAACAGCTGACACACACACCACTAGGAAGGGCAGCTAAAAGAAAGCCCTTAAGAAAATTTTTAAATGCCCTAAGTTTTTAAAGACAGTATTCAAAGTGAAAACAATCACTTTTCATTCGTTTCTCAGTAGAGATCCTCCCTTAACATGCGTGTGTTTGCTACTCTTTAAAGTAAGTCATGCTCAAATCATTGGGAATAAAAAAAAAAACCCACCAAAAACCGAAGGCAGTCAGACACCACCGAATAAAACACACACACACTTTCCTGGTAATTTTGTCTTTTTTTCTGGCACAGATATTTTCCTCTTTCCCTTCTCTGTTAGAGAAATTGAGGCAGGTTTCTCTCCTCATGCCCAATGGCATAATTCCAGTCCCACCATCTTCCCAGAAGGTGCAAGCTCTCCCAGGTACAACAGCTGGGGCTCCTCTCTCAAACCAGCAGTGCCTGCAGTGCCCAGCACCTCACTGCAGGAGCTGGGCATTCCCAGTGGGAGCCCTTCCTGTGCACATTCCCACTACACCCTGGGCACAATGGTACCCACCAGACTGCCTGGGGCACGTCAGAGGGTGCCTGGCAGGAGCACTCAGTCAGCAGCATGGGTGTGGTGCCAGCCCCTGGCAGAACCAACAGGAAGGATTTGGGGGTGACAGCTTGCTCTGCTCTGGGTGCTATATTCAAGCAGAAGGCTGGTGAAAAACAGCAAAGTAGCTTTGGCAGCAGCTCCAGAGAAAACATCAAGGAGGCTCAAGCCATCACAGACAACTTCACATCTTGTCTGAAAGCCATGCCTGCAGTATAGCAAGGTACAAATGAATTCTCCTGCTAATAACAAGCCATTATCTTTGAGGGAAAAAGGTTTACACAAACACCCACTTAGTTATGGATAAATTCTGGTTTCCCTTCATGTCTCCATGCCAAGCACAACCGGTATGCCTTTTAAAAGCCACCTTCAAATTAACATTAGTTTATCAAACAACTTAAGCTTGAAACAGAAGTAAACTGATCCAGAACAAACTCCAAATAATTGACCTCATTTTGCTGGGTGAAAAAAAGACCAGTTTTTCTACAGAACACTACAGCATTTCTAAAATGCAGCCCCCTTTTCTAGGCAACTGAGGCTTTGTGCTCTAGTGCTAAATCACACTTTTACAGGCTCTACAAGCACATAGCCACTGCTTTGTGGATAATTTGATGTAAATTTGAGAAAAAAGCATCGCCCAAACTTACTTGGGTATTTTCTACAAAGTCATTGCCAGCTGCACATGAACACCTACCAAATTCCTGGCATCGTTTTACAAAACACACTGGTGTGAGCTGCAGCATCTCATCCCCCCACCCACAACCTTTTTTCTCTAACAAGAGGGGAAATACTGACAGAGGCAGAGAGATCACTTCCATCCTACATAGAGGAGAAATGCAAGATAAATATGAAATCACATCCTAAAATGACTCTTCCTAGAGCTGGCTTTGTTCACAACAGATAAAAGAGAAAGCCCACCTGAAGAGATGAAAATGAAGCAGGGACAGTAAGAAGGAGAGCAGACCAAGTAGGCAGCACTGCTATGATCTCAACCACAACCAGCCAGGCAGCAGCTCTGGGAAAATCCCACAGCCAGGGCACCTTTACCCTGCTTAGCCACTGCTCCAGACGGGATCCTGCTCAGCCAGGCCACGGCACGCTGACCACAGCACGCTCTGAGTGGGAGCAACCAGGCTCCCTTTGGAAGGATCTACAGAGTCCACGAGAGCAGGGCCT
Source organism: Aegithalos caudatus (assembly GCA_013389925.1). Lineage (NCBI taxonomy): Eukaryota > Metazoa > Chordata > Aves > Passeriformes > Aegithalidae > Aegithalos > Aegithalos caudatus. The sequence continues at coordinate 218,498 of WEIU01018213.1, forward strand.
GAAAGGAGGTGTCCCTGCTCCCACCCAGGACTGTGCTGAGCTGCTGGGGGACTCCATCCATGATAACAAACCTGAACAGTTGCTATGGAGTCTCTGGAGCTGCTCCATGGAAGCTGTTCTAGAAAGTGCCAGATGAAGCAAAAATAATTAGCAGACCTGCACAAACAGAGGTTCCCAGCCAATGAGGAGACAAATATAATAATAAAGACCAGCTTGACCCAAAAGAGTATTGCAGACACACAGCTGAGCTCTGCAAATCACACAAGTGTGAATTCTGTTCCTTGTGCAGCAGTCGAGCTGCTGCAGCCCCTGGCAGCAGGCACAAGAGAGCACTTGGCCAGAGAAAAGCTGCTGCTGCCTGCATCCAGCAGTAACCATCACTCCAACAGCCTGCACAATTATTTCCTTGCCTTGCTGTGAAACAGGTAGACACAGAAAGCTGGCATCAAGGAAGGATGCATCACACACCCTGTATTCTTCTCCTTGGCTAAGCAGCCTCATGGCCTTTCCAGCTGTTAGCTAGGCTTTACAAAGCAGCCTTTCAAAGGAGCGAGCAAACGTCATGAGAAATGCTGGAATCATCTCTCCAGGCTGCAGTTCCAGGACAACATGCAGTGGTGACCTAAACAAAAGGTGCCACAAGAGAGAGGAGTGCAGGTTTCCCCCTATCACTGCAGTCACCTTGCACAGCTGGGGAGCCTACAGCGAGGGGGACTCTGACCACAGGAAGGTTCACCAGCACCTTCTAAACTGCTGCTCTAAAGGCAGAAGATAAAATCAGTTTTGGTTTGGATCCAGGCTCGCCTCATTGCTGACACTGCTTGCTTTTCAGATAGTTATTATCATCTTGCTGCCTGGACTTTGCTTGCCACCTCAGCCATGTGTGCTCTGGCAGGCTGCAGCCTCTGCAGCTTTGCGTACAAACAGAAAGCTGGGTCTAATTCTGAGTCAGTACTCGCCGCCTCCAGCGCCTCTCCACTGCAGCAGGCTGGAAATTATGTAACAGCTTGCTTGTGGTTTTAAGACATCAAAGGTCTCATTGGATTAGATGAGGAAACACAGTCCACTCGCCATTCCTCACCTATCAGCTCTGCCAGTGCGGAGAGTGGACATCAGGCATCAGCTCTGGGCATTTGACTTTCTGCCTTTGCAGCCTACGGGTTCTGGGAGAGGTTACAGTGCCTGGGAAGGGATCAGGTCTCTCTGCCTTGGGAGGAGACAGTTTGGAGTTAATATACATAAATGCATTTCCATTTTTCCCCCACGAGTTTCAAGATTAACAAGCCCACACAGAGTGAAAAGACACAGTTCCTCCCTTCCAAAGGTTTTGTTTCAGGCTGTTTGCAAAATAAGGCAGATAATGCATCAATTTATCAACACTTGCTAAATCTATATTTAAATTTTTTTCTCCACCAAACACAAGGGCCAGACGGTAGGAAAATGAAGGGATCTTATCTGAAAAAATCACACAGCTGCACCAGAGAAGTCCCAATTGCCAGTACTCCCTGTTCCTCCAAATCCCAGCCTCTTACCTTCCATGGTCATAGGATTTCCACCTATTGCAGTTCAGCTGACCACCAGCAAATTAACCCAGCAGTGAGAGCAAACGGTGCCCTGCTGGGTTCCTGAGCAGAAAGGTAGGTACAAAGTGCCCCTTTTCAGGAAATTCTCAAATCAGTTCACAGGCAAAGTCAGTACTGAAAAACCTGGAGCACGAAGCACTGCTTTAATGCAGATCTGCAGTAAATGCTACAAGTCCCAACTATCTGGCATTTACATTCAGGCTTCAATCCAAGGAGAGGGGTTGTATATACAGTAGGATTGCTAAAGCGGCAGATTTATAAACACAACTTTCCTTCAGAATGAAACATCTGAGTTTGCACTGCAGCCCTTGCGGGAATTATATTTCTCTTTCAAAGACAAAACAGACACATTAACTCTGGTATGATGATGGCTTGGTAGCAGAAAAAGATTGCATAAACTCCAACCATTTCCTAAACATTCCTTTAACAATCTCAGGAGCTAAAAACTGTTAATTTGCATGAGTGCTGATGAAAAGGACTTGTGAGTAATCAAGTCAAGTTGATCACAAAGGTAGCTTTGTCTCACTATAAAAGCTCTGTTCCATTTTAGTCTTGAATATTCAATGGTTATAAAAAATGTGCATGTGTGAGTGTATAAAATTTACATAATGTAAAACCCCAAATTCTTAAGACAAATGTGATTTTAAAGTTCCTCTTAGTGGCTCCAGTTATAAGTGCCATGGCATAAGAAATGGAAAACATTCAAGTCAGTTAATCACATCTAAATATTGCATGATCCAGTTAGTTGCTCTAATTGCTGCTAGGGTATTTAAAAATGCCTGGCTACACAGAGAGCATATTCTTCAGAGACCATTCAATGCAAGAGGACAGAAAACTTGGTTCTAGGGATAGCTTTCAGTAGGCTTTAACAGATGTCAGAGGAAGTCACTGCCAAAAGATGCACTTCCACTCTGCATCCTGGTGACCCACTTCCAACACCCCCCCCCATGTCAGAGGTGATGACCACAACACGTCAAAGGAAGTAGTTGGAAACTCCAGCTTTTTTCTTTCAAGGTTATTTTTCAGCCAAATCAGCAGCTTGATTCAACTCTGCTCATCTTGGTGGCAGCAGTATTGCCATAAATCAGATGGCATCAGCAGTGAAACAGAACCCACAGACAAATTAAATAATGTTGCCAGCCCTTCTTTGGCATGTGAACATTCCTTCCCCACTCCATGGCCCTAGGACTTTTGAGGAAAGACATTCAGGAGGCAGTGGTAACTTTTATCATGGCCATATGCTGTTAGTCTAGAATTAGAAATAAGTCTGCATCTTAGCTCACAGAGGGAAAAATCTCACTTCTGACAATAGCCTTTATTTCTCAGTTTGTCTCACAACTTGCCTGCACCAGGATGTTTAAATCAGGCTAAGTCTGACAGATGCCAAGTTACTCCTTTTGACACTGAGCAAAAATACCCCAGAAATTAAATGTGAGTGCTGGTGGCTGCCACCCCACTCAGGGTCTAGGAAACATCCTGCCATGCACCGCCAGCAGCTGCCTCTGCAGTAAACAACTCGTGCAAAGAGGGGCTGAGGAAGTGAAACATAACTACCCCTGGGGCAGGAGTTTTCTTCTCACTTGATAGCACAGCAGGGGGATTTGTTTTAAGTCATGTAATCTAATAAATCACATAATCTGATAGGAAACAACATTAGTCTTCTTTTTCCTCTTCTAAGCTGTTAGCACGCACACAGCAGCATCAGCTGCTTCAGAAAGTATGGAAACCTTCTCTCTCTCTTATGGGAAAAAAACCCTCTTGTTTCCAGCAGCCCCTCTTTTTTTTTTTTTTTTTTTTTTAATCAACACTACACTGAACAAATTAAAACACTGAAAGCCATCAGTGCCTTCTAAAAATCATCCATCAGGCTTTCATGTGGTTACATGTGAACCTTTGTCTATCTGGCCAGTCTCAATAAAAGGCAGCAACACGTATTCACATTTGTGATTGCTCAAGTCTTCCTTCATCTTTCACGTTTTCCTTTTTCAGAAGCTGCATTTATATTTGTGGGACTAAAAAGCAAACAGCACCCAGGTTGACTTCCTGCTGACAGAAACTTCCTTCTCTTTGCCCCCTCTTGCCTCCAGGCAGTCATCATTATTGCTCCTCTTTCCCTTTGCTGGCCCCTGTTGCTGAAAACCTACTTTTGAATTTTCTACACTCAAGAAAAGGCATTCCATCTTTAAAAACTTCAAGTGAATTCCTTGTTGATCTTGGCAGGCAACTAGCAGCCTTTCTTAAGTGCAAAGGAAGATTATCCTTAATTCCGCACCCACATCAATAAAAATAATTACTCCCAGGGCTATATGGCCCACATTTTAAAAGTCCACTACCTCCATCATCTTTCTCAGCAAAATAAAAACAAAACTTGTAGGCTACATGCACATAAAAAGGGATCCTAGTTTTGTTATAGGCTAAAAAGCTGAAAGGAGCAAACAGCAAAATAAAGCAAGCGAGTCATGCAATACCTGAAAGTAATCTGTGATGAAGGATCCGAGTTCACTCTTCAGCAGCCGTCTGTAGACAGAAGGAATGGAGCCATGAAGGAGCAGCCACTGCCACTGGTCATTTCTTACAGCTATATCTGCACTTCACTAACAGTCTCACCAAGGACACAGGAATGTATGGGAATGGGGCCTTTTGGCCACAGTCAGATTTCTCTTACAGTTACATACGTGTTTTAGAAAGCCTATTCTCAATTTATAAAGGAATGAAACAGTTTCTCTAAAAAGTCTTCTGATTATAAACCATACACCTAGAACAAGCAAAAAAAGTAATTACCCCCCTGAATGAACAGAAAACTGGGGAGAAAACTTGGACTTATTTAGATTGAAATCCATAATTTTTTCTGCTTTTTTTGTTTAAACAAAGGTGCCTTTCATGTCACTGAAGATAGCCCATCTCCCTAATGTGGTACTTACTTTTCTCTTGGAAATGGAATGTGAGGATAAGAAGAGGAGAAATGAAGCAGAAGCTGCAGCCACATTTTAACTGCCACATTTCAAACAATAAAAGAAGAAGGCCTATTTTCCAAGGAAGAAATTCTAGAAATTTAATAAGAGGTGTTTAAATACATACAGGCAAAAGCCACCCTAAAGGAGTATTCCTGATGAAAATTGTTGGCTTTTAAATCAGGCTGTGATGAAATTTTTAAATTCTATTACATATTTGTATTTTTTAAAAATATATAAAAATCAGGATTGTTTTACATCAAAGGCAGCATTGAATAAACAACTTAAGAAGTTCAGTGCATTTGCACTTTAAGCTTTCAGTGATTGAGAATAAGTTCTCTAACAGTAAATTCTGCCTAAAATTTAAAGGTTGCCCAACACTTTCCAATGCCAAACACTGCATTTTTTTTTCTGTTCTAAGAGTTTTGCTGTTTACCAATGAGAAATATAGTCAAGAGTGCTCGAAAATAGCATTAGAATCAGCAACCATTCTTAGGCTGGGTTTTTACCAACAAACTACACCACTTTGCCTCATCTCTGCTCAAAGTTAAATTTGACAGTCTTCCTCTCTTAACCATTTTACAGTGCTTTGACATTTATTTGCATGCCAACATGCCTTTACTCTCTCTTTCTGAGTGCTTACATTCACCCACCCAAATCAAAGCACATGTCTATGTGTATGTGATCAATAAACCAGGTAAGTCTTTGGGGGCCCATTTGTCAGCAGCTTTTCCATTGGCTTCAACCAAATCCAGCAGGCTCTCCACCTGACTGACAGACCCAGCAGGATTTGGCTTCATGCAGGTAAGACCAGCAACCAGAGGCTTGCACCTTAGATAAAAATCAAGGGAAGGGTCTCTTCCTAAGCCTGGCCAGGTCACCCCTCACTTACAGAAATTCCATTTACTGAAGGCATTTCTTACATTTCCTCTTCCTGTGACAACTGACTTTCAGAGCAGTAAAAAAAAAACCCAAAAAACTTAGCCAGTGAGATAGTATCAAATCACAGCAAGATAAAAACTTGGTGGCAGCTATCTGTAACAAAATGTTACCACCTGCATGCCTCCTGGTCCTGTCATTACCACCGTCCTTTAAAACTGTGCTGTGTTTCCCTCTGCCAAAGGACAAAGCATTGTGCAGAACCTGAGAGCCTCTTGCTGCATTAGCAAACTACAACCCAGGAGCTGAGTGAAGAACTACAAGCAAGGGCAAGGAAAATGCCCCAGCTCCAGTTCATGGCACACAAGAGCTGTCTGTCTCAGAGCTCTGGCTTTTCTCCAGTGCCAAGCTAGAGATTCACCTTGTGCACAGAGCTCACCCCGTGCTGGGAGCTCCATCAAGAACCACAGGTGTGAGGCTGGAGGTGTTCATACAAACACACGTGCAGAGACCTGTCCTTTTTGCTCCTTAGATGGGCATTAATGAGCTCCTTGCATGTGAAATGGTCTATTTAAAGAGTGACATTTGGAGATGTAACCAATTCTCAGGGCACCTGCAGGAACATTAATCATGTAATTCAAGGTGAGTGCTTCCAAGTAGAGCCTGGCAGTGCATGTCTGTGGAAAAGGGCATGCTTTTCCCCTCCCACCATCAGCACTGCTCTCAAAGCATACAGAGCTCATAAAGAATTTCCTGTTCTTCGCCTGGTTTTCGACAGTCTGCATTCACTTCAGCAGCCAGCATGAAGGGGGCATGGTCCAGCCACTGGTGCCAAGCCCAGACCCCACTGCAGTTCTGCCCTGTACTGCCTCCCTGGAAGGGTGGGAAGGAGCACCCCCTTGCACTGCAGGGGAAAATGAGGATGCAGCCACTGCCACGGGCAACAGGCGAGTCACAAAGCCCAAAGCCACTCCCCAAGTCAGCTAACAAGCTGGGGCTTTAGGTATTTCCCAAGCCTTATGACATCTGTTTTTATTTTCGTGTCCACAAACGCTCATCCCATGGAGAATTAAGACTGCTCCAAGTACTTAAACCTAACTTGAAGACTTCTGACCTGAACACACTAAAATATCATTAAAGTGCAAGACGCTGCCCTTGCTCAACTCTCAAAAGGAATTATATTAAACTTTTTGGGTTTGGAACTAGACCAAATTGGACAGAGTCTCCTGCCCTGATAGCTGCATTTATGTTGAAAGTGGGGAAAGGGGTAGTTTAGACTGCTGTTTGGCACATACTTAGCTCAAATTGACATTTGAATCTTTTGGAGCTCAAAAAAAAAGGAATTAGGGGAGAGCATATAAAAGAAGTAGAGACATATGTGACAGCACTCTTGATGAATGTGGTAAAAAGAGAAGGAGGAACCTACATCCATGAGCCCTGACAATACTCCTCTCAGCAGCACTTGAAACCAAGGCAAGAATACATAGTTCTTTATCTCCTCTACAATCCTCTCTATTGCTAATCAAACTTTCCAGCTAATCAGAATGAAACCACAGATAATCAAGAAACCTGCTTTTAAAAGAAAATGATACTTTTAACCATCACTAGCATCAGTGACAGAAAATGTTAACTAGGCTTTTAGTTTTTTTATCTTTACAATTCATATTTTCAGATTTTGCTCTGCAATTATCAGGTGAAGATTAAGCTCTTAAATGAAATGCTGTAGTTTACTTTAAACACTCCAGGGTTCTGAGAAGTTTGGTTTCAGAAAGGGGATGTCAATATTATCATGTATAAAACATATCCAAAAGAGGCATAGCTCCTAGGAAGGAACAAAAGCCTTATAATCCAAGTCAATACAAGCCTGTCCTTATCAAAGCTATATATCAAAGCTCCACACAAGTTGGAGAAAAATTATCCAAATACCCCAAGCCATTCATGTCAGTCAATAGCAAAACGGAAGCAAGTTAGCCAGAAACCCCAAAGCTGTGCTTGTTTGCTTTCATCCCTTCTCCTCCCACCCATACCTTCTATCTGTGGTTCTGAAGGCAACAGACCCCAGCAAACACCAAACAAGCAGCAACAAAAATCCATTTTCATGCATTTCAGCAACCTACCTGATATTTTCATTGAGGGTGTAAAGTTCATTGTTCTGCAGGCCTCCCCCTTTGAACACATTTATCACTGCTGTTTGTACACTGCCAAAAAAAGTAATGAGACAGGACAACACCTATGAATAACCGTGTGAATTACCTCAGAACACAATGTGAGCGAGATACCAAAAGCAGAGAGATTACAACCAGGTGAAGTTAATTGCCCTTAAATACTTCCACTGTTTCTCACCTTGAAATTGTTACTCTTAATTACCTATATCTGCCGTGGGAGACAGAGCAGAACCAACTTCAAGGTCTGCCTAGGGTAAGCAGGGGAAAGTTGTCACAGGGACACTGCTTGTGCCAGATGTCTCTTGAACACAACTGCTTGGGGGTCTTTGCTGTGTGCTGCAGACTGGTTGCTCTAAGGAAACACAGGTTTTTGGTAATACCTGCCAAACACACCATGCTGCATTATCCAGTCATCCTACAGGAACCACCCACTTGGCAGCATCTGGCAAGACCCTGGCTGTGCTGGAAGATGTTCTGCAGCTAGCACCACCTCAGTCAGATCCAAGTTTAAGCTTGTAAATGCTTGTAAGATGCTGTTGGAGTATCTTCTAATTCTCTCACCAGCACAGAGGAAGTCATAAAGTGACAGCAGACAAGAAGGTTTAGCAGATCTAAAGCTTGCCATGGCTAACAAGGGCATATGTCATATGTCATTCCCTTAACAGACATTCCCTTCTGTGGGCCAGTTATGGTATCTGCATGCTTCACAGACCTCACTCACTATCATGGCACAAAACTGCAATGTTTTTGCCAGGCTACTTTCGTGTGACATTGGTAAACTGAGCTAGGTCAGCAAGCAAGAATGATCTGCAGAGCACAGAGCTGGTGCCAGGTGGCAGAAGGGAAGGTGGGAACACCCACTTCTGATAGCAGCAAACCATGACATCAGATCAAGACACAGGACATCTCACTCTTCACTTTTCACATTGTTTTTCCGGTTGCCATTGCTGCATGACACGCACAGCAGACAGTATTTAGCTATCAGTAGGAAATGCTGGTTGAAGCCATAGGCTTAGTAGTTGTCAGAAGAACTTTTATCACTTAACTGTGATAAAAGCTTCATAATATGCAAATACATGCCTTTTTGAATTATTAAACTGGCATTTAATACAGTGCTAGGAATGTGTTTTCCTAAATGGTACTTAAAAGATGCAACTGTTAACATAAAGCAATTCTGCTTTACTTCAAGACAGTATGGCTGAACAACATTGGCCAAAAACAACTGAGCACTAGTAGGTCTACATTTTTCAATGGTGCTTTCAATGCCAGCAAAGCCTGGACATGGCAAATATTCGTGGATTGTTATAAACAGATGAGCTTATTCATAAACGATGCAAAGCACAAGCATAACATACACATGACCCTCACTGAGCAGCTGCTGCAGGACAAGAGCTCACCCAGGTGGGTCCTGCTCACCTGTTCCAGGCAGAGTTGGAGCTGAGCTGCATGGCCTGCCGGGCTGCCTGGAACCGAGGCAGATCGCTGAGGACAGGGGAGCTCATGAAGCGAGGTCGAGGCCTTCTGAACGAGCCCATCTTGTGGGACTGGAGGGCCAAGGACAGAGCTATGGTGAACCCTCCTTTCATAGAGTCAGCTGGAGCAGAGCAGCACCATCAGAAAGGCTCTTCTCTCGAAGGTTCACGTGTCAGTCTCAGCAATGTCCATGAGTCTTTGAGCCCAAGGACCAGTCAAAAGCAAAGAGTCAGCCCTGGACTAGCAGTTCCTCACCGTGTCAGGTTGTGACATGAGCTGCATGATGAAAGAACTGAAGCAGTCCTGCAATGCAAAGAGAAAGGAAAAGTCAGGCAGAGGAGGGAGGGATGAAAATATCCTGTGCTATTAACAGCTGCTTTGGGAAGACTGGAATTCCAGAGTTCTTCAACTGCCCCATTTCCCATCTTGGCCCTTAAACAACGACCCAACAGAGCCAGTCAGAAATGCAAGCATGGTCTCTCTTTTCACTTCAATTAGCAGAGAGGCAAGAACAATACCTTAACTCTTCTGCCAGAGGCACTTTACAAATATCTTTAAATACAGTTGGCCACTCAGCCTGTATATAAAATAGCAGTAACTGGAGAAAGAAAAAACTATTCCACTAGAGAGGTACAAAAGAGGAACAATGGAAAAAAAGATGAACAGACTAACACAGTGCTTTTTTTGAGAAGTGTTGTGCAAGGGAATAAACCCACTTGCTATCAGTTCACTACAAAAAGGATATAATAAGGAGCTTCTTCAAAAGACTTCTGACATACAGATATTTTGAGCATAAGCAGGGCTTTTATGTTTCTGGTTTTTCTACAGCACGAGAAGTAATTGCTAGGCCAATTACGAAATGACCGTATTTTCCACTCCGATCATCATCTCCACGTAGATGACTATGTAGCCCCAAGTTAACCACAGAAATAGAAGAAGTGAACTTGAATAAAAGCCACAAAAAAACTTTGGCAAAGCTTCTGTACTTTGAAATCCTCCCCATCAATCTTTAGATGAACACAAGCAATAGATGTAGTTGGCAGTTTGGAGAATGTGATGTGGGACACAGGAGAGCAGACAGGAAAAACAAAAAAGTTGTGCAACTGAACTGCACATGAAAGATGTAAAGCAAAATCTCTTTTCTACTACATCTTCATCACGAGGTGAAAAGAGAGATGATCAGACAAAAAAAAGAATGCTATGTATCTGCACTAATTTGAGTTGTGTTCAGCTCCAGGAAAATCTTTCCACAGCCCAAACTATTATTAACTTTTACAAGTAAGAAAACAGCTTTCTTCCCACCTGGCCAGCCCCACTTTATGCTGAGCTCACTTTGTTACCCCAGTTCTGCACAGCCTTGGCAGATTCTGATCGATCACCATGAAGCCTTTGCAAGGCCCTTGCTGTGCCATGGACACCACATGCCCTGCCAATGAGGAAGCTAATAGAGAAAAAACTCCATTTTTTAGGCACTGAAACTATACTATATATAGTTTCGCAGTATATACACAGTATTATCATTCTTGGTGCTCTTCAAGAAATAAGTATGGTTGTTATATCCTCACAAGCTAAACACAGTTTGCAGAGATCTCTCTGGAACTGGAACATGGCTACAAGTGCAACTTTTTCCTGCCTTTAGACAACTCCTGGCTATCTTCATTGATGACAAAGCCCAGACAGTCTTTTGTGACATAAGCTTAGCCTAACTGATGTTGCTTGAAAAGGCAGCAGTCTGTTGATTCTTTGGCTGCTCTGTTACAATAAAATAAAAACAAAGTCAAAACTTTTAGACATCAAGACTTAATGTAAACTAGTACAACCACATCAGCAGGATCTTTTGCATACATTTTGCAGCAACAGTTCATTTGACATTGCCCACACATTTTCAATCTGCCAGCAATTTCTCCATTGACAACTGTAACCACATCAGAAATCACCAGAGGAAAAAGCTACAGCACCTTGGAGAGCCGAGGCAGGTTCTTTTCATAGCAGACCGAAGGGTGGCCGTGAGGCAAAGCCCAAGTACAGCAGCTGTTTCTGTTGCAAAACAAGAGCTCCTGCCAATGTTTGTCTACAAGTTCCAAAGCTGACAGCATGAGGAGCTGAACGAGTGACAGCTCACTTCTCCCAGCAGCACTGTAAAACTTCTCACTTAACCATCTTTACACATAGAAACACAAAGTGATTTGGGTTGGAAGAGACCTTAGAGACCATCTGGTCCCAACCCACCTGCCACAGGCAGAGACACCTTTCACTTTCAGAGGTATGAAATGCAATATAAGCATGATTTCTAGCAGGCATTTAAGAGGGCTAGAAGATAGTGGTTAAGATGTGCTAACCCACAAGCCTCATCTTACCACTATTCCAGGTGCCACAAAGGCATGCAAGCACCTTTCTCCCCAACAATGAAATAATTTTATAGGATGCATTCATATTCACTTGAACTATATTAAGTTGCAAGGGGAAAGCTTAAATTCAGAAATGTAAAACAACATAACCTCTGTGCCTTAACATATATATAAAATTAAGCATGGGTAGGAAATTCTTTGGCCCATTCTGTGCAAATAGTACAACACCATGATCAGGAAGGTCTCTTCTGAGGTTGGGCTATGGATTTACAAGACTGATTCCACACAGCAGAACCATGGCATTACACTGGGCCCCACAGTGGATTTCCTGAGTACTTCTTACCTAGGGAATGTGCTTAAGCTCATTGAAACATACATGTTGTTTTCCTTAATCTCTGTTAAAAGTCACTAGGTCAGATAAAAACAAGCTCTTGCCTGCAAAGAGCAGATAAGACACCCCTCTTCCTCCCCCAACCCAGCCTGCAATGTATGCTACTGTCAAGTCAACCTTACTTTAGAACCTCATTAGGAATTTAAAGCAAGTTCTCCAGCTTTAGGACTTGATTCAGAGTCTTATTTTTATGTCTTCAGTACTCAAATACACAAATCTCTCCTATCTTATCTAAACCCAGTAACGATTAAATGGCAGGCACACCAAACTCTTACTCTGAAGGCAGGCTAACCCTAAATGGTACCAAACCATATATAATGGTAACATAACTGACCCTCCAGAACTGGAAATGCCAGTCTGTGAGAAAGACCATGCTCTCCCCATGCCCACAGCCCATTTAAACTGTTTTTAGAGTTTCATAAAGCTCAAAGTAACAGAGCATTTACTAAAAAACTGACTTCTGTCACATTTACTCTGCAGATCCTGTGCACCTACCTGAAGGTACAACAACACACCTGAACCCAATCAAGCACTTCCATCACACCAGATTTTCCTTTCACAGCAACTAGCTTCCACTGAAAGTTTTCCCCAAAGCAAGGAAGCCTTGTGAATAATGCTTCATTTTCACAGGGAGGTTGCAGCAGCAGTTTCTTGGCAATATCTGCGGTATGCATTGTGGAGTGTGCAATTTTTTGGCTTTTTACTGGGAGAAACTACCCCTGTGGCAAGAAAGGCATTAACATAGTTACAGGTTGTAAGAAGCCCTCATGGTATTCAGGCTATTTGAGGTATTGGGAATGAACAGCATTTAGCAAAATCCTGAGCAAGGAACAATCTTCCTTTTCATTTTGCTGTGAAAACTCTCACAGAATTATGCAGAAATGTTCAGAAACAGACACTGTTCTAGAGGCTTTCAGTATAAACTCCTTCAAATCTGCAGTTTCTTCTTTCTAGGATTAAAGTGGTTTAGAAGGCTACAAAATAAAACTTAACTTCTAATAATCACAATCCTATTAGCAACCACAGAACTAGAAAAAACTTTACAGAGAAGCAATTACTTTTCCCCTTTTACACAGAATCATGGGAGACACCGGGATGCAGCATGTTCCAGGCACCAAGCAACATTCTCTCCATCAATTATCAAAGACATTAAGAGTCAGAGACTGAAGTGCAATGACTGTATAAGACATACAACCACACCAGATAATCTTTCAGTGCCACGTGCTTCTGCTGTTGGGATAATGTTTTACATGGCATCAGGGGATTTCAAACTGCCAGCTGATATATCCTAAACATTCCCCACTCTCCTCAACTTGCTTTGTGACCCTGCACACCCCTTTTGGTAAGACACTTGTCATGACCAAGTCAGAGAGATAAGCATTGTTCTCCTTCCCTTTCAGATGTCCTACCCCCCCCCTTATTTGTTTTCCTTATCCTTGATTATCATCTCAAAGTCCAGCTACCAAAACCCTCTAGACTGTAACAAGGCAGGTATGTCATCTGTGTAAAACCCAGGTCTTCAAGGGAGCTACCTCTGCTGAGATTAAAGTCAATGTTCCCAACTGAGGCAGCACAGCAGGACGATGAGTCAACCTGACAACAATGTAATTTCATCCACTTGTAATTCATCACATCTGAGTAAACACTTTTAGAATGAATATGAATCTTCAAAGAAAAGAATTGAGCATTGAGACAAATCCTTTTCCAACACACATAGATACAGACATTTATAAAAACATTACAGTCATGGAAGCTAGGAAATTTTTATTTGTTGTTTTCTGTTAGCCATGCAAAACAAGAGAGAAATCACTATAAAATGATTTCATAAATTGACCTTTCCCTCACAACAGACCATAATACATCTGACTGCCTGGAGGAAAAGCAAGATACTTCAATATCTCTACTAAAGAAAGGATACCCCAAATTAAAATTTGGCAGCAGTTCCTCCAAATTATGAATCTTCATGATAATCTTGGGCCAAACAAACAGAAGGCCCATGGTAACTGAGATTTAACAGAATAGACCTTTTCAGATTCCTCTGATGTCTTCTCTGCAAAACTTAGAGCAACAGCTGCTAACGGAAGTGACATGGCAGAAAAACTACATCAGTTTTTGCTTCTTAGAAGAAAACTTTCACCAACATTACTTCACAACAAGTTCACACCAAAAAGCCACAAGTCCAAAAGTAACTTTAGAATAGGTGGGAAAGAAATAATGGAGAATGAAACAGAGCAATAGAGAATGATGAGTTATCCTGACATAACTGATGTTTTGACATTTAATTTAGTGTTAAAAATAGCCCCTTCATGAAGAAAAATATACACTTGTTTATATTTCTCTTTTATTTGCTTCAATCAGTTGTGATATTGATGACCTATGATCATAAAATACACAAATTGGACACTGCAACATGCACCTGAATATTTTGTAAACATTTTGAGTGCAAAAGAAGCATAATCTTTAGAAAAATGCCCCACTGTACTAAGCCTACAATGCTTAATGAGCAGTCCCATCCTGCCTCAGACACAAAAAGTATGCAGAGAGCTAACAAGATTCTTGTTAGCTAATTCTTCTTCCAGCCCAATAAATTTTTAACGAAGTATGTGATTGGCAAAACCCTTAACAAGAGTTCAACTGACAAGATCTGAAGGCACTACTTCTGACAAAAATCCCTCATTTACCTGCTATGCAGTCACACTGAGAAGGGGAAAAGCAGCCCACAACCTGTAACTTAGCATCTTGTGGGTCATCATAATTACACACAGCACATGCATGAACTTTATTTATATTCTAACACCAAAAGTATTTGCCACTGCTAAGCTAACAGCACATTCAGTTCCTCTTGTAGCTCCCGATTGCTCAGATTCTTAAAATTAAACAAGATTTGATCATCATCTCTCCTACTTTTCAGGAGAGAAGATGATCAAATTGAGATTCACTCAATAACTAGCAAGAGGTTACTTTTGGTCAACAATCATCAGAAGCTCTGTCTGATATACCTCAGAAGCTATCAAAAGCAAGAGTTTCAAAAATGCTGGAGCATTTCAAGGTATAGTCTTTCCTACACCCTCATCCTCTCACGCCTTCACATCTTTGGCTATCTGACCATGGAAAGTTTAGTGCTTAATCCACAGCCCATAAAAACAACAGGAGTTGAACTAAATATTGATCTCAATAAGGTTTGAATCAAGTCTTGAAGCAGCACAGGAAAGTGGTGACACTGTCTTGTGAGCAGCTCCTGACATAAGGAGAAGTGTATCTCCAGGTGTGCTCATGCTAGCACCAGGAGCACAGCCCATGCTAGGAGACATTCCCAGTTCAGGAAGGGAAGGGGAAGAGTGCAAGACCAGCCTTCAGGCCTTTCAGTCTTGTCAACAGGATTGATTCAAGTTGCAAACTTTAAAAGACAGCTTCTTACACCCATAAATTCATGGCACTTGTTTCTGAAATCCCAAAAATCCTCTCAGAAATTTTGCAAGGGGAAACTGTAGTGAGGTTAGGATGAGGGATGACAGGCCATAGGCAGGCTCAGGGGCCATGCCCCTACTCCTCAGCACAAGGGCAGGATCCAGGTGGAAGCAGGACAATGCTCCACTTTGGCTGGGCACAGCCAAATGAAGTGCCCCAGATGCTGTCCCAAGGGGGAACACAAGGTGATTCCTCCAGCTCTTTGTGCAGGTTCATGCCAGCTGGGAAATGCAGGACTTCACCCAGCCAAAGCACATTAGCTGCAACCCCATCACACACCCTGCCAGCTTCTGGCTGCCCCCAGCCTGTGCCCTGCCAGCTGCTGCCAGGGTTGCCTGCTGCCTGCCCCACATCTGCAGCCTGCTCACCCCTCCCTGCACCATGGGAAAGCCCTGAGGGATCCCAGGGAGGCTCAGCCCCAGGCAGATAGGCCACTCAGTCCTGCAAATCACTCCTTTCATCAGGAGCTCTTGGAGGCATACTAATAAGAGTAAAAATAATTAGCTCAATTTTCTAGCTGAGGAAATAAAAGTTGCTAAGCCAGTGAAGTGACTTAGCCTGGTCTTCAACCTTGCAAGCCAGTATCCTATTCATGAAACAAAAATATCCCTCTAAGCTGCTTTAATGAAACTTTCAAATTATTCGACAGTGTTGGAGAGAAAAGGATGAATCTGATCTACCTCTCCTTATCTCTCCCTTCCTAAGCTCATTGAATACCAAAAGGTGTCTTTTATTTTTTTTTTTCCTGGCTTCACCACCACAAAGGCAGCAACTTGATGTCCCATAAATAGTCCAATAGTTCTACTGGCCTCATATATCTGTAATTAAAATTGACATATTTTAACTATAGAGCTGAAATATGTTATCAAAGTGACATCAATACAACAGGGGAAAACAGCCTTCTTGATGCAAAGTTCACACTCTGGTAGGCAATCATATAATCAACAATTTTACTGCCACAAAACTCTGGCCACCCAAAACAAGATATCACCTTCCTTATCTTCCTAGTACACACCCACCTCCACCAGAGAGACAACAGCATCCCTGTTTTCCATCCCTGTTTTGCATATTCCTTCTTCCAATTTGACCCACACCATGCCTTTATTCACCATACATCTCAAACAACTTCACAAACAGATCTAACTCAGCTTTGATAACAGAACCATTTATAAAGAAATTCAGTGGTATCCACTCAGTTCTGCTCTGAGTCTCTGAGGTTAAATCAAACCTGAAACTCAAAGTGAAACTCTGCTTAAGAGTGAGAGGAAATATATGAGAGGGGGGAAAAAACCTTTGTGTATATCCCACCATGGTCTGAGAATCTTCTCTGTAGTTGAGAGACCCCTGAATCCCCCTTGGAGTTTACAGCCAGTTCAAACTAAGAGTGCTACTTCATATCTATATACATGATAGTACAACTTCTCATTTAAAAATGTAAGAAATCAATAAAACACAGAGCAAGCCAGTTCAATGTGAACTAAAGAGATATGCTCATAGTAAAGAACACACAGAAAGAAATATCTTCTTATATAGGAGTAGCATCTAAGACAACAAAGTTATTTTGTTTTCTACCATAGATGTTTTGTGTTATTTCAAACAATTTTTTTTTTTAATTCCTAAGACTCACATCATTCAAAAAATGGAGAAAAATTTTATGGCCATTAAAAGGCATGATACGTTTGCAGACTATTCGGACATGCTTGGGTGAGAATAAGAGGAGAACAGCTATTCAGAATCACTTAGCTGACCAGAATGAAGGTAGAGACAAATTTGAATTAGATGCACTAAGAGATGATTTAATCTAATTGAAATAAATTGAATCCCCCTAATAAGCAATTACCACACCAAAACCTAGCTATGAAAGGCAAGAAACAAAAATGTCACACCGGCTCAGAAAAATAAAATTGATAGAGTGGTTTGAGAACAAAAAAATAGTTATCTCTTTTTTAATAAAAAAACAACTCATCAGAGAGAAGGAATGGATAAGCAGGGGGAAAGACAAGATCTATCACCATTTTCTGATCAACTGAAAGCTTCAGGGTATTTTAGGCATTCCATAAAATTGCATCCATAACATCTGGAGCAACCATCCTTTCAAAATGGATCACAGCAGTGCTATCCTAACCCACAGCAGATAGCACAGATTCTTTTAAGCACCAAACTTATCAGCATCCATCTTTTGAGTTTCACCCACCATGTGGCAGATGTAAAATCACCACTGCTTTGTCTCCAATTCTATAGCAAGGCTTTACTCAAGCTCTTAACACTCTAAAAACCACAGCTGATTTAATAGCAAAGCAGTACTCCAAGGATCTCAGGCCCCCAGTTCAGTAGCTCATGTTGTTCCCAGACCTACCAGTCTTAAACTCACTTGATTAGCAGATGATTTTCAAGAAATATAGCTAAATGGGAACACACATGAAAACAAGAAAGATGAAACACACAAAGTTATTTCCTTCCACTGGCAGTATTCCTGCATTCAACAGATGCCCTAGTAAACGCACCCCTACTGGAGAAAAACAGCCCAAGAATGTGTCACTTGAATGACATAAGTATAAGTAAGCTATCAAACTTTCTGTAGTAAAGGCCTTTGGAAGGAATTGACAAGTATGTTTTCAAACCAGAAACCAACTTAGCATTGCTCTCTCTTCTGAATTTCACCCATGTGGGTGAAATACTCACAAAGAGCCATTCCTTCAGCATGGGCTCTTAAAATGTTTTCACAAATCTCAGAGAAACTTGAACTATTTAGACCATTTGAACTTTTAGACCACCCCTTCCTTGGTCAAATGTGGTGAAATTCACAAACAAATTCCTAAAGCAATTCAGAAGAGAGGAACAGACACACCACAGGATGCTTTCTTAAAGGTGGTCACACTCAAGGAGTTGCAGAGAATGGCTCCTTATCCAAGTGCAAAGCAGTGGTCAGTAGTTATTGGCACCATTTGACAATTTTGTCAGTGACAAGGACAGTGGCACTGAGCACATCCTCAGCAAACACAGATGACACCAAACTGCGTGGTGCAATCGATGCACTGGAGAGAAGGGATGCCATCCAGGGGACCTTGACAGGTTTGAGGGCCTGAACATGAAGCTGAACAAGGCAAAGTGCACAGTTCTACACCTGGGTCAAAGCAATCCCAGGTATAAATACAGGCTGTGCCAAGAATGGATTGAGAGCAGCCCTGAGGAGAAGGACTTGGGGGTGCTGGTGAACAAGAAGCTTGACATGACCCAGCAAGGTGCAGCTGCAGCCCATAAAGACAGCCGTATCCCAGGCTGCACCCAAAGCAGCACAGCCAGCAGGCTAAAGGGGGTGATTCTCTCCCTCTGCTCTGTTCATCTGAGACCCCACCTGGAGTGCTGCATCCAGCTGTGGAGTCCCCAACACAAGAAGGATGTGGACCTTTTGGAAGGAGTCCAGAGAAGCGCCACGAAGATGATCAGAGGAGTACCATTCTTATATGAACAGGGTGAGAGAGTTGGGGGTGCTCAGCCTTGGGAAGAGACAGCTCCAGGGAGATCTTAGAGCACCTTCCAGTACTTAAAGGGGGCCTTACAAGAGAGCTGGAGAGGAACTGTGTTCAAGGGCATGCAGTGATAGGTGAAGGGCCTATTGCTTTAAATGGCTTTAAAGAAAATAGGTTTAGATTAGACATTAGGAAGAAACTTTGTACTGTGAGGGTGATGAAACACTGAACAGGTTGCCTGGAGGAGCTGGAAATGTTCAAGGCCAGGTTGCACAGGGCTCTGAGCAACCTGGTCTAGTGGAAGGTGTCTCTGCCTATGCCTGGAGCTTGGAGCTAGATGATCCTTAAGGTCCTTTCTAATCCAAAACATCCTATGTTTCTATGATTGTATGCCAGGCAAAAGCATGGAGTGAGAGAAGAATGTAATTTCAGAAGCAAAAAAGTCATCATCAGTCTAAATGTAATGACATGTTTAATATTCTAGGAATGTTAATTAGAAAGCATGCAAGATATACTTTATCAAAATCAAACAATAAGTCAGCAACCAAAATTATTTAAGAACTATCTCTATTGCAACTAGAATGACAATCTATTATCTTTGTGCTTTCTTGCACTTCATTTTTATTCCTTTTTGTCTGATTTTTGATTTCACATTCCTGTTGTTATTAAAAACCAAAGCATGCCTCACATTTTTAACCCTGGCCCTACAAAGCGTGGCACTCAAGTAGCTGCTTATACATCACAGCCCATCCTCAGCCAGCTGTAGTGTAACTGGGGTTTTGGTAAAATCCTCAGCCCATCTTCTGAGCTGCATTTAAACTCATCTTGTGCAGTTAAAACAGGTTGTTATGCCCTACTGAATAGGCTCTGGAACCCAGCACATATTTAGTCAGTGTATATTTATGCTTGAGCTCACATCAGCAGAAACAATGAGTACAAAAGGCCATATATTATGGGGAAAAAAAAATCCACAAATACTACAGGCACCTAAAAAAGTCACATGAAAACTCTACTCACTGAATGTGAGTTACAAAAAGGATAAAATTCTAGTACTTATGTGTCTGCTACTTTTAAATCCTTGCTGATACATGCAAGTTGCATTCCTCCACTCTTTCCATAAGAACGGAAGCTACCTCAAATAAAAGGTTAGTTATCTCACCTATTCTGTCTTTGGCTGCTGGAAATTTAAAGAATTGAAATTCTTCCAAAAAGGAGTAAGGACTCAGCAAACACTACCTGTGTTCCAGCTGAACTTTGAAAGCGAACGTTGAAAGTCTTATCAGAGTTTCAGGTGATATCAGGCAACCCATAAACATACTGCATAAAATTATTACAAAGAATTTTACCTGGAAGGCAGAAGACAAATGCAAAACTGTCACCTTAACTGTGCTGTAAAACTGCCAAAAGGAAATATCACTATTAAACTGACATATCAAAAAAGACTCCCAATAAGGGCTTGAGTGCACTTGCACTGCCCTGCCCACCCTTGTCACTGCCAGCTTGCCAGTGGCATCCATGCAGAACCCACTGCAACACACCATACCTGACATGACAGATACTTCAGCCAGAGATTTAGGACATCCCTCTCATAGACAACCAAGAATAATCCAGCTCTGGAAAAGTTTCTTCCTAGCTTCATCAAAATGCACAGGTTTTTTGACCCAAGCCCAAGAACTCTGCTTCCTCAGATGTTGTATCTTAGCAAGAATGCCATTCTGAATGCCAATGAACTGTAGATCAAGAGCAATCTCATCCTTGATTACTGTGAAATTTGCATTCACTTGGGATCTGAAGTCTACTTTTCTTGTATTTTGGAACACAAGACAATAACCTTTTCATTTTTTAAGTTCAGTACTTTGGTAGCACCCCTAAGTTCCTGAATCTCTTCTATGTTACAGCTAAAAGAAAAGTCGCATGCCTTCTGCAGGAATTTCTTAGCACTCTTCACCCTATGTGACAGGTCAATCAATCACAATGGTCTCTTTTAGCTGTAAAAAGTATAAATAGCTTTAATAGGAGAAGTTAATCTAAGCAGCAAAAAAAGAATGCAAGTGCTTTTACATCACAATTCCCCATTTACCTACACAAACAGACCATTAAGTTTTGGGTTGCTATCACAAATCATCTTCTCAAACCTAACATCCTTGCAAAACAGCTGACATAATTTACAGATTTTCAACTACAGGTCATTTCTTGTTGTCAAAATGCTAACAGAGTTCTTCACAGAGGTAAGAGGACAGGATTTTACGTGCAGCTAGGGCGTTTTCAGGAAAGCCAGTTCATTAGTAGCCCACAGTGTCTTGTCTCCTCTGATTCAGAGCTATACTGTCAGGGGCTACTGCACAGTTGGACTGTGGCATCTGTTTAAGAAAAAGAAAGATGTAACCTGCGTATCAGCTCCTGTGTTCTGTGCACACTGCCTCACCATGAAGAATGATCTATGGGTCTATGCATTAAATATGCACACACACAGAGCACTATATGTGGGATATAAACAGGTCTTGCACGCTGATCCAGGTGCCGACGAGTTCTGCATAACCGAGATCTTTCACACCACAGAACTGCAGCACTGCCTATAAATACGCTCAGCACTCATTTTTGACAAACGAAACATCCCTCTAGTCAAGACAGCTCGCTTACATGAACAAATCATCATATGACTGGAAAAGGCGGAAAAAATAGCTGTGCTTTGGACTATTCTCTTCAGCATAGACGGCCAGGAGCTGCGTTGACTGGGGTCACTGCTGGAATGACGTGTGGCTGTGGCTGATGTCCCATGGAGAAGACAGTGGTAGTGAATGTGTTTGGCAGTGGGAGGAACTGGAAAGTAGATTATGCCCAGGAAATTGGAAAGCACTGTAAATATTCCTAAGGCAGAGAGGTTCCGAGTGTACGTTGGGGAAAGATGGGTGGCATCAGCATGGGAGAGGTACAAGGGAAGAGAGAAAGGGATGGAGCTACGCTTCACTTTGTTAAACAGGTGGCCAGCTACTCTTACGGCTTTTGTCTCCTCTACGTGCTAATTCAATTTATTTAGAGAAAGACGGGAGAAGAATCCCTTTCCCTCCGCCCCGGTTTCAGAATTATTGCATCTCCTGGGGGGAAGGGTTAGACTGAGACATTTGGTTTGGAAATGACTCACTCGGCAGCGCTATGGAGCCGGAGGGTCTATTTTTAATATTTTTAAATGGAGAACTTACCCCGGTCTCATGCCTGCGCTGCGCTCCAGAGGCACGGCGGAGCGCGGGGAGCCGGCC
>WEIU01018213.1:240752-261404 GCA_013389925.1 Aegithalos caudatus
AGCCGCGCCTGCCTTCCCCGGCTCCCACCCCGCTCCGCCTCGGGGTACCCCTCCCGCCCCGTCCGAGTCAGGAAGTTTAAGTTCTTCTGACCTTAAGCGAAAGAAAGGGAATGGAAGGGATGGAGGAGCTCAGGAGGCCCTTGCCGGGGAAGGGCGGCCGGCCCGGGTCTCGGCGGCTCGGGATGCTGGACCTCCGCCGGCTCCTCGCTGGCCTGGCTCGGAGCGCGCCCGGCCAAAGCAACGAGCCGTGTAGCACGGGAAGGGATGTGCCGTTTAAAGTTAGGGTTTCTTTTATTTTGATCTCATGGCTCAAGGTTCTTCTGGCAGCCGCAGCGCCGTGCAGCTTGCTCTGTTCTGCTGTCACAGTCTGCAGCAGGTATCAGACAGGAAACTGCTGAAAAAAAACCACTTGTAATTCGGGGTCCTTAAAGAGATTAAAAGCCACAATTAGTTGCAATCAGGGACCAATAGCATGGAACATTTAAGTCAAATAGTTACGCTGACTTTTAGAGAGCTACTCATTAATTAAAAACACTTGAGACTTTTAAGTGTTTAAAGGAGACAGACCAAATTGGTAAAATAGTCTCATTTTCTCAAACTGTTTAAGAGCCTTTTGTGAATTATGCACCATACTGGTGAAGCTTGGTAATCTGCTGCATTCCTTGTTAAGAGAATTCAAATCATAACTTTACAACTTTGTATCTTGTCTCAGAATGAAAAAAGTTGATGCTACTCTGAAACCAGTACGTTAATCCATTAGTTCATGCTGGGATCCTTTAACGCTTTTAAGTTGTATCGATATCCATAGTAAGCTTAGATTAAAAACAGCTCCCATATGTGTTTGTAGGAGAGGTATTCTCATGTCTCTTTCTTTTCTATCTCCAGATGCTTAAAACACTCACTGAGGTACTGTGAAACTTACCTGCTGTCCATTGCTTCTACTAGCTAGGTTTTACTGTTATGAACACAGAATCATTACCTAGAGATTGCAGACAAGACTTTACTGCAAGCTCTATGAACACATACACATACAAAAACATATTTCTTGTCCCAGACTCGTATGGTGAGAGTTGATACCTACCCAGAATATAAAATTGGTTAATCTACTAATAATTAAAATTGCATCTTGTCATTCATTCTGCACCTGCTTTTCAAGCCAACAATTAGCTATTTTTCAGAGACAACATTGCTGAAGTGGAGTTTGAGTGCTGATCTCAATCTGTGACTCATAGTATAGCTGTGAAGTGACCACTGTGGATAAGAACAACACCATCATCCCACAAGCTGGCATCTTTCCCCAAATTTTAATTCACATGGTTATGAATCAAAATTTGACAATACATTTTAGGTGTGGGACAAATTCCTGCATAAGGTTTATGAAGGAAAAGCTGGTTGCCATACCCATGCAGTTCTAGTTCAGGATTACCACTATGGGACATCACTGCCACAACACAGACTTACTGTGACCATCCTGATGGACTCTCACTTGTGGGAGAAGAGGAAGGAAAGAGCTGAAAAGACCCCTGCCACCACACAAGAAGGAAAGGGGAAGTCGTTTCTAATTTCCTATAAGGAAGAAGTGAGGATTCTGTGGAAAGAAAATAGTCTTTGTCTCTGAGTGAGGGCCCCCAGTTATGTTATGCAGGAGCACAGGTACTGGGAAGACTTTAATATATGGCAAGGGCAGACAAGAAAGACAACTAATAATATTAGCCCAGCAGAAAGAGATAAAAGACTTAGGTAGGATTCATTTTACCTAACTTTAGCTATCTGAGTCTATGCAAAACACACCTAGCTTTCCAAGTTAGATAAGGTAAATCCTGCCCTACAGCTTGCCCAAATGGAATAAGGTAGCAGTGAAAGGTATCTGAAGAGAAAAGATTTGTGTTCAGTTGACAGATGAGAAAAATTACCTTGAATTGCTCTTTTTCCCCTTTTAGCTGTGGTTTGAGCAAAAAGAGAAGAACATGGTTTTTGAAGAGAGCTCCTTGCCTCACACAGACAAGTGATAATTCACAGGTGTCTGCTCTCTGTCCCAAAGACAATGCAAGGTGCAAATGCATTGCTCTGTGCTTTCTGTGAGAGGAACAGGCTCTTCTGTGGCCTTGTTCTACAGCATTGTCTCAGAGAACTGAAAAGCAGGCAAACTGACAACATCAACAGCGGTGCCACAGACATTTCTATCATGAGCAGCTATGTGACAAATAGCTACAGCCCTAATTTTGGTTTTGCCCCTCTGCCTTAACACCACACATCCTTTCTATAGCCTGCTCTATAGCAAGACTGAGCACACACACATCCTGCTCTCACAGAGCCTGCTGTTCAATAAGAGCCCAGCTACAAAAGTTGTGACTAACAGATGTGACCTTTTATTGGTCTGCTTATAATGCACTTGATGATGGGATGAACCCACAGTGTTGCCTTTGCTTTGGCTGTGTTATCCAACAGGTCTTCAGCATCATGTGCTTCCCAGAAATGAGTCCTGGGAAAAGACCCACAGTGAAGTCTGTGAGGAGGGCAGTGAGAAGAGTCATCATTTCTGAAAAGCATTACCAATTCTGGAACTAGTTTTCAAATAGCTGAGGGTTGCAGCTAAAACAGGCTAAGAAGTCACCAACCTACATTTTATTCTTATCCTATCCACAAGCATCTCTTGCCCTTTCCATCTGCAAGGATAGCAGGTATTTACTGCACCCCTCCAATGTGTGGTGGGGAGGAGGGGCCAGCAAAAAAAAATTGATTTCAACTAAAGTGGATGATTTTGGCAACAAAGGATTAGGCAATAGCTACATTTGAAGTTGCCTTGCAGATTAAAGCAAGGAGTATGGGGCAGACAAATGGGGATAAGATGGGAGCAGCAACCTCCTATGGTATCTCAGACAGAGGACACATCTGGTAATCCTCAGTGACACTGGAAATTATTTAACAAGGCAATTTGTCTTTCTCTTGGGACTGTAGTGAGAAAATTTCATGTATCAGTGATGCCATGAAGTTTAAACAACTCTTTCGAAGAGAATAAAAAATATTTTTTCTTCAGGTGCCATTTAATGTTCATTTTTATGATTTCAAGCTTGGGGATGAAAGGGGAAGGGACCATTTCTAAGCAGTGGAGTTGAGGGTACACTATTCTATTAATTTTACAAGTCAAAGCTCTGGCACAAATGATATTCAGAAAACAAAATGTAGTTCCACAGGGTAAAATGCAGCTATACTACTACATCTGTCAAAAAATAATTCAAGTCACAGTTATTCATTGAGAAGACAAATTCTCAGAAGCTGTAACGCTGAGGGAGACCTAAAATAGCAGGAGAGCAGACAGCAAATTAGACAGGCCCATAATTTGAGATGATGGGAGGGGAAGAAAAAACAGAAACAAGAAAACAATGGGAGAGTAGAGTTCATAAACAGAAACTGTAACAAAAGCCTCTCTTACTGGTAGTGTAGTGGAAACTCTTTGGAATACTGCATTCAGTCCTGACTATCTTCTCATTAAACATTAAACATCAGTAAACATAAATTACTTATTTTTTAAAAAAAGCAGAAGTGAGGAGGATTGATTTAGAGACCCTGTCATGTGAGTTGAAAGAACTAAATACAGCTGTGCATGGTGTGTAGGACACAACACTACAAAAAAATAGATGCAGTTGTGGGAGAACAACAATTTTGATTTACAGAAGTGAGAGCATTATTATTGTGAGGAGGGAGAAACTAGGATGAAACAAGGCAAAAAGATTAGGATGAGCACTGTGACAATGGCTTGGCTGTAAGATCCACTGCTTGGTGGAACAGTTGCTGTGGGAGACTTCTTGCGGTATTTTAAATAAGCACAACACAGTGTTTATCCCTTGGCCTACCAAGCACAGTGGGCTAGTTGATCTTTTACAGAGGAATTTTCCATCTTTAATTTCTGTGTTTCTAAAGCTTCCTCCTCTGTAGAGCGCTGTTTGTCACGCCAGTGACAAACCTCGAGGAGAAGACAAACAAAATAGTCCAGGGGCAGAGATCTAAATGGAGCAAATAACTGAAATATGTTTGTGTTTGATGCTTTACAATCACACCACAAATCAGAGCCAGGCAGAGGCAGTGAAAACCGGTATTCCTTACACTGACCCCTGCTAGAAACCATAATATAAATTTCCAAAGGTCACAAGCAAGCATAACAAACCATTCTTTCCATCCTCCTGCTTTAAGTCTTCTCATCCCGCTCCTGACTTCATTTGTCTCCTCAGCACCTCCATCTGCTCCATCTCCCTTGTGCCTTTCATCCCCGAGCTCAGTAAACTGAGTCTTTAAATGCATTACTTGGAGTCTTACACATCCACCTAATCCCTCTCCAGTCTGGTTTCTACATCTCCCACAGCAGAGTGGTGTGCCACATTCTCTAACTACCATGTTTCAGTGAATCCTCAGAGCCATTCCCATCTTCTCCAACATGTCAGCAATCTTTGAAACACATGGCAGTCCTTTTGCCTTTCATTTCCCATCTTATAATTTCCTTTTCCTCCTTAATTGCTTCATCAGTGTATCATCCTTTGGCTTCCTCTGGAAGGGCTTTTTTCTTTTGGCCACTTCTATTCTTCTTCATCTTGACTTCAGGTAATTTCCCACACACAAACCAATTAAATCACTGGTGCATGGTTGCCTTGTCTACTTCAGTCCCTTCTCTTCCTTTTTGAGCTTACTATACTAACTATAAATACACACACACACACACACGTTTATTTGGGCATTGTTTTTAAGTCAGACTCTTCTTTCTCTAGGTTCTCATTTTCAGACAGTGTCTAAATTTTCCAGGTATTTTCTGGGTGCCTTCTTTCAAATAATGTCCTTTCTTAACCCACAGAGCAACATATCTCAGCCTGACTTTAGTCACTTCATATTCAGATTACTGTGATATCTTTTCCTCCAACTTTCAAAAATATAATCTTCACTCATTTTTATGCAGAACAGTGTTACAAATGTCATTGCACTCACCTCTCATGTTGAAAGCAATACCTTATACTTTCCTTCCCTCTCTTGGCCTCTCCTTCTCTACTTATCACGGCAGTTCCTCTCCTTGTAACTGCAGTTTCTTATATCTTAGTTTCACCAAAGTCAGCTGTGATTGCCACTGAAAAAAGCAGTCTCACATTGGCTTTGGCTGTTATCTCTGCCCAGCACTGCCTCTCCCTTGTGCCATCAGTATTTCTGTGACTGCACAGCAAATTGGACCAGGAAAATGAGCTGGGTTACAAAGATGACACTGCGTTCTCTGCTCACAGGGAGCTTGACCTGACTTTGTGCTGTTGGTGGCACCTCAAGAAGACAACTGGATCCAGTGTTGTGTGAGCCCCACCACGACACCAGCCCAAGAGACTGGGAAAACCCCACCCATCTAAGGACAGGCCTGGAAGTAGAGCTGCAAGCTTCTCTGCCATGTGTGCTGCCCTTGCTGTAAAAGCCAGCTCCGTGGCCATTTAGGATCTGTAGGCTGTGCCAGTAAAGAGCTACCACGGGGGGTAATTGGGGTAATTTTGGCAAGATGGCCAATGGCTCAGTCACCAGCTGCAGAGAGGTTTGATATTTCATGTATCAGCTGTCTGCTGGCACCAGCTTTAGGTTATATTGTCTTTGAAAGCTGACACTGTTCTTAAGGTGAAATGAGTTAACACTGGTGAATGGATGCCAAATCACACTGTTCTAATTACAGGAGGTTTCTAAGGTGTCTTCCTTTTCTCATCCATGACTTGGTGTGATTCATCTCTTGGTTTTCAGTCTTTTTCTTCACTTTCTACACCTCATTTGCAGACCATGCTGTGCTCTGCAGGACAGAAGCACTCCAACACAGTGAAAGTCACTACTGGGGGTAGACTTCTCTTAGTGAGAAAAAAACAGGCTTTTTTCCTTAAAACTCCTAAATGCATTTGGCACAGTCACTTTGATGTATCACTCAGAGCCAGCTGAAAACAAATCTGTGTACACACAGCAGAAGGACATGTTCACCTCCTGAGCTGACTGGCACAAGAATCAGTTTAGTCAGGGGCCATGAGGAAATCATGTGCTGTACCAAAAGGGATCAGAGTAGCTCTGCCTGTATTTATATTCAGAGAGAATGTGGGAGACCTTAACCCTCAGCCATCCCACAGTTGGTGGCAGACATGCCTTTTCCTCTAGGAGCAAGGTTCTTACTCTTTGTTGTTTTGTGGCTTATGTTGCTGATTTGGCACAGCTGCGCACAACTTTTCCGAACCTCCCTGAGGTGACCCTGCCTTTCTTGATAAATGAAAGAATGATAGAATGTAGCCAGGTGCCAGAAACAGAAGGTACATGTTTACAGCTTGGTGCTTACTTACTCATTGCTCTTGAGTTCCACAGTCATTTCCAGGTCATCTTTTCCAGACGTAGCTGTGCTGACCACACTGGACGATGCCTTTACTGAATAAAGGATCTTATTTTTTCTGCTCAGGAAAGGGGCTGTGCTGTGGGGAAGACAGCTGGAGGCTGTGGTGGGGGAGAAGAAAACCCTTGGCCAGTCTGAGTTTATCGGCACAGGGAAAGGGCCTGGCAGAAGGAGTGAGTCACAACTCAGTAACTACATGCCTCTTTCTTGACCAAACTCCTGTCTCACAGAGGAGTGTCAGTGACTTCTGGCACAGAAGTGATGGATACAGGATTAAACTAGGAGGATGAGAATGCTTGGTGGACAAGTAGAGGCATTTGAAATGTCAACTGCTTTTCAATATACAGAGCAGGATGCAAATACCTATAATATGCATGGTTTGTGGGAGGTATGTGGATGGTAAAGTGTAGGACAATTTCAGAGAATTCCTCCATGTTATCAGTTGCTTCTGATCCCTAATTATGAATAGTTATCACTAAAGCCTTTGTACCAGACCACACTATAAAGCAGGAGGAAGGATACAAGATGCTAAAAGCACTGCATAAAGGAAGATGCAGACTGTATATCGACCTCCTGCATAGGATGAGCCTCTGCAAGCCAGAAGGGTCTGTGCACCTGTAGAATTCAGCTTGTGATTGCCAGAATAAATGCATTTAACTTGAGAATCCCATATGCACATGCTCATATGGCTTATGAGCAACACTTTATGGTGGCCACATGGCTGTGTGTACAGACACACTTCTCCAGTGAGCTAACACAGGTTTTTGAACAGCATCTGTGGAATCTGTGTCTAAGGCTCTGCGTTTTTGTGAGGGGCAGTCATAACCCAATTGTGCCAATATGAAGCTGGGTAAATCAGTTTGACACATCGCCAGTTTTCAGAATTTTTCTCAGTCTCTCAGGTTTTTGATTTATTTTCAAAAACTCTCCATGGAGACAGCTCTTCATGTGGAATTTACCCTTCTGCCAGGCCAGACTGGAATTTCAACCATTTAAAGGAAATATGAGATTTTTTTTTTTTGTATGTGGTGCCAACTCTCTAGAACAGACACAGGGACAAACCTTGGGCTTTCCAACCAATAAAATTCAGCAAATAAACCAGCTTGCCTCTTCTCCTGTATTTCCTCTCTCTCTCTTCCCCACTACTTTCACACCTTGCTGAAACATATGAAATCAAAACGGCAAAAACATTCCAAGGAAACAGTAATTTACTCTGGATTATTATTCACTGGATTTATGCACACCATGCCCTGAGCAGGCAGCCCCTCTCCCATCCTTCCCTTGCAACAGAAAGTGCAGCTGCTAGGTCATGGCTAAGGCAGGGCACAGTCCTGACCTGTGGAGACAAACAGCTCTGGTGACAGCTCAGTGAAGCAATGCCTGGCTGGCACTGTGTCACCTCCCGGGCCAGGAGCTCTGCCCAGCAAGGTACAAATGCAAAGAGTGGCAGTGACAGACTGTGCTGTTCTCCTGCAGCTGGGGAATGTGCTTCTTTAAGGGACTCTGCATTAGGCTGCACCCAGCACAGAAGGTTGCTCAGGGACAGAGAGGTGATGTTCAGGACTAGGCAGGCGAATTTGGAAGTGGGCTGCAAAAGCAAGGGCACCTACTTGTTGTCTGACAGATCCATTATCACCATGAATTATCAGCCTGTTTAAAAATTAGTAGTTCTACCACTAAAAGAGGCTTGCTTAGTCCAATTATACAATTGTTACAAGCAACTGGAAATAGGAAACGTGTCTGATTGCATAAATCTGGCTCAGGTAGGCTAGCAGGGATCCCAGCCAGCTTGCATTTGGTAACTAGGCAATGTAACATATTGAGGGCCAGAATGGGTCCCTTTAGCTCAGATTTCTGTCTCTAACAGCAGCCCAACATTAGGTGGACCATAGGAACAGGAAAAGCATATAGAAAGATGACTTCTCTCAGTCATCTCCACCACTATTTTAACCTGTATTAGCTGAGTTGAAGAAAGCACAAGGTGCTCCCTGCAGTACAGTCACTTTTTCTCTACAATTGCAGTACCTTTGAGTTTATTTTCATGTTTGTGTTTTCCAAAGTCTGTGAAGGACAGATGTCCTGCTGGAAAAAATGCCATGGTATATGTCCCTGATAGGAGGCAAAGAGAAAGAGCAGTGTTAACAGGAGTTAAGTTGCTGCCAAATACACAGGCACAGCCTGAACTACAAAGTCAGTGAAGTCAATCTGAACTAGCCATAATGTGATTCCATACTGTCCCCTTCTCTACACACAGTGGTCACAAAATTACCAAATAAAAGATGTAAATACAGAAGTCTAAGCAACAAAATTTCTGTTGCCTCCATTAGCCTTGAAAAAAGGCATTTTGCTGACATGGAGGTATTTTTCTCATCTGATGAAAGTTGCAGTGTGCAGCAGTGCTCAGGATATGCACAGGATACACACTGCCTGCTCCTACCTTCTTGCACGAGCCTGCCAGCAGGGACAAGAGGGCAGAAAGAACCAAGGTCAGCAGCTGACCCAGGAAGATTTGGATTCTTGTAGCTGCAATGAGTTATTATCACTACAATGAGCTTCCAGTGTTTACTGTACACACAGAGATTGGTATGCAGGGAGATGGGCTGTCTGAGCAAATAAACAGAAAAGGCCAGGGTCCAAGTCAGACTGAACAATAGACTGGGGAGAATGCAAGACTCCTCTTTAGCTGGACTTCCCTCCAGGAAACCCAACTCATAGTAAAAGCCTCCTGTATCCTGTGCCCTAGTCTGGGGGTGTTGACTCGGTTCCAGCTAATCATGTAAATCGTATTTGCAGGAGGTGAGTGCAGGCTGCTGGATGCTCCCAAGAAAGTATTCTGGAAGAAACTCTCTAAGCTCTAAGATGGGAGGAGAGTTGGCCTCAGCATTTTGAGAGAGCTTTGTCTGTTCAAGTGCCCCCAGACAGGACTGCTTCATTACTGAAGTAGCTGACCATGCATCAGGCCTCAAAAACACTAAAGCTCCTCTCCTGCCTCCTTATCTTAACAAATGGGAATGGTTGTTCAAACACAGTGATTCTCATGACTCCAGCACAAGGAGATTTTTAGACTGAGGCTCTCATTTCAAGATGACTGGAGTTGGAACTGTGTAGTATTCGAGGCTTACTGTGGTTTTAAGCTGACCAAGACAAAGAGAACTGGGATGGGAAGTTTCTAGCTGAGAATTAATATCCAAGCCCAAACCTGGGTTGTAAGAAAACTATTTCTCAGCCTTTTGTAATTAACAAGCCAAATAGTGTTTGAGGGATAAAAAAAAAAGGGAAACAAATGTGGGAGTCTCTGGACCATTCTACTTACTACTACTGTTTGTCAATTTGCTCAATAAATAAAGCACCTGCCATCTAATTAATAAAATGTTGTTATTTTAGAAAAATTAAATTACACATTATAATCACAGCCATTTTGACTGGGATTTTGAGTGGAATACTGATACTGCTCTCTTCCAACAGTCAGAAATCAGCAAGTATTCCATTGTCTGGACTCTTACATTTTATGGATCAACAGTGGTTCATAGTTCACGGAGACTAAATTGATTGATACTGGTTTGGAGCTTGTAATAGTGGTCTTAAAAACCAAGGTAGCTAGGATTTCTGTGTGCTTTTGTGTTTTCTGTCAGTTATTTTAATATGCTGCATATTCATATATGGAGCTGGTTAGATCACTGTACTTGCTTTTTCAAAAACAATGTAAAGTCCTGGTTTTTTTGGAAATAAGTGACATATTTTCACCTCTTTTAGCAGGATTTGGAAGGAGACTATTCCTATTTTTACATTTCCTGTTCCAGGAAGGAAATAGGGTTGTAAAATTTTTGTTACTATAGACTTTTCTTTCCTAGAGGAATCAAATCTGAATCAGTGTTTCTGAAAGAGTTATGCTTCCTGTTTGCTTCTGCTTAAGAAAAAGTTCTAGTAACAACAGTTGAAAATGCAGCTGTAACTAATTAACAGCCAACTTTCTCCCAACACTGTTTAACATTTACTTATCAATTGAAGTCCTTACATTAAACAGTATCTCAAATGCCTTTTCTTTTAGAAATGCAGACAGGAAAATTCTCAAGGGTGCTGTGAGTACTCTTTATGGTCTACCATAGAAAACTTGTTTTCTCTAGGACTTCTGCCTCAGTTTATGGAATTAGAGCATTTCCAGACTGTTTCCTAATGAAATGTAGCAGGGAGAATCCTGACTACTTAAAAATCACATTGACTCTTACAATAAAAGCAGAGGGAAATACTAGTTCAAATCCAATTTTGGTTGCAATGTGCTGATTTTACCTAGGACATGGTATTCCTTTTGCAATTTCCCCTTTTACCCCCCATCTTCCTATAGTTACATTGTAATTTTGTGTGATTCTGCCAAAACATTCCACTCTTGAAGGGAGGCCATTTTCAGCAACAATTGAAATATTTACCACTTGTATAAGTTGTGAAATATTTTGGAATATTACAGAATAAACTAGCAATTTTCCTCACCATTACCAGTACATTTACAGAAATGACAAATCACTTTCAGTGATATTATCTAAGCACTAATTCACTAATGATTGTAGTCTATGGAGGAGTAAGAATTTCACATGGTCAATTTAATTTATGGGGAAAATGAAATTTAAAATTAGGAGCCTAATTTTCAGTAGGTTCTCTCAGCTCCTTTAAAAATCAGATCAAGTTACATCTGCATGGTAAGGTCCAGTAGACCAAGAATCTGTAAAATTGATGCTCTGCACAAAGTTACTGCTGAGGATCTGACATGCATACTATGCGTATTCAAATTTATTTTTTTTTTCAACTCAAATCACCTTCATTTGGATTCCCTGGAGTGAATGCATAATGAGGTCTGAGCATGTTTGGTACACTTCTGGAGAACATTTTTCAGTTTAATTTCATGCAGCAGAACCTTACCCCTGCACTCAAAATCAGCCCCTGATGCAAAATGAAATGCAGGCAATAGAGATGTTCAGGAGATTTGTATCAAAAATACAGTCCTGATCCAAATTAAAACACCAGTGGATCCACATCACAAGCATTGCTGCCAGGACTGCTGCAATGGCTGTGCTCTGTCCCACACTTTGTCACTTCACTGCTCACTACAGCCACAATGCAGAGAAAAAGCACAACAGGCTGACACATGGTTCTGTTCTTTCCAGACTGGCATATGAGGTCCTACTTTTAGGCACATTTCCTGAGGTGTAAATCATCTATACTTCTCTAAACTCTGACAGTTTGTATCTGAAGGTATGAGAATTCATTCTGCTTCATTTCAAGACATGCTGATTCAGAACAGTTGGTGACCCAGTGCTGCCTTACTATCAAAACCCTGTGTTTGTGTTGATTTAAACATTGTTTTTACTGCTGGGAGAAATTTTTCTTGAAAGTAGTGCTTCAGCTCCATTGTATTTGTGTCACTGCATAATGAAGTTACATCACTGTACACTGGCAAGATGCTGCAACAGGAGGATCCAGGCAGCAGTGCTCCTGTGTAGCACTGGCACAAAGAGTTACAGGTGAGAGTGGAGAAGCCTTTAAGGCCTGGTTTACACCAGTGTATTTACATTTGATATATTATACACCTTTTATAATCACAGGTTTGTATTGTATGTGGACACACTGAAATTATAAAGTCAGCTACTAATGTCCAGCCTCTCTGCTGCATCCACAGATTCTCTTCCTGAGCTGACACAAATCTTCAGCAAATATATTGTTGTCACAGGAACACTTGATCAGTAAAACCCTGCCTGCAGCCATCTCCCCTGAGCTCTGCTTCCCCAGGCAGTGGCTCTTCTGCTGATACAGAGTGAGGATGCACAGCCTGGGTAAAAACAACCACGTACCCCAGTGACAGGGAAACATCAGTAACTACTAGCCAGGGAATTACTTCCTAGAGTTAATGTTAGAGTCGTGATCATTTGGTTTGCTCTTCAACTAAGGTAATTTTACAGCCATGTCAAAAGATGTATTTAACAGAAAATGTACTGGGGAGCCTGGTGTAAACAACAGCTATGAAAACAAAACAAATTCTAGGTTCAGCTACGTCACTTATTTAAAGCTGTGGCACTCTTCAGTAGCCCTTTGATTCAGTCTCTGGTACGATGAGGCACTGTGCATCACACATCAGTTGATGCTGATCTGTGGCACTGTACAATGCTGTCATTGTGGGGACAAGGAATGGACTTGGATTGTTGATGAAACAGAACAACAAGCACACCAATGCTTAGGTACTCTTTTCAACATAGCAAAAGACTCAGCTAACTCACCAAACTACATACCTTAGGATGGCAGGATTAAGTACAGCATGTCCTGAGAAGCTGGAGGGTTTGCAAGCTCCATCCTGCAGTTTAGTGAGAAGAAAAAAAAACCCCACAAAACACCACAGCCATAAAACATTCTGAATGAAGAAAAAAAACCACTCATTAAATTAGTAACAACCAGCAGGACATGCACTACATAAACACCAGAAGTTTTTGCCTTCAGAAGTAAGCAACCAACACACAGTTCCCACCTTTGACAAACCAGACCTGCCAAAGCTCACACACTGAGTGTGAGAGTCACACCACAGCTTGGTTTGCAGGTCGTGTGCTCACAGGGTCACAGCTGCTGCTCTGCATCCCTTGGAGACACAGAGCTACTGGGCACAGCACAGTGACTGCATGACCTGCAGAACTGCAATTTTTTGTTTGTTTCCACCTCCAAACAGCACCTCTCTCATCCTTCCACCTCTGTGAGTTATGATGAATGCACACAAAATGGTTAAAGGTATTTTTTCTAGATAAAGTATTAATTTCTGTTACACATGCTGCATTTACTGTGTAATAGATGATAGGTATGGGGGATGAAGTCTGTTTTGGTGTATTTTACATAATCTACTTTAAGAGCTTCCCTTAAAATAAAGTAATTAGTTTATACTGTTTTGCACATCATTCTTATCCCGTTGGTAAGAGCCCAGCAGACAGCTAGTTGGATTCAATTAACTTGTGGCATAATGTTTCACATAAACATAGTCTGAAGTCTTAATGTAATTAGACAATTTCTGCAGCTCTGACGTCGCCTCACACACCCTTGTTACTAACACCAGATATTTTGTGAAACTCCAGAGAAGACAATATAAGCTGCCAAGTGGAAACTTCTTTGAGAGGCTGGTTCATGTCCTGAAATTACAGATACACAAACACAGCTGCATTTGTGCTACTTCTAAAATGCCAGAGGCAAAGCATTTAATATACATTTATATAGATATGAAACACCCTTCTGGAGATTTCCTACTTACACACGTGAAAGTGAACAGAGGCAGCAGCAGATAAATAATGAAAAAGTCAATTGCATTTTAAAGAGCCTTTTAATTTTAATAGTCCATAGTGATGTTAATAATACAGGGAAGGACATTTTCAAAGCATTTATCTTGACATTTACCCTTATGATGGCTTGGTAATTTAAGCATGTGGTTGTGGAGAGGTAGAGCTAAAGTTCTAGCTCTCTAGAGAAAGAAAAATCATTTATATTCCAGTTTGTTAGTTTTTACAATTCTGCTCTTCTGTTTTGAGGCATTAGTAGAGGCTTTTCTGAATGTTTGTGTTAAAGCTCCTCTTTTCTGAGTTTTAAGCCATATAAAATAGAGAACGAAACTGCTTTTTGTTGAAAACTGCTGTTGAAACTGTTTTCTGTTGCAATTATATGTGTGATCAAGGCATTGTTGAAATAAACTGTGGCTTTATGATTCTATTGTTATTTCTTGGCACCTAAATCTGGAGTTCTTCGAGCTAGCCAGCATATTAACACAGAATGAAAAGACAATCATAGCTAGTAAGGCAGAAATAAGCCCTCCAAAAGTGCCATTTCAAACCAATAAAAGGCAGCAATTGCAACAAAAGGGGCCTGAATGACTCCAGTATTTCCTTGATAATGGGATATGAATCCTTTTGCCTTACTGAGATGCAACTTAAACTAATGGTGACTGTTTTCTGTCTGTGAGCCATTCTCATATGAAATGAACTGATGGGGTTCTTGTTGCAGTTTTGGGTCACAGCCACGACCTCACAGCTCTCCTTACCTCCCTCTCTGCAGGCAGCCTGAGCTGCAGGAGCAGAGACAATGCAATTTATTGAAGTCCCTAATTGCCCGAGGCTGCCTTGATCTGCCACTGGCTGTTTCACACACCTGCCCTCACCACAAATGTAAACGGAGCACATGCACAGCTGGGTGAAGTGAATCAAGGCCGGTGGTTCTCCTCCTGATGCTGGAGAATGAGCCAGGGTGTGAGTGGCTTCCTGCTGGGAGGCCCCTGGCACCCAGTGGTTAAAGGGAGGCAGTGCAGAGGACAGTGCTCAAGCGGGATTTAGGCTGTGGAGTGGTGGAAGGGAAGCAAGAAAACGTAGCAGACTGAGAATGGATAGGCAGAGTTTATAGTCTGTCACAGCAACACTGCAGGCTGCAATGGGCTGGGGTATGGTGAGACTTTGTAATGGGTACAGAACATTAATGAAATGTGCTCACAGCTGGTTTGTTGATAGTTGGCATCACTGCAGATGTTTCACTCTGAAGGTTAAACTGCCAGAAGTCACCAAGATGCCCTGAGGCCCCACAGATGTGCAGAAGCTGCTCTCCTGCCAGCAGTGGTTCCCAGTAATAGATCTCAGCAACCACTTGCCACTGAAGGTGACTTCCTCTGCTGGAAGAAAGAAGCCATGCAACTGAAACAGGCACATCTCAGGCTTGCTGTTTTACATACCTTGTCTCACGGGAGACATTTCTGGCAGCTGTTGTCAACCAGTTTACCAATGAGCTCCAGCATGTTTGAGCTTTCCCTTGCTGCCTTCCCCTCTGTATTTGCACAGTTGCTTCCACAGAGTGGTGGTGGCCTCCAGCAGCCAAAAGGGAGAGCTGGGAGCCCATGCTGGTGCTGGCCTCTGCCTCCTTGTTCAGCTTCAGCCTGACCACGTCATGCTAAGAGACACTGACTTTCAAAAGGAGAGTGGGGAGGAAAGGCTTGTTTACTTTTTTGCTTTCATAGAAGCTATTAAATTTCTTGGTTTTGTCTGTGCTGGCTTGCTCCTCCCATCTTGTCAGAAATGACTGTTATGCCATTGGGGCCACAAATACCTCATGGAAAATGTTTTGTTGCGTGCTTTAATTTGCTTTATAAAACCAGACACAGTTCCATTGATTATTACACAGAATTTTCTCCCAGGAGTTTTGTGAGCATCAATGAATGGCTGTTAAATCTGAATGAGACCTTGAATGAAGACAATGATAAAAGCTTGGTATGATGCTTAGGCCAAATGCTCTCAGCTGGAAAACACTCAAAAAGATTATTTTTGTCCCAGTGATACTTTGCAGTTTGAACACATTCATAATCTCATGAACAGTCTGAGCTGCCTATCAAATTTTACAGGGATGGTCTTGCAGCAGAGGGCAAAGAAAATTACCTTAGATGAGCTGTTAATGTGCAATGCCTTCTTTACATATGTTAAGCTGCTCACTTTCCAGTTTTAATACAGATTTACAGCAGTGTGAGGCTGCTCATGTTCCAGCTGTAATGCAGGCAACTGCCCACAGACTTAGAGAGCACACAGAGTATCTGCTGGCACGAGCCTTATGGACAAACAATGTCAGCAGTGGTCTTACCCTCTAATTTGCAGTCCCATTTGAAGAGTCTCAAGTATCAACAATCCAAACTGAAATGGCAATCCAGCTGCTTCAGCTGAGAGGCCAGGGTGGAAGGAATACTGTCATCTGAAAGGTGATTGAAAACTGACACAGAAGAGTACAAACCTGAGTACTAACCACATAGTTTGGCTCCATTTCTTAGAAAAACTCTAACAATAAAATCCTGTCAGGATGACAGGTCCTTAGTGAGTAGAGATGGGGCCAAATAAGAAAGGTATTGATTCTACATTACATGCACTTTGTTGGGCCACTGCAAGAGACAACAGACTGGCAATGAACAGGGTGCACAGCCATGCAGATCCAGGCAGCAATGTTAATCATGCCCATAGTGTATCCCAAATGCTGCTACACTATTCTCACTATCACAGAATGGGTTTCACCAACAAAAATAAATGTAGGAAATGGGAAGATGAGAAGAATGTGCCTTGCCTAAATCTGTTAAAACAAGGATACCCACCAAGGCCAGTGATCAGTTCAGAAACTTTCCCCAATAACACAGACCAACCAGTTTTTCTGGATTGCAGCAAAAAAGAATATTTGTCAAAATACTAATTAGGGGTGACTGTTCGGAAATCCTGTTCTGTGAAGCTCTGCAGGGCTGAAGCCACACACTGGCTGGGGCACAGAGCTTTCCTCTCTCACACAGTCTACATCCAGACCATGAACACACTTGCTGTCATCTCTCTACTGCACTCCCTTGGAGCTAAGTCCAGCATTTCTAATTTGGAAAAGGACAGGCAACTTTGTTACTTTGCACACACCCAGCTGGGAGCAGTTACAGAGCAGAGCCTTGCCTTGCAGCTGGAAGCCCTTAAGGAAGAGACCACTCCTCTCTGCAACACATGCTCGAGTGAATACAGGCTATGCTGTAGGGAAAAAACTAATAGTTCTTCCCATTAAATCCTTAATATCCCAAGGACTTCTCTCCCAGGGATCCTTGAATGGACAAAGTGAGCTAGAACTGTTTGGTTCTTTCCCTGGAGTGTAAAACATAACAGTTCTCCAGGTAAGAATTATAAAGAAGCTAATTTTATTATTTCTTTGTACTTCTCAAGGGAAAAAACAAACAAACAAACAAACAAAAAACCAAACAAACAACAACAACACCTGCACTACTTTATGAAGAATTATTTGCAGATACCCTAGGCTGGCTTGGCCAAGAGAGAGTCACATCAGTCAGTATTCCAGCTGTATCACCCAGGCCTGGGTGCAGGCAAATTTGCCAGCCCAGAGGCAGAGTTTAATTTTCAGACTCAATGACTGGACAATTTGGTTCATGAGATCCAACCCAATTCCTGCACACAGTGCTGTGACTCATCTGCAGGCTCAGAAATCACAGCTGAGTCCCCTTGGGTGATACGGACATGAAATCATGGTAAAAAAAAAAGGCTATGAGAAAACACATCTGGAGGTCATCCAATCCATCTCACTCCCCTAAGTGGGTTTCTTTTTTCAGGCTCAGAGAGAAGTGCTTCTGGCACAGCAGATAATTGAACTGGTGTTTCTCAAACCTTCCTGATAATCACACTGATCACAGGGCCAGCCTTCCTTACAGGATGCAGTCTCACACTTCATCCCTAGTAATTCCATTTTGGAGGCCTTGACCTTGAAGACAGAGGAAGGAAGGAGGGAAAGAAGAAGGGAAAGAAGGAAGGAGGAGAGGAAGGAAGGGAGGGAAGAAGAAAATAAAAGATCAAGCCAAATAAAGCATTTTACTAAGCATATCTGTCAGCTTCAGCTGTTTCCAATTTGATATTAAACAAGCAGCATTTCAATTTTGATATTAAATCAAACCTGTCATTATTTCTTCATAATTATAAGGCTCCCAGATGAGGAAATGGCAGCAACAGGAGCTGAACTGAAGAACAAATTCATTAGGATGCCAGCTGTGTTTACTGGCAGGCAGCATCTGCATTCTGAGTATGTGACTCACAGGTAAATGTTCTCTTGCCACACATTCCTGTGAGAGCAGTGACAGTTATCTGCTCTCCCCACCTACACCCTCCCATCCTTTGCATCTCTCCACCTACTTGTCTGACAAAGTTCTTCTGTACAATTAAGTCCTTAACCCAGGTGTGGTGGTTTGACCTTGGCTGGATGCCCAGTGCCCACCAAAGACATTCTGTCACCCCCTTCCTCAACTGACCAGGGGAGAGAAAATGTAACAAAAGGCTCATGAGTTAAGGACAGGGACAGATCACTCACCACATTATCATTGTGGGCAGAACAGCCTTGACTCAGAGAAATCAGCTGAATTTATTACCAGTCAAAATCAGAGCAGCATAACGAAAAAACAAACCCTAAAAGCACCTTCTCCCCATCCTGCCCTGCTACCTGGACTTACCTTTATTCTTGATTCACTACCTCCTCCTCACCAGTGACACAGGGGTACAGGGAATGGGGGTATGGTCAGTTCATCAGATGTTTTTCCTGATGCTGTTTTCCCCTCAGGGAAAAGATTCCTTCCCCTGCTGCAAGCACAGCATCCATCCCACAGGAGACAGTTCACCACAAACTTCTCCAATGTGAGTTCCTCCCACAGGAGACAGTTCTCCACAAACTTCTCCAATGTGAGTTCCTCCCACAGGAGACAGTTCTCCACAAACTTCTCCAGTGTGAGTCTTTCCCACAGGCTGCAGTTCATGAATTGCTCCAGCCTGTGTCCCTTCCACAGGATGCAGTCTGTAGAAACATTCAGCCTGGCTGCCCCACAGTCACAAGTCCTGACAGCAAACCTGCTCCAGCCTGGGCTTCTCTCTCTGTGGGTCCCCAGGTCCTGCTGGAAGCCTCCTTCAGCCTGGGCTGCCACGGGCTCACAGCCTCCTTCAGGTGTGCAGTGTGGGCTCCTCCACAGCCTGCAGGTGCATCTCTGCATCTCCATGGTCCTCCCTGGGCTGCCTCACCAGGGCTGCACCAGGGACTGCAGGGGACTCTCAGCTCCAGCCCCCCGAGCACCTTTCTCATCTTTCTCCAGAGAGCCTGGTGCCTGCAGGGCTGTTTCTCTCACACAGTCTCACTCCTCTCTTCTCTGGCTGCAATTACTTCTGTGCAATAACTTTTTTTTTTTCTTCTTAGCCCTGCTAGACCAGAGGTGCTCCTGCCAGCACTGATGGGCTTGGCCTTGGCCAGTGGCAGGTCCATCCTGGAGCCACTTGGTTCAGGCTCTGTTGGAGATGGGGGAAGTTTCTAACAACTTGTCAAAAAAGCCACCCCTGTAGCCCCCCACTACCACAACCTTGCCACAGAAACCCAATACATTAGGCATGGATCAACCTGATTTTACTAAAATCTTATAAAGTCATTGCTTTAGAAAGGCTCTGAAAAAACGTAAGAGTTCCTCTCACACAGTTAGATATGGCATTTCAGAAGTGGAACTGCTTTGAAAAATTCTGCTTACCGCTCACTGTAGAAAACTTGTGTAATCTTATTGGTTTGGGAACAAGACAAGCAGGCAGATAATAAGAGGTCAGCGATGCAAGTACAAATATATCCTGTGAACAATCCCCGTTTCCTTTAAGCATATTTCCTCAGATTGTAATACAGTGTTGCTTTTTTCACAGTGCCTTCATTCTGTTTATCCTTTCACAACTTCCATGTTTACTGCTGATGTTAATAAATGCCCACACTTATTACTGCAGGACATTATGTATTATACAGAGTTCCATTACCTTCCTGGCACTTGTGACGAAACTCACCTACTTTGATTCATCTAAAGACTAAAGCAAGGTCAAGAGAACCAGATTGTGGTTTCCTCACTCTTAAACCCCGACCTCTAACCACTACCCCATGCTTCTTCCCACTGGAGTGCTATTGTTTAACCCACTAACTGCAAACCTTTCATTTTGGAAAACCCAAAATTAATATCTCACCGTCCTTCACTTTCTGCTCTATCCCAGTGTGTAGTATGGAATCTGTTCCTCTGCAAGAGTAAATCTTCTTCCTTGCCAGGCTCGTGAAGCCCAGTGGAAGAAGCATTTATATGTTTGCATTTCTCACTGTGCAATATTCTGCTTAC
Organism: Aegithalos caudatus; assembly: GCA_013389925.1. Taxonomy (NCBI): domain Eukaryota; kingdom Metazoa; phylum Chordata; class Aves; order Passeriformes; family Aegithalidae; genus Aegithalos; species Aegithalos caudatus. Next base: position 260,816 of record WEIU01018213.1, read on the forward strand.
AAAACAACGGAGATGGAAATGAGGATGGGGATGTGACAGAGGTAGTGATGGGGAAAGATCATAGATTAGTGATGCCCCGGAGCCAGATGTGCTGGAAGCCACACGAGGCAAAGAGAAGACCTCTCTCAGAAAGAGGACTTGTTTCAATCCCTTAAAAAGTAAAAGACACAGCTCGCAAAGATAACAGTTCGTACGGCTGCGGTAGTGTCGTGATAAATCCTTCACCTCCCGTTCCCGGGGTCTGAAAGCAGCGCGTTCACTGCAAAAATTCCAAGGCAGTTTTGCACTGAGAGTAGAAAACGCCCCGAGTGGAGTGGCAGGGACAGTGCCCCACACACCGAGGGTTTCCCTGTCCCTGTCCATGTCCCCGTCCGTGTCTCTGTCCGTGTCCCTGTCTGTGTATCTGTCCGCGTCCCCGTCCGTGTATCTGTCCGTGTCCCTGTCTGTGTATCTGTCCGCGTCCCCGTCCGTGTCTCGGTCCGTGTCCCTGTCTGTCTGTCCGTGTCCCCGTCCGTGTCCCCGCCCCGGTGACGGGCGCGTGATGGCGGCGGGCGGAGCGCGGCCGCGCTGAGGGCGCCAAGATGGCGGC
>WEIU01018213.1:261660-303350 GCA_013389925.1 Aegithalos caudatus
TGCTGCAGCGGGACGTGCGCGGTAAGAGCGACCCTCGCCCGCGGCAAAGGGAACGGGCTGAGGCTGAGAAGCGGAGGGCGCTGAGAAGCTCAGCCCATCCTGCTAAGGCTGTCGGGCCGTGCTTGGATGTCCAAGGCTCTGGTGGTGTGGGTCTGGCAGCATAAGCTGTGTGTCCTGGCTAAGAAGGCCCGTCCTGTGCTGTATGTAACGCTTTTCAACCCAAGCCCTTCTCCTCTTGCCTCCTCACAGCTGGTGTCTGCTTTGCACAACCTCACCAGGCACGTGGTGTACCGCGGCTTGACCAGGGCAGAAGACATCCTCTGTCTCTTCCCAGAAAACTTCCACCAAAACCTTAAAAACCTCTTGACTAAGATAATCTTGGAGAATATGTAAGTGCTATGCACCTGCCATTTGCTTTCAGCTGGAGAGTTAAGGCCTGTGTATGTGATTTGATATGTGGATGGCAACATGCAGAGTCTTCTTTCTGTAAATTTTGAGTGCCTTGGGCATGATCACACAGGCTGAGATGAGCAAAATTGAACAGAATATGTCTGAGTGGAATGTCCAACAAAACACCCATGGAAACACAGAGTTTTCCCATGACTTTTGAAAGATATGTGGGCCACATTCCCATAATGCAAAGCCCCTTTTATCTTAACAGCTGTGTGGTGAAAAATGCTACTGATGACAGTAAAACTTAGGGGGCTGGATTTCAGCACTAGAAAATCTAGGTAGTATTTAGACATCCATCCACTTGTCCCCATGGCTGAGGTGCAGAAGCACTGTATGTGATCGAGCACACATGAGGTGGTGGCAGAGGACGGCAGTTCTGCTTGTACATCTCAATGCTTGGAGCCCATTGCTTTGATAAAACCAGGGAGAAAGGTACATGCTTTAAATGAGCTTCCCTTCCAGAGGAACCCATGGCTGGCCCCCAGTTTGCCTCCATTACCCACCAGTCCCAGCCTTTCCATGGCACTCAGTAGCATAGGCAGTCTCTGTCTCTTGCCTACTGCTGGTGACCTTTCAGTCAGGAATAAGCCATGCTAAATGCTTACCTCTTTTTCCTCAAAGCACTGTTGATACTGTTTTCTCTATTTTTTCACAGCTCTGCTTGGAGGAATGAAGCACAAGCCAGTCAGAGTAAGTAGTAGAGTAATCTCAGGAATGAGATTGTCTGCTAGGAAATAATGCATTATCTTAGTATTGTATTCATGAAGTATCTCACATGCATTACATAGGTACCAAGGCAGTGGTCCAAGGCACACATTCCAACAGATTGATCTGTGTTAACATAAAAAAGTGAATGGTTTCCTGCCCCTCCCAAGCCAACAGCAATCAGTCTTTGCAAATTAACATACAAGGCTAAGCAGATGTATTTTGTGTTGTTGCAAATGCTGCCAAGAGCTGGCCCTAACAGTCTGTGAACTGGAATTTGTTCCAAAAGCAGGAGGAAGGCAGCCAGTTGTGCACTGCCCCCTGGAGCTCTGTGCAAGGAAGTAGCAGAAGCAGGGAGAGAGTCTTTCCTCAGATGGAAAAAAAATTTCAGTTAGACAATAAAGCACAGAGAGGAAGCGACTTGAGTGTCTGTAGTCAGTAGGAAGGCTGGCAGTCAACCCCTGGGGAGGACACTAAGGATCTTACAATAGGCAGAATCCAGACAGGCTGCAATTGCCTACTGAGACAGCTCTTTCCTTAGCAGCCAAGATAGACCTGTCTTTCTTTACTTGGGTGGGCACAAGAGGTCTCCAGCTCCGAGCTATTGATGTCAGTATTGCTCCTGTTAAATTGTTTCTGCTAGGCTGCATGTAATTAGGATGCTATTTGAAATATTTGTAAGGAATGTGAAGATTGCAGTTTGCCAGTTTGTTTGCTGTACTGCAGGATGCTTTGGTTCCCAGGATGGGGATGTTTTATACATCCCAGGATGATATGTTTTATACTGCTGGATTTTAGTAGCTTTCATGAGTCCTTTCTTGCCAGTTTCAGAGCAGAGCAATAAGCACGCAGGTGCCAGAGCAACTCATGATGAAACACTAGTTGAGTTTAGCAGGCAGCAAGGCAGGGCATAAAAATGTGGAGAAGACATCTTACAGCTCTCCTTCTCCCAGCTGCTTTGGGAATTGACCTCTGCTTCTTGCACTGAACTATCATTGCATGTAATGGTGGGAGAAGCCTTTTTGCCTTTCCAATGTCATGAGGAGGCCTTCAGAGACTGGCTTATTCCATAGTAAAATGATGGGAAACCACGTAGTAGCAATTAAACTTGTACTATTCCCAGGGCCAGAAGTGGAGAGCCTGTGCATGGTGGCAGTCACAGGTTCCAGGGTCTGGTGTCACTGTGTGCTGCTGAGTTAACAGAGCCATTTTGTAATCCCCCAGTTTCCCTGCCTCGGCTGGTGGACATGGACTGGAGGGTGGACATCAAGACATCTTCAGACAGCATTGCAAGAATGGCAGTCCCTACCTGCCTGCTGCAGTTAAAGGTAATGCAGTGGCTGTGGAGGACAGGAATAATGAAGTTCAACACCTGACTTACCAGGGCAAACCAGTTCAAACAGGCATCTGGTGCTTGCCTCTCTCCTGGTGGGCCATTAGACTTTCTCAGAGATGATACCTGAGATGCCACAGAGCATGGGAATGATGTCTCTGATGAAAGCTCTCTTGCACAGAAGTTTTGTGTACATGAGGGTGTGAGAAGTCACCATGTTTGTTCCAAGGCACCATTGTTCTCTACAGGAAAAAAGAAGATAAATCATGAAGCCATCATCATTTAATTCTAAGCACTCCATCAGTGTGTTTAGCTGATTTCATTAGTTGGGAAATGACTTGAGATTACTAATAATTTCCTTCACTGGCCACATCTATCATTTGGGGAGTATACCTCACTTACTGCTTGTGTTCTGCAGAGTTTTAGATTGCCCCAACTGATAACAATCATATGAGTGGGACTCAGAGGAGGAATTAAAACCTAATTTCTGTGTGTGGGGTGGGGTTAAGTATCATATGTGGCATCTGCTTTTGATACAGATGCGGCTTCCTGCCACAAGTATCTTCAAAATATCCCAATACTCATGGCAGTAGATGTTCACTTGCACTTTGGCAATGGGAGTGCATTTCACTAATGAGGCACACAGCTTAGAAAATCTGCCATGGTTCTTCAGGATGGAGCTGGATTCCAAAGTCAAACCATTTTATTTACTCTATGTATTAAACACTGACTTTGGTAGTGGCTCTGGAAAAAACACATAAATGAGTTTTTCATACAACTAACATCTGCATTCCTATTTTAAGATTCAGGAAGATGCTGCCTTATGTGGAAATAATCCTGTTGTTTCTGCACTGACTGTGGAACTGAGCAAAGAAACCCTGGATACCATGTTAGAAGGTCTGGGAAGGATTCGGGACCAACTTTCTGCTGTTGCAAACAAATGAATGCTCAAGGACATGGAGTCCAGCACAAGGAAGGGAAGTATTCCCTACCTACAGCTGTCAGAAGTTGCAGCCTGGTGTAACATGTTGTCTGTTTCAGCAAAACAAAGCTAAAGAGGTTTCTTTCTTGAATTAATGAGATAGCTTTTGAAAAGCTAACACTCAAATATTCATTTGGCTGGATGCCAAAAAGTGGTTTCCTATTATGTTGTTGAACAAAAGCTGTCCATCGTTTCAGAAGAGAATTTGAGGGCTCAGAGCCTGGCTTAATCACAAGGGTCATAACTGGAAACAGCAAATAGCTGCAGCCAATGAAGCAGGTTGTATCTGTCCTGAAATGAGAATCTGAAAGGTTCAAGCTGGGTAATGGGCTGCCTTCCAACATTAGAAAAGGAGGGTGCTTCTCTCTGGAATGGGCTTGTACTGAGGTGCCTGCTGGATGTAGCACTCTCCCTCTCAATGAAGCACAGCCATGCTGCAGATTGTTATTACAGGATAATGCATTGAAATAGGGCAATTATGCCACAAACACATTCCCTTCTGATCAGCTTCACAGCACCATTTGCAAAATGACTGTTCTGAACATCTTTAGCAGGAACTAATTTCCTCCTTCTGTTTGAAAAGAAGAAAAGGAGTTCAGGTAATTCATGTTTGGGTTTTATTGGACTCTGGGCTTTGCCTTTGCTGCACAAAAACTGGGAGAATAAAGAATTGAAGGGTCTTTTCTGTGCTTTAGGAAGCCCCTCTGTGGCAATATGTGCCTATAATTCTCCAAAGTGTTCTGTTGTTTGTATAAATCTTCATTTAATTAAAGAATGAAATGCTAATTGATTTTGTGAATCCTTTTCAGTCTGGAAGAGATGTCCTGGGTTACCTCAGCATCTTTGTGATGGTGCCAAGTTCCTAGGCTGGTTTAATGGATGTTCATGTTTGTTGCTGAAGAAGGATCTTTCGTTTCCTCTTCAAATTGATCCATGTTTTAAACTTCCTTCTCTTCATTGTAATACAGTTTCAGGGCACCTTTTTCCATGGGCACCACCTTTGTACAATGTTAGAGGTGATGACCCTGATCTAGAAGTTTACAAATACATGTGCATTGAGTGTGGAGGATTTAAATGCAGAAAATCAATAAAATTCAGTCTTCTTTCTAATGAGCTTCTATAGATGTCTGTATCCAAACGTGTTTGAGGCAAAATCCAATCTTTCCTACAACACTGGGCTCTCCTTCACTCCACAAAACATTGTTTGTTGTGTTTGGAAGCATGAAATCATTCAAGAAGTGTGCATAAACTACAAGAACTTTGTTAATTAATGTTATACATCCCCCCCAAAGTGCAGGGCAGAGTATAAGTGTAAGTGGAGGCCGTGCCTTTAAAAGATAATGGTGAAATGCAGCTCATGCATCAAGATCAACTGTGTAGCAAATCCCTTGTTAAGGTGTTGAGCAAAGATTATAATGCTTACTGTGGTACCAAGGCAAACTGGTGCATTTGATGTATAATAGGGACATGTCAGTGGAGGAGATGGATATGTAAGAGTATGTTCTGTAAGATTCAAGCTGTGAAAAACATCTCTAACAGAGTACTTCAGATTGAGAAATTTTCATTGCCTTTGCAGCCTAGCCTTAAAAAAAAAAAAAAACAAACCCAAAAGTTGATAAAGTAATGTTTTAGAAGGTAAGAATCACTGAGGAGGTAAATAAAGCAGGGTGAAGTACAGAGGAGCTGAGGAAGTCAAAACACAAGAAATCCTTGAGGTAAATGAAGTTATAGTCAAAATGTATGGTCAGTGCAATGAAGAACTGATAGTTGTTCTCATGTACAACAATTATACAACTATAGAATAGTTGTAAAGAAAAGAAAGATGTAAAACTGAAAAGACTTTTCTGGTGGCAGAGGAGCTTTCTGCTGGTAGCTAAAAGTTGCTTGTGGAGTCTTAATACAAAGGAGTGTGCCCATTGGATCTGAGACATGCCAAACATCTGGTGACTTCAAGGGTAGATCTCAAGTCATTCTGTAAGAAGACACTGGTATTTTCTAGCCCAATATTTAGGATGCTGTGAGAGCTTGCCTTCAGATCTTTGCCTAAATTGTTATTTTATTGTGGACTCTTACCTCCTTAGCCAGAAGAGCTGAGACTGCTCAGAAAAAGGTACATAAAACAAGGGAGGCTGAGCAGGACTATCATTACCCAGAGAGCAGGAGAACTTCACATTAAAGTCCTTTTTATGGAGACTGCTGCACGGGAAGAATAAATTGCCTGCTGCTGCAGGCAGTCATATGTGATCTTTTTCATAAAATTACTGCTCTCTTAAAATGAGTTAGATTTTCATCCTCCTTCCACATACTGCTGCTATTTGGTAGGGCTAGCCTAAGAGATGATGTATTCATCTCTTCTCTGTTACCAGTTTGTTACTGTGCCAACGCTGTCCTCTTTTGCTTACTTCTTGCCTTTCCAGTTTTCCCTCCTGTTTAAGAAGCTGTAAAATCCCACTCCACTTTTGATGACTAAGCCTTGTAAGCTCTATATTCTGTGCCTTTCAGAACTGCAGAATTGCATTCTTCACTTAACAGTTTGCATCTCCCTTGAATGGGGTCATCACCACAAATGTTTCTGGAGGATTGTCCAAGGACGTTACTAAAGAATGAACTGTCATAGTATGTGAATCACCTGAATTAACTCCTGCCAGGAAACCACAAGACTTCATTGTGAAGTGGAGCTTAAAAGCTCCACGCTCATTCCAGTATTTGAGAAATAGAAAATTCATTTTCTTCATGTACACTTGATAATGGTGCTAGTTCAGTTACAATAAGCAAAACAGTGATAAATATATTTGTAAAACACAGTATGCAAGTTAAATTCAAATTGTAATTTCACAATCAGACGTTGAATCTCACTGTCAAAGTGTTGAAAAAGCATTAAAAACATTAAAACCTACTTTGTATTATTCAAAACAATACAAACAATGCTTCCTTTTATTGCAAGAAAATGTGCACTTTAGGGTGTTCAGACTAAAAATTGTGTAGATGTGATTGAGAGAAGAAAAGCTTAGAAAGAAAATGCCTTTAAGATTCCTAGCTTGTGCTGCAATTACTGATCTTTAAACACTGGTTTAAAAGAGTGCAAGACTTTAAGACTCATGATGGTTTGGTAAAGGTATAATAATTACTTTATATTTAAATTTTGAGTTTAATACATGAAATTTATATATTCAAGCTCTTCCAAAACTATATGTATACAACGTTTTTGCTTTATAACTGAGGTCTTACTATTTAATTTCAGACAAGTTATTTTGTTCTAGTAATCTGGTTTAGAATTGTTCTGACCTAAGTTAATTTTTTTTCCTATCTAATTTTCCCTGGATATAATAAAGTTTCTTTAACAATATAGATGGGACCACCTACCCAGATCAGGATTGAAAGAGGCATTTTGGGATCAAGAGACCAATCTGGGATAGGTCTGTTAAATGAACATCTCCCTTAAAAAGCACAACAGTCCAGCTTAATCTCAGGTTTTGGTACTAGGAACAACATACCTAGGGGTGTAATTTCCTCAGCTGCTTTATAACTATGGTTATTCTAAGTCATAATAACCTCTACAGAAGTAGCAATTTAATACATTTACCACTCTTTTTAATATACCCTTAAAAGATTAATCTTACTAAGTTGTAGAGTGGCAGCACTTGAAGTTGAGGAATCCCACCTCCCCAGACCTTTTTCTAACATTTTGACCCCACAGTCAGAAACTTTACTCCATGACACAGTAATTACACAAACTGTCATGTATTTTCCCCCTCATCTGCACAAATGTTGTGCAGGCAGTCGCTGTTTTTTGTTGTTTTTAATATAAGAGATTCATAATGCTTGTGACACTTGGGCCTGCCTTATTAACTGACTTCTCCAAGGTGTAACTTGGTTAACATCATGTAATTTAGTCTCCAGTATCACTGCAGCAACACAGCCCTGCATCATTACAGTGCAAGACCTTGGCTTACCCACCATCAATATGTGCTCATCCTGCCCTCTGTTTCCATCTGCTCTCAAAATTCACATTCATCTGGCCCCTGCTTGAAGGCAGCTGCACTACCATCACCAGAGAATTAAACCTCACAAACTACAGCAGGGACACACTTACAGCAAGGCTGATGAGAATATGCTAAAGGTCTTGTATTTTCCAGTTACACTCAAAATCTCATAGGTATCCATTAGAAGCCTCACTGTAGGGATCAGTGGCCAAACAGCCCTTGCCCTTTTAAGCACGTAAGAACCTGACTGTTGCTGCTTGATTCTTTATAAACCTCTTTTCTGGACTTGTTAGTGCCTATGAGTCTTGCCCCTGACAATGCTGCTGCTGAAGTACCTATGAAATACATAACAAAAATACCAACACAGTACACACACCCTGTGACAATTTGCTGGTGTCTTTTACTGAGTATCACGGGAAGAAGAGGGAGCATGGCAGGGTCAGAGCCAGCACTACAAGCTCACACACTTCCTAAGCTTTCTGCAACATTGGCCTTTAGGAAAAGAATCACAATATTCCACGTCAGAAGTGACCTACAAGGGTCATGGAGTTCAACTTCTGACCCTGCACAGGACAGCTCCAACAATCCCACTGTGCTTGACAGCGTTCTCCAAACACTCCTTCAGCTCTGTCACGCTGGTGCTGTGACCGCTTCCCTGGGGAGCCTGTTCCAGTGCCCAACCACCCTTTAGGGAAAGAACCTTTTCTGAATAACCAGGCTAAACTTCAACAGAGAAGAAGAAAATGAGCCTAGGTTTACAATCCTCCTAGCTGGCTAAAACACTCAAGCCTAAATGTCACTGAGAGCATTTGACATAACTGGACATAGCTGAGTGTTTCCAGCCTTCTAACCTGGTGCTGCCCGCCCCGGCTCGGAACAGAACCTGACCATCTCCCGCCGACACGCTGGGCACACGTGAATGAAAGGACAGTGAGAATCAAAGGATGCCACAACAAAAGAAACATTCCTGAAAGCGCAAATTCTTTTCCCCCAGGAGATGGCGAGCTCGGTCTCCCATTTCTCTTCCCTCTTCAGTTTCTCGGCAGGACACAGCAGTCTGGGCTATCCATAGAATCTGGAGTAAATCAATGACTGCCGGAGTCCAAACAGCACCAAAGCAGAAGGGGGATATTATTCACTGCTCAGCAAAAGTCTCCCAGCTGCTCCCGCAGTTGCGGGTTGAGGCAGCTGAGCACATTTTAGGGGAAGCTGGCAGAGATGGAAGCAGCAGACGGTTCTCTGAACTGTGCCAGTCATTTTAAACACCAAGGAGGAACTCCCCCTTCTTTTTGCCAGGTTTAGATGCACAGTCCTTCAGAGAGAGCTCAGCCACTTATATGGGTAAGAACAATGTTGTACTTAAAGGGATGCGGTCAACTTTGAGCATTTCCACACTGGCCTCTCTCAGACAATGCAACTTTTGCATAGATTTGTCTTTAAATAGTGGTGAGCAGGACCCTGTAAAAATCACTTCTGGAGAAGGAAGGAAGTAACATGGGGGGAAGGAGAGTTCCTTCTTTCCCAAGCATGTTAGAAACCAATTTGAAACAGTGCATGAAGCACAGTGGCATCCTGTGCAATGTATATACAAATTCTCTTGTTGCTTTTCCACTCGCTTTTGCTGCTGCTGTTATTACAAGGCCTGGGATGAAAGCATTCCCTCCCCTCGCTGACCTTCTGCACCTCTCCTCCCAGGAGGCATCATCTTGCCAGTCTGGGAGGGGAAGTGCTAATGCACACTAGCAACACTGACACACCACACAGTGCTGTCAAATATGCAGAGAAAACACACAGAGCAGAGGCAGTGAAATAGCACCCTGCTTTCATCCTTACTCTCTTCTAGTCACTGTTCTTGTAAAGGCTGCTTTGGAACAATAGTAGGTACGGCTTTTTTCCCCCCTCTAAGGAAGACACAATTTGTCAAATTGACAGCATCCCTTTATGCTGATGAGATAGTGAGGGTTGAGTGCCAACTAGCAGCAGAAATATAATAGCATCCATCAGAGCTGTTAGCTAGAGTTGGCCAGTGCTTTTGTTTGTAATTTAGAGGGCTATAACTCAGCCTTGCAAATAAGATGCAGGAGGAACTCGATGCTGAAAATCTGGACCTTGCAGTGAGCCTTTTGCTTCTTATTTAAAAAATCAGGTTTGCTTTGGCATTCTGCACTGTGCTGAAAAGAAGTGATAAGAAACCTGGATGAGATGACTGCAGCGTACCAATGTTTTGCACTGACAGGGCTAACTGGAAATGCTGATTTCTTTACAACTATATCAGTGACTGTAGGTCCAGGGTGTTTAAACACACTTTCTGTATCAGTAAGTTTTGAGGAAAATGGCATCTTCACTTCCAAACAAATCACTGTACAGGTCAGCAAGGCTCCCCAAGTTGTATCTCTACTCCACACAGTGGCAGGGCTCAACCCACATAAAGCTCACGACAGATTTATCACCAGAATCAGTAAGTTACCCACTGTCTGAAGCACTCTGGTTCCTTAGTGCTTGGTGGCATTTAGGTATTGGGGCCTCATTCCCAAGCCTGCTTCTGCATTTATCTTATTTTTATGCCTACACAGAACAGACCCCTACTTTTCAATGTTATTTCTTTTTGATCCAATAGTATCAGCCAGTATTATTCCATGCTCTATTAAGCCAGATCAGTAGAAAGTCTAGAAAGTTTGAGCTGGATCTCAACAGACAACTGATAGGCTTTTGTGTCTGATGAGAAATAAATATCAGAAGATCAGAGTGAAATCAAAGAAACACAAAGTATGTCTTCAGTGCACTGTATAACTGAAGGTTAAGAGAACTGCATTTAGAAACTTTTTTTCCTCTCTGAAAAGAACAGCATGAAAGTGTATTTGGCCATCTGTGTCTCAGGATGTTTTCCTTTTCTTGGGCATAGATGGTAAACTTCAAACATCACTATCACTCCCATCTACCTCATAAGCCCTGTAAGCAATCTTATTTACAATTTCTAGCCATTGCTTTCCAGTGACCTAATTTCTCCCTTTGGTTCTGTCTTAGAAGTTGTGGCTAATATTAAAGGCACTGAAATAGACACATTCAACACTCCCTTGTGGGTGTGGTAAAATAGTTCTCAATAAAGGGAAGACCCTTTAAACAAAATGAAAGCTGGCCACATTTTCACCTTGTCCTTAGGCAAGTAAAAAACAAAAACCCTTTCCTACCTTTCAAAACAATAAAATAAAACAGCTAAGCAGAAATCTGATCAAGGTGAACCTTGTGTGCATTCCACCTTGTGGTTTGCATACCACCTCTCCAGACTGCACATTCTCTGAGGCAGAGACCTTGTCTTCACAGCCCCATACAGGAGCCTGACTGCCACTGGTACTCCATCAGCAACACCAAGGATTCTGTCCCCTGGTGTTAATGCATCACCAAAATACTGTAGTTATTTCAGGATCAGATTTCCAGTTGCCTGACACAGCACTGATCTTATCTTTTCCTAGATAAATAAGGCTGATCTATGCAGTTTAATGGGTGGATTGTGTCACCACTGGCAACTCACAGAGAAATGGCCCAGTTTTCAGAGGTGTGGAATACTTACTTTGGAACTTCAGATACTTCTGATATATTTCTGATAACCCTCCCTCTGAGCCCATCTAATCTGCAGTGTCAGAAGGGATCTCAGTAGAATTTCCCCCTAGAGAAGCAATTGTTGTGGTATTTTTGGTTCAAATTTCTTCTTCTTCTACAATTCCATTTCCTTATATCATTCTGTATCATACACACTGTCACTCTCTACTCCAGAGCTGATTACACTCTGGCAGTGAAAAAACACCATCCTATTTCAAAAATCCAATAATAAATGAAAAGCACCAAAATTAAAAAATAAAATAAATTACACAGACTGTCCTTTGTTGAAATGGTGAAGAGAGCTGTGAAGCCTTTGAGTAACTGAACTTGACTTTCAGGTGATGAAATTCAAGTAATTAGTATTTCTCTAGAGAGGGGGAAATATCTTTGGGGACAATCTCTGCATACAAAATCAACATTCTGGTCATAAATGATATTTGTTCTTAAGTACAGGCAGCTTATTCACATCAGCAGTGTTCTGGGGAAGGAGTACCCTCTAGCATAGGGCTGTTCTAACAGCAGGCACTGGTGCAACTCTGGACCACAGCCTGGTTCTGCTGAGAGCTCTGCATGCCCTACAAGAAACTGAATTTTTCACAGCTCCTTGGCTGCAGAAACAAATGGCACAGGAGCAGCTGCAGCTCTCCAGACTCAACAACATGTCCAACCCTGGGTAGTGGGACCGAGTTTGGCTTGTACAGCAGACCTGGAGGCCTTGATGTCACCTCTGGGACCACAGTAAAGCTTAAGCAGGCAGCCTGGGTGGAGGTGAAGGCGAGGGCTGGAAACACAGACTTCTGAGCTGAGTGCTTGTCTCTGCAGTGTCTCTGAACATCTCACTTTACCTCTGACTTCTGCCTAGCAGGTAAAAAGCTATGTTACACCTATTTTGGTGGGGATAAAATAATTTACTGATCCACTTGGTATTAAGGCTCTTGTAGTGTGTAAGTAAAGGAACCTACAGGTGTACTTAGCATTTTGCCAAGACAAAGAAATTGACACTGGAGTACTGTGTTCCCTACGACAGCGAAGGCTGAAATGATTTTCTGCTGCCTACAAAGAAAAGAGTGTTTTGCAGAATTTCTCTCTCTCTCAAGTTCCTCAGGAGCACAGTACCACACAGCTTTGAAAATATAACAGGGTTCAACTCCTGGACCTAAATCATTATCACAACGCTCTTCAAAGGAATCACATCCTGCTGGGCTTTATAGCTGATTGCAACTCTTCACCTCTCCCTGACCCACTTTAACAGTGTGTCCTTCTACCTCATTCATATGAAAGGCCTCAGAAGGAAATTGTGAATAAAGGTCACAGTGAAAGACCAGCCCATCTGTTTGTTTAGGAAGAACCCCCTTTGCTTTGTCTCAATTTCAGACCTTCCATGTAAATTAGCAACTATCCAGACCATTTCCCTGTGCATAGCCCCCCTTCCTTTCTCCACCTCCAGTAGCATCTCATCCCTAGCCTTGTCTCTCCTTTCATGTAGCTGTGACTGGGCAGATGAATGGGCACAGGAAATAAATTCCATGTATTTAAAGTCCTCTCTGTCTGAAGATCATGTGCATGCAGAATGAGGAAGGGATTATGGCACTTCCGAACGAACCAAGCCTGGATGATTCTGATCGATTCACTGACAGGAATTCCATTTTCACATCTAAGGTCCCTCTTGCCTAGGGTGTTTTGTGTTTTATTTTGGTTTTAAATGCTGGTTTCCAGGCATTTACTATAAGATGTGGTAGAGAATAAATATGCCCTGGGAGGCAGTACAGCCTCGGCAGGCCTTTAGGAGGTCTGCAGAGCCTGCAGATGTCAGGGATGTCTCATGGGTGGAGTGATGACCTATTGCTCAAATAAACCTGAGATGAAGCAGATGCAGGGAACAGTGAAGGGGCCTTCAGCCATCCTAACTGAAACAGAAATACAGATTTATTGTTTCTTCTGAAATCAACCAGGGACTTCATCATTGCCATTTATTGCCTTTTTAACTCACTTTCATTATAGTATTTATGATATTTGGACATTCCACACCTGACAGAGAAATGTCTGCAATGAGCTAGTTGTGTTCAGGTGTTGTCCTTTGTTTGGACTGACCTACAAAGAACTTTATGGGTCTGTTAGTTTCCCCTTGAAATCTATTATATGTCGACTACCACAAAATGGCACAAGCTGTTTTATAATGATAAACCAGCCCCTTAACCAGTGTTTCTGCCTCTTTTCCTCCTTTCACATCTCTCAGGAGCTCTCCACCAGGAGTCCTCTGAATGCATCACCAAAAAGATCCCTTGTCCCCAGAGTCCCTGTCAACATGTACTGCCTTTGTATGACCACACAATCCTCCTGTGCTTCTGAAAACAAAGGCAAGCCCAAGCCAGCTCCACAGATTCTCCCTCCTTACCCCAGCTGTTTTCATGCCATGGTAGGACCTTCCTGTCCAGTTTGGAGCACAGTCTGGAGGGCAGCTCTGCTGTGAGAACACTGGGCTGTCTGGTGTTAATTAATCTGTGACAGCCCTGCAGGCAGCACAGGGCTCTGTATCCAGGTGGGTGCTGTTAGGAGGGCAAGGACAGCATCAATATTGCTCCAGTGACTACAGCTTCCCTTTTTTATTTGGTGCTAGGTGCATTACAGGGGAAAAAAGAAAAGAAAGTGAGACAGAGTGATGCAGGGAGGGGAAGGATCAATTGTGCTCTGCTCTTTGCGAGCAAGCAGACTGAAAATGTTCCCCAGTCAGTCTAGTGATGAGAAATGGCAGGCTGAGAGCAACCCACACCATGGGCCTATTTTAACACACATGACTTGAAAACCTAACTAGGTTAACTAACTAGGTTAACTAACCTAGTTAGGTTAGTCAAGTTGTGTGTTAAAACTAACCAAATCAAACTCCATCTGGACTTAGCATAGCCTTGGATTTAGAAGAACAAAACCTATATTCATCTGAAAAAATGATCTGTGTTAAAAATATATCTACTAATTCTGGCCCAAAAGGCCAGACACCCAAGCCATGCCATGTTTGGAGTATGCAGTGAATGCACTTGGTCCTGCTGATTTCAGGGCTGAGTTCAGTCAGCTGTTCAGTGAGCCACACCCAGTACAGCAGCAGGGAGCCAGGGAGATTTAAGAATAGACAGTGCTCTAAACAGACAATTGTCAGCCAGTATTTGGAGTTTAGCAGTCAGCAAGCAGAAAGCCTCCAAATAAGAGAATTAACTGCTGCTTAAAGACTTTGTGCTCTGTCTGCTAGCTGACAACCAAATTTGTGCTGAATCTGATGCAGCAAACTTTAATCCTGCTGTGTTATCAATACTGTGTATTTCCAGGTTTAAACACTCCCAAGAAGATAAAATGCCCTTGAAAACTCACTGTCTCTTTAATTCCCAACACTTTATTTGAAAACATAATCCTAAATATCTCATTAACCAATAGCCAGCCTTCATTCACTCCAAGATCCTTTTGTATTTGGTATCTACCACATTATCACCATCCACTGAAGCAGGCCCAGAAGTGCTGTTAAGAGACTCTGTGCAACACTGCTGATGTCAAATGACAGATCACTCTAAAACTACATATCCTGACATTCAAGGAGATAACTAAGGTAGAAATACTTCAGGAAAGGCAGTCTCCCAGAAGAGAAAAAAGATGACAAGGTACGGGCATTGTCACATGCCCTCGCCTGATCACAAACTGAGACTGGTTGTAAATGAATCCTCAGAGAGTAATTGCATTTTATGGTTTTAAGCTCGTGCAAATCTCAGGGTTCAGCCACACACTCAGCCCACCATGTTTTAATGTTATTGGATGTCAGCTGAACCATGCTAACTCACTGTGCCTTCTGCTCCCAGTGCCTGAGAGCAGACACAGCTGCACTGACCTAAACTGCAGCCACAGGCAGGTCAGCAGCCTTCACCCAGGACAGGCCAGGGTGGAAATGCCAAGTTAAGGCCATACTGTGTCCCCTTACGAATGGATGGGGCTAATCTGTCTCATCCTGTTCTTTAAATGTGGTTTAAAGGTTTACATGTGTTTTGCAGTGGAGGGAGGAGGCCTAAAACCATGAGATATGCCATGAGATAAGCAGTGAAAGGATTTCCATCAAATATGCTGAGAGATTATGTTGGCATGACAGGGGTCATGATGGCCTAGTTTATCAAATGGGAGGACCCTTATCTCTGGAACTGGTGGAAGAGGGAGTGACACACTAACACAGCAGGGTTCTGTTCTACCCTTGCACAAACCTGATTCTGTAATCACTGTGTAATTCTCTATATCCCTCACTTACACATAAGATGGCTCCCTTCCCCCTCCCATTTATGATGGCAGTAACAGGGTATTTCAACTACAATTTCACCTCCACTTCTGCCAGGAGTATAAATGGGCATTTGAAATCCTCAGTGGCAGAGGATAAGAATACAACCCTACCTTGCAGACAGATCAACTTGCTCCTCTCTCCTCCCCAAAGCAGGGAGCCTCTTTCATCAGATTTTTCCTCTGACTGCATCGGAGTATACCCAGGAACACTTGTGCATAGTGCTACCCATTTATATTTTGCAGGTCTGGTGAATTTATCAACAGCAATCTCACAACAGTCTGTAACCTGCTGCTCCAAGAAACTGCACTATTTGTGCATCAGTGACCAGACTTACAGTGTGGACCCACAGGATTTGTGCATCTGAGATATTATTAAGTGCAACCAGACTTACCAGAAATTAAGCCCAGGCACACGCAGCCCCTCTGATCTCTGAGGACCAGCTGGAAAGCAGGGGGGTTAATTTTCTGCCAGATTTCTATACTTTTAACACAACAGCTAGAAGAGGATTCACAGGAGATGAAGCCACACAAGTATCCAGTCACCTGCTTTCCAAGTTTTCTGAACACACCCCCTGAACTTACCTTTGCAACCCATGTCTGCTGCAGTGGTCAGCTTGGATCAGAGCTCTGGAGTGCTCAAGAGAAGAAATGGAGTGTAATTCTGCAGGGTGAGCCACCAAGCTCCCTGTGTAACTGAGGCTCTCTGAGCAATCTCTTCAGTGATGAGTCAGAGATGTGGCTCACATGCCAACACTTCTCCTGCACACTCTGTCCCACTCGGAAGAGTTGCAGCTCTGTGAGCCTCATCTACAGCTCTTGCAGACAGGCAGCAGCCTGGAATGATAATGGGGGATCATAACCTCAGCAAGCAGATCCCTCTGGCTGCTGTGCCTTCAGCATTATCAGGAGTCAGAGAAAATCAGATGTGGTGGCATCAGCATACAGGGCAGGAAAGGGCAGAAGAGTTTTTAGGAATCTGGAATGGGAAGGTTGCTGTTTGGCATTTAGACAATGAAGTTACCAATTTCAAGATAAATTCTCATGGGTTACCAAAGGCCTCTAATTAATTTCAACTTTCCTCTTTTTCTCGTCAGCCTATTTTTCTATCTGCTCCTTCACCCAAACACACTGTAGTCCCCATTGCTTAGGAACCCTGATGGGGAGGCTGGGGAGGGAGGCTGGTGTCCTTTTGCCACTCCTGCTGACAGGGACAGCATCCAAACTGAGCAGCACAGAGAGGTGTTTGAAACAATCACTTCCAGCTTTGCATATAAATGAATTGTATGTTACTGAGCAAAGTAATACTCAGTCATGATCTTGGATTCACAGCTAAATAAGACTGACCACAGCCAACACCAGCAAGGAATAGAAGATTCACACCTGCTTATGACACGATCAGCAGGATGGGCTAATGCTGGGATTTTCAGCTCTGCCTGTAGGAGCTCCCATCAGTCACATGGATAAATAGGATCTGATAGTCCAAAGAGCATGTCTTTCCCTCCTCTGAATTGCTCATTTTTAAGTACCTGACAGTGAAAGGGTTAACTTGGAGAGAGTCCCTCGATACCTATGTGATGGATATATCAAGTGACCCCTCTGGTCAAACATGCTCACTCAGACCAGAGCCTGCTTCCTCATTAGCAACAATAAATTCAAAGCAGATGGAAAAACTGCTCTATTCTCTGATCCAGCTTTCAAAGCCCTTTGATTTCAGAATCCCTCGGCTGCTCTTTGACTTTTCTTGCCTGTCAAGTTCCCTGGCAAGATTGATAGGAGAAGGATATCAGTGCAAATTCTGGTTCTGGTCATCTCCCTTGTCAAATTTCCCACATCTGACCATGTTAATTGCTTCTCTCTCCTCCTTTGGTGTAAAGACCGTTTGATTTTTTTCCCTATCCTTTCTCCATCAGCAGGTTATTACAATGCTTTGAAAGGGTCAGTGGTTAACTCTTTACCAGGGCTGCATTTCTTCTCCCATACACTGTTGCCTGCATCTCACCAGGTCAGGCTGGGAACTGCCCAAGGCTAGGAAATGTTTCTTTAGAGATCATGCTCTGTTTTTTTCCACACCACTGGCTGAAAGCCATGAAGTAAGTGGACATCTGGAAAGGACAGCAAGATAGCTACCTAAGCACTGATGTCTGGAGAAGACTCCACAGCAAGTGTAACACCAGGACAGGACCTAATGACTAAGCAGTGGTCAGAGCCATACTACAGCTCACAAGGAGTCTTGCAGGCAGATGCTGCAGAGTGACTTGAGCAGAAGGCACTTGCAGGACTCTGAGGACTCTCCCTCAGCTGGCACAAGACATTTCCTGCAGCCCAACCCATGCCTGCTACCTTTTTCACAAAGGTATTTTTTCCAGTCCCCAGCCTGGATATGAATTTTCAGCCAACTGCTTCTCATCCCATCCAGAAGGGATAAGGGGGGGACCCTCTCTCCCTTTTCCTGCGGCCACTGAAGTCTCCTCTCAGCTGCTGAGGCTGCTTGAGTGGGCCCTGTGAAACGAGCAGGCACTGACAAACTGAATTCCTCAAGGTCACCTCGGGGAGCAATCCTGACCCTGACACCTCACCATCCTTCTGGAGGCTCAGAGCCATCTGCCTTCCCCTGCCCAAACCTCACTCTAGCTGCTGCCATCCTGCTGCATCCATCCTATGCTGCCTCCTGCCTCACTAAAATCCCTTGAGCAATCATTACCCCTAAGAAAGGAGACACTTCCACAGGCAGAAACAATGGGGACTCCAGGGGTAGGGTCTTCCCTCCTTCCCTCAAAGCTCACTTGGCCAAGGCAACACAGGCTGATGAGGCCTGGCAGGCCCCCCATGCACCATCCCAGCCCCACTGCAGAGGGAGACCAGTTCTGCCAGTTAAACCAGCTGCTTTATTTTGATACACCACTGCTACCATAGATAAGCAAACTCCTGTTTCCCCATGTGATCTGGGCAACAAAGGTGTGTGATCCCTATTCTCCACTCTCCTCCTGAGCACTGTAGACACTGCTCCTCACCTGCAAGCCAGCTCAGGGAGTCATTTCCCATTGGAGGCTATGAAGAAACACTTCTGAAAACTGGGCAGGTCCCTGCCATCCTGGAGATGTCCTGTCAGACCCTGGCTCTTCAGGAAGACCATAGAAAAGTTTGTCTAAGCAAGGCAAACTGAAATGAGGTTAAAAGGCAGTGGCATTGAATAGAAACCTGTAGGAAAGTATAAGTAATAAATCCAACCTCAAGTCACATTAGTCTGAGGTTCTGACCTTGGCTGCTGGCCCAAGAGTCTTCCAAAGTACAGCAAAATTCACTTTTCAACATCACTGGAATGACTCCCTTCTCCTTGCAGAAAGATAGCAACACAGAGCTAGAACTAGTGAATGGCTGGTGGGATGATTTGGCCATCAGGGCGTGTGGCAGACAATGAATACAGGAGGAAAACTGAGACATTTCCTTTGCTAAAAGCAGCTCTCTGGCCACTGTTAGCAGGACTGAGCTTATGATGCCCAGACTAGCAAAAAGCTGATTCCATGTAATGAAAGACAATCATGTGCTGACCAGGTTTTTGACTAGACACTCACTTATAGCCAGTGTTTGATAATCCACCTTTTGTCCTCAAAAGTATTGTGGGCAATGTATGTTTTTACTCATCCTGTTGTAACACAGAGCTGTGCTAGTACCATACTGAACATGCATGAAATGCTACATTTTGGAATGTCTAATGCACTTCTAAACCCCTCAGATGTTTTCAAAGATCTCTCCATCATCGAGTCTTTAAGCTGAAGCCAGTGCACACAATTCAGAAGTTGAAAGAGCAAGCCAGGATCCAGGGGTCCTGCCCTGACTCACACAGCAAGCCTTGTGCTCAGGCTGTTTCACCTCTCCCTGCTGATGAGGTACACCAGGGCAATAGCAAGATCATAATTTCCTGCTAGCTTACACACAGAAGCTGAAAAGCTTTAATTCTCTGCAAGAGACTGTGTAAGAGCCTGCATAAGGATTTGGAGGCAGGGCTGACTGAAGGATGTTTCCATTCTCTCCAGTGACACAGGAGTGGGTGCACACACACAGAATTGATGTGTATGTGCATGAAAGGAATCTACTCTTAAGTTACATATTTATTATTCACTAAATCTAGTAAAAGGCACAAAGTGACACTCTCTGAGACTGAGCAGCTGCCATGGCTGTTTTGGAGTAGCAGCAAGCCAGGCCATCAGGGTACCTACAGCCCCTACTTGTTTCTGCTGTGGCACATGTGATCAGGGCCACTTTAATAATCAGACAGAAGGAAGCTGGAGGGAACCAGAGAACTTGCCATACAGCAAGGGAAGGTGCAAGATGATGCTCAAAGACTTCAAAAGTGTTGTTTGATGACTATGGAGAGACTGAAGGTGGTTTTGCCTTCCTCCTCCTTTCAGGGTGCAACTGCAGGTACAGTAGAAGCGAGGAAGCATTTTCACAGAGAAACAAAATAAAACAAACAAAAAACCCCTCCACAAAAACAGCTAAGCAAACAAAACTGATTTCTACTTCAGCAAGTTGGAAGACAGACACTTTTGGTTGTGTGTTAATGAGGCTGTTGTGGAGACTTGGGTCAACAGAAGAGCACAATTAATTTTTACTGAAAGTATTGGAACATCAGACACTGAAATATCAAAGCTTTGGAGATGTGTGTGGCTTGGATATTGATTTACTTGTCACCTCCCTGTAGTCACTGCAGATGGGGTAAGGATTACTCTGCAGTTAAGTGTACCACATTCCTTTTCTCCCAGCTTTGGTACCTGGGCCCAAGAGAAGGTGTCACCTTCCCTCTTCGCATCCTAAGGGACTTCATCTTACTTTGAATGAATCACTTCCAACTCCTTTAAATGTTCAACACCTAGGTAACTTCTTCCAGTGCCATGGTAGGGGCCAACAAAGCAGACTGCAATGAACTAGGACAGGGAAAACACCTGTAAAGGGCAGGCACTCCATTGCTTCAGCACCAGAAGCCTTTGGGAAGAGCAGAAATAAAATCAGTTTTTAGACTTTTTCCTCCGCAGTCTTGGGGCAGATTTCACTATCTACTTTTACTTTGAACTTGAAATAAGTAAATTGTTTGGTTTTGTCATTCCCTCTCCTCACAGCAGCTTATAAAGCCTAAGTCACAGTGTTTGCAGAGCAATCAGCAATTCCCAGAGAGAAAGTACCAATGAAAGGCCAGCAAGCAGCCTCAGCCAGTGCTGTCATGAAGTACAAGGAGTCCAGACACAGGGCAGAGGGAGCAGAAAGAGGGAGGTGATGAAGCAACCAGCCCAAGGGCCATCTTCCCCAGCCCCTTCCCCGACTGAGGGATGCTCAGCTTGCCATGATACAGTTTAATATTCAGGAGGTCACAGTTTCAACTTTTGCCTCAGGCCTTCCAGACTCCTTGGCACAGCATTTCAAATTGCATTAGTTTAGGAGAGAGGCAAACAAAAAAAAGTTAGTTTCCTCCCAGGCATTGCTTAAAATAGAAAGCAAACAAATGTCATTGCTGACATGCACAGCCCTGGAGACAGCAGTGAGATGCACAGACACAGACAGATGCCTGCAACTGGCCTCTGTGCTCGATCAAGACTACAATTCTTGAACTATCAGCCCAACATTTTCTGCATAGAAAATGTTTTTCCATATCAGATTATGGAAGATAATTAAACAGCTTTCCATTCACATGCTGGGCCATTTGGTGAACTATATGAATACCGTGGTGGTTTGCTCTCAGTTTTCCACCACTTTCTTTTCCACAGTCTCCTGTGTAATTTGTTCTGTCTGGCTGTTTCAAAGCACATCCTTATGATGTCCTTTTACTCTATTCAAATCACCATCTGTTTGTTTCATTAGCAGTCTCATTTGGGGGGTGGGGTGTGTTGAGGAGGTCATTCAACATTTCAAAATTAAAAGCTTGGAACTAATATTCTTCAACTAGAAAATGACAAAGTGCTTCTCTTTGGCATTTTCCAGAAGCTTGTCTAAAAGCAACCCAGTGCCAATTTCTTTATACTTTCCCCTTTTCTTTTACCTTAACTGAGAATCACTGCTTTACTTGCAGACTAAAGACCAAATGCTTCACAGTTCAAGGAGAGGTTGCTAAATAATCACGTCAATACTCCACAGGTCCACTTATTTATTTATCTGGGCAAAGCTCTCAGCAAAGAAATGTGACGTTACTGGACACAATCCCAGTCCCCCCAGAACCACCAGATCCTTCTACCCTGTTTTCAGTGGGGTGAAATCCAGCTGAGAGTGCTCTAGGGCTGCAGTTCAAGTTTGATGGACGAGGGGGCTGCCACACAGCTTATCTAGAAAAATGCACAATGCCGAAACATAAGCAGGCATAAAGCGGGAAGCGTTTGTCACCCACAGTGCCAGTGTCACATGAGAGACAAAGGATCATTTTTCATGTCTCTACCAGGGAGTGCAAGCTTGTTGGGACACGATGGCAACTCATTGATCCTGGAAAAAAATCTGAGTAATTTCTTGCTGAACCAGAGGGGGTGCAACAAATTCAGCTTCATGTCTTCATGCCCGCCTTGTTCTGTAGCACAGGATGAAAAACAAGCCCTGACAGAGAAGGAAAAGAGACTACTGCATTGCATTTGATTAGATTGCCTTGTGTTTGATTTTTGGGTGATGCAGGTAGGCTGCAGGAGGAAAAGGAAGGGCAGGCAGACTAGAATCATGAAGGGTCACACAGTGATTTGTTTATTCACCGAGTCATTAACTCAGCAGTAACCATCTGAGATGTTTTATTGGTTTAGAACCTGATTTTGAAAGGTTCTTCCTTAAGTTGTGACTCCTAGACTCACCAGACTACAGCTGAAGCTATTAGTTTCCCACTGGAAAAAACAAGACACTTGAAAGACACAAATACATCATAACTAATGCACTGCTCATCTGTCTGAATGCAGAGTACTGCTTACACAGAAGTACACTACCCCTTGCATGGGTTGCTGGATGAAAATATGACTGCATTAGGATGAGTGGTGCCTCAGATGCCAGGCATGTCTCGAGTTACCAAGCCATCACCAGAGTGCTGCTAGGGAGAGGCTTTCCCAACCTGACACTTCAGAAGAGGAATGTTTAGTTGCTTCTTCCCACTGGCTGCCTTAAGACAGTGAGCAGAGACCCAAGCAGTTGTCAAGTCACAACAGTGCAGCCAGACCTCCATGCTGGCAAGCTTTGGGACAAAATTATCAGGGATAATTTCACCAACAGTGTGGCCAGCTGGACCAGGGCAGGCTGAGGCCACACCTTGAGTGCTGTGTCCAGTTCTGGGCCTCTCACTGCAACAAAGACATTGAGGTGCTGGAGTGTGTTCAGAGAAAGGCGATGGAGAGGGGTCTGGAGCACAAATCCCGTGAGGAGCAGCTGAGACAGCTGGGGATGTCCAGCCTGGGGAAAAGGAGGATCAAGGGAGACCTTATTGCTCTCTACAACTGCCTGAAAGGAGGCTGCAACCAGGTGGGGGTTGGCCTCTTCTCCCACTTGTTAAAGTGACACGGATGAGAGAAAATGGCCGCAAGTTGTGCCAGGGGAGGTTTAGGTTGGATATTAGGTGAATGTTGGGCTGTAAAAATATTCTGTAAAAGCTCAGAGGTTACTTAATTCCTTGAATTACATTTCATCACTGTAAAGCAGTCATGTAAACTTAAGAGAAAGTAAGGGCAGAAGGCAGCCTTCAGACAGAGCATGCACAGCAGCACCAGACCTTCACCAAAGGGACACATAATACCAAGCTGACAGAAGAGATCTAACCACAGGCATAAATAAAATCCAGAGTTCTTCAGGGCATCATAATAAACTCTCAGACTGAACAGAGATAAGGGCAGCGACATCCTCTGGCATTTTCCTAACAGTTGATAGTGGTGAGGGGAAGCCTCCCCTTAGCCTCAGGGACCCTTCATAGGTGACTGACGGTGTGAAGTCAGACATTTGCCAGAGTAGAGCACAAACCTGTTTCCACATGACAGTTCATGTTCTTATACCCTCTTCCCCCTCATTTCCCCCCCTTTGAGGACAGGCCTTCAGACCTGTCACAGTCCATTTGGTAAAAATTATCTGTGCTGCTTCTGTGAAGGAGATACTTGGATCCCATAATGTGGTTTAAGGGCTTTCAGCCAGACTTAGTCCTGGAGCTGCCACAGAGGTTCAGCTACCATCCTCAGTCACTGTAAGAGGGCAGAAGTCCAAAGCCCTTGTATTGAGCATATCTAGCAATCCAAGATCTCTCCCCACATGGATCCTGGAACCATTGGCTACAGGTGATTATAGAATGCCAGATCAGACTGCATCCACTGAAATAAGTGCCTGTTTCTTCAAAGGAATGTGAAACCCTCGGTGTGCCTGTGCAGGCATGTCCTGTGCACTAAGAGGTGATGAGCAGCCCCTGGAGCTGCTGGTGCTACCAGCCCACCATGCAGTAGGATTAACCTCTGCTTACAATGGGGTTATAAGGCTCATTACCCAGCAGCTGAAGGGAGGGTCACCCTGACACAGTGGTATTGCCCTCAGCTCTCACCTGACCTGGGATTTCACCATGCACAAGGCATATACACACACCCCCGGGGACAAAAACAAGAGCAGGGACTGCCCTGATGGGATTAGCAGGCAGCAAGACTATTAGCACTCCAACTCCCTGTCTGCCTTTTCCTCTTCAGCCAGAGCCTCATCCTCTTAGGGTTTTGCATTTGGTCCTCTGCCTTGGTGTCACACCACACCTTCCCCTTAGAGCCCAGAGCAGCTCAAATCCCATCCCGCTGAGCACAGCAAGTGCTTCCCTACACTGCACCTGGCCTGTGCTGGGAACAGCTCCTCTGCTTACTTCATCAGATTAACATAAAACACGCTATCAGCACATTGGCAGGTTCTTAATATCTTTGCTGGCAGGCTTTAATGGCCTCAGGTCTACTAAGGCATTTCATTCATCTGGTGACTGTCAGCCTGCAGGAGCACCAGGGTGCTCTCCCCCCACATCCCCTTCCTCAAAGCAGAGATAAGAGCACAGCTATTTTAAAAGCAGGAGGTGAGATGAAAGCACTCACTTTAGTTACAACGCTGCTGCCATTCCATAATTAACTTCACCTAAATTTTCAAGGGAAGGAAAAAAAAGCCATCCAAAAATCATTTTGAATCCCTCTCTCGCCCACGTTAGCCATCTCATTCTTGATATCAAGAAAAGAAAGTGGGGACTTCTTTTATTTTTTTAATAATATTACCCTTCAAAGCACTATCCTGAGCTAATTTTTCAAATGCCAGCATGAAAGGCAGCCAGGTCACACTCTTCTCTCTGTAGTTCCTTGTATCTCTTTGGGCTACCTATAAACTCAGGGTCAAAATGACATTTCTCCCTCCCACTTCCTCCCCCTCCTTACCCCAGTTCCATAAAGCAGAAAATGCTGGTGCCAGCCACCTGACAAAGTGTTCCTTCAGGGCCTGTAGTACCTCTGGCCCTCCCCTCCACACACTGTAATTCCAGCATGCATCCTTAAACTAGCATTATTTACAGCAATCCATTTCCAATACACTCCCCCAGCTCCCTTCTGGAGTCCACACATTCGTTAAGCTACAACCTGCCTTTGTGGAAACCTACAGAAATACCTCCTCTAGGTTAAGATCCAGCCTGGAATCTTATTCTAGAGCAAAATCCTCTTTCATGTAAAGAGCTATACAGAGTAACTGTTTCAATGAGTTTTCAGAAATAACAAGGCTAACAAATACCTAGAAGATAGAAAATAAGGAATTCAAACATTTGTTGAGTTTTTTTGATCACTACAAGAATTTTTTGCAAAAAGAAAAAGAATTTAAAACAGTTACCTGCATGTCCAGACTTACCTCTTTTTTTTCCTCCTTAAATCTGCAAAATATCTTCTGTTAAATGGAATGGATTTAAAAGATTTCAAACACATGGATAAGACAACACTATCCAGTGGTCAGGAAACTGGATCTTTGAAGATGCAGGTTCTGTTATTCCTGAAACTCGTTTTGATGTCACTCCCTGTCTCAGGTGTCCCTACTTAAAAAAAGAGCAAATCTTCCTCCCATCCCTGCAATGGATAAAAAGGGAGAGTGATTAGTTGCTTGAGAAACATGCAAAGACACCAACAAAGCACCCAAATGATTTCCATGTAGCTTCCTGAAGGAAGGTCTAGAATGAATTGCACGTATTTCAGGTATCAGATACTAGACAGACTAATTCATACCTGAAACAACCATTGGTTTTTTCTGTGAGTGCTGCACTTGCATCTCCACTCAGAGTCACAGTGCAGGAATTTCTAACCCTGACCTAGACTGGCCCTGCTGATGAAGAACTGCTGCATCTCTCAGATTCACAGGTTTGCTGCCTTTTTCTTTTTTTCTTTATTTTTTTTCCCTGTAGCAGCTCAGGTATGATTTTATTTTATGTAATTCATGTCTTAACCAGCGTATCTAACATGACACCTTGCAAGTGGATATGTAAACCAGCTCCTTTATTTCTGAAGCTAAGCACTCTCCAAATCCACTTCGAGTAATTCATTGGTTCTGCTAACTCCTCTGCTCTGCACAGATTGCCAAGGGAGAACAATAAATACAGCAACAGATGCATGGAGAATTTTTGCTCTTGACTATGCATCATATTTGAGTAAACAGAAATTAGCAAAAGAGCAGCCAAGTATCAACCATACTTCCTTAGTCTGCAAATTCACTTATTGTGGAGCACTTAAATGTTTCTTATTCAGGTACAAGAGCTGAACACATAAGAAATATCCAAAGCAGTTATATACATACACATATACATTAAGCAGCCAATGTTACTGCCCTCCCTTTTCCCCACACATCTGTGAAATGGTGCTACTTTGGATGCAGCATCGGGCAAGGAGCATTTGGAGCATTTTCTGAAATAACTGTCAAAAACAAATGAGAAGAAAAATCTACTCTGTCAAACACAACATCGTGCTTCTTCATCACTGTGCCACAACAGGACTCGCACCTGTCAAGGAAATAGCAGGTGTTCCAAATAAATGTAAGAGACTCAGATTCATTCAGTCAAATTGATGCTGCCAGGGCGCTCCTGGAGAAGTGAGAGGTTTGGGTGAAGCTGAGCTGTTACTCAGCTGTTCCTACACAGGGTGAAGGTTATTGTACTTTGGTGCTGAAAAATGACAGTGGTTTAAATCTGAAGGATTGGCACGCTGTGGTATCAAATA
This sequence comes from Aegithalos caudatus, assembly GCA_013389925.1. Taxonomy (NCBI): domain Eukaryota; kingdom Metazoa; phylum Chordata; class Aves; order Passeriformes; family Aegithalidae; genus Aegithalos; species Aegithalos caudatus. The sequence goes on from WEIU01018213.1 coordinate 288,214, forward strand.
ATGAGAGTTGAAAGGTTTTACCTCAGGGTAACTGACAGGAATTAACTTTAGGTAAGAAGAGACTAGGAAAAGAAAGGAAAGCCACCTGTACAGTGGCTGTTGGGAAGCATATAGGAAGTGATGGTCCCAAATCAATTCTCAGTGAATGGGGGGGGTGGTATTCTGCACAGTATCCAGCATCAAAGCAACAGCACCTACTGAAACACTTTGTCCCCATGCTCACAGAAACGCTAAGGCTCAGATCAGCCCCAAAACTGCTCTACCTCTTCTTCTCCAGTGGTCCCCACGACAAGGCTGTAAGGAACACTATTGGGATTTTGGGGAGCAGAGAATCATGTTTCAATTTATCTATTCACAGTATGTTTGGCAGATAAACAGAAAAGTTAATTCCCTAGAGGGATCCATCCAGTACTTTTCCAAACTGCTTTATGCAATATGCATACTCTCACTTTGCTTTGAAAAGCAAAGAAGAGCTGTGAATTTCCACATGAGGATGTCTTTGCTTCAATTAATAACAGCACATCATTTTGGACTACAGCTCCCCAAACAGTGAAAAGCTGCTTAGTTCTCTCTCCAACAGATAACTGAGGCTGACTGGGTAACAGACTGCTTGCAAACCAGCAAAAGAAGATGTTGCACTCAGAAATCACTGCTGCCTATTTAATTTTTAAGGTGTAAAAATTAGGATCTTTAAACAAATCAAAGCAGAGAGAATAAAAAAGATTAATTAGGGAGCTTAGCTGGAGAGTATGGTATTTATTATCAACATTTCTCAAGCACAGCTCTTGCTGGGATGTAACTGAATGAGCCAGCCCTGAGACCCCAGTATTCCCTCCCCTGCAGAGAGCCCATTGTGGCAGCCTCAACAGCCCAGTCTCCCTTGTGCTGCCGGTGTGAATTCTGCATCCACAGCTATTTTGGGGCAGTTTGCCAGCACCAAACAAAGATTTCCATCTGAGAATCTGAGTCAGGGCATGTGATTTAATTAACAAGGAGAACAATAAAACTGTCATGCCTCTGTGAAGGTAGCAAGTGGAGAAGAATGATGGAAGTGGAATATGTCAACTTCTGTATACTTATAGAGATTCAACTATTTAGACATAACATTTGAATTAATTCTCCTTAGTCTGGGAAAATAACTTTGTAACATTGGGATACTTCTTATAGTGATCCTTTGAGTGACAGGACTGTGACCAGAAGTGGCTCTGGACGGTTCCCTGAGGGTGGTGGTGCCTGCAGGAGGCATGTGTCAGGGGCAGAGCCCTGACTCGGGACTGCAGCCACACACGCTGCCTGCACGGAGCATCCGCGCTTGAATCCGGCTCACGCATCCGGCACGTGGATCACAGCCCTGGAGGCAAGCAGGGACACTGTGCTGGGAACATGAGGGCTGGGGAAGAAAGGCAGAAAGGGGGAGGCAGAGGCTAATGCTGACTGTCCTTTAGCTCTGTTGTTAAGTCCATATACAGCAGCCAGCACAGAGCACCAACCTCTGCTGCAGCCTCTACAGCTTTGCAACAAAGCAGACAACAAAACTGGTTCAGGTGCCTCATCTTTGGTAGCAGAATGAAAGCAAAACCAGTGAGAGACTCCAAGTCAATACAATTTAATAGGAGGAATAAAAGTGAAATAAAATAAATGAAAATTATACAACCTGACACCCTGTTAGTTAGGGTGGTGGTGGCAGTCCAGATGAAGTGGTCTTGTTGAAGCAGTGATCCCACAGAAAAGGTCTGGTAGCTCTGGTCCTCCAGGAGTCCAGTGGGTAAAAGCCCCCCCATAGTGTCCCAAATCCCAGATTATATCCAGGTGGGAATGCTTGGCTCCTCCCCCTGGGTGGAGCATCTCCCAGTGGGCTGATATCATTCTATGAGTCATACAATGGGTCCTTGATTGCCCATTACCAGAGATAATTCCCACCTGTGAGTCATGGGCAAGGCCTTGATGGCCCATGAACAGGAGATAGCCCAGAGGGAGGGGCAAGGGAAAACACTGCCCCACCTGGTTCCAGCAGCTCCTGAGGGTGGTGATAGAATACATACTTTGGGCACATCTTACATTGTAACCTAGGACACACAAACAGAACAGCAAAATGAGAAATTATTATATTAAGCAATTTTCATTTGAATAAATATGGAAACATATGGATCAGTAGATTTTTATACACACAGGTATATGTGAGTTTCCAATATCACTTTGTTTAAAAATATATTTAAAACCCACAAAGAGTTAATATGGAATGCAAAGAAGTTGTAAGAAGCCTCATGTAGGAGGCTATAAAACTAGAACAACTAAGACTTTATGAAATGGGACATGCTCACTTGTGAACAGTATTAAAACACCAATTTTATTCAGGAATACAGAATACATTTTTTAAGATTTCCAGTTTACAAAAGTTTAAGATAAGGTTGACTTTCAACATACAACCTCCCTTAAAGCATTTAACTTCTCCATTTCAAGTTGACAAAACTCCTCAAATCAGGAAAAAAAAAATACAAATGAAGGCCACAGTCCTGTACTGGGATACATTCAGGTAGAATCCAGTACAGTATTGAAATTCTTCCTGCAGTCCATATTTTAGTCCATGGGTGTAATATAACCTTGTGTTAATAAAAAAATAATACAGATCTAGTAAGAACTGCAAGAAAAGCCCTTGTCTTACCATTTTAGTTTCCAGGCATTATATGGAAAGGAGCTTCCAATAAGCAACAGTTAAAAACAGTACTTGTCATTTGATCATCACATTAAAAATACAGCATTAAATTTTTTCTTCATTTACACAATTTTAAATATTCATTAAAAACCAGAATCAGTGTCCCTCCATCCTTTTCATCGTTAATAGTTTTCCTTATCTACTAAAACCATTTGTCTTTGCTAAGATGTCTAAAAGTAAAGAGCACCAGATTAACAAGCTGCAGCATTAATTAAAGTGAGAGTCCCCTCTTTCCTCCACTCAGTCTCTAAATCTATCACAAGGGCTCTATTATCTGTATCAAAGTGAAGTGGTGTAAATAAAACTGATTTGGCTTAAAAGTAGAGGAAGAAGGAATGCAGAGTTATTTAAAATTTCCAATGCAGTCAGTGTTTTTGTATATGTCACTGCAGACAAGAGCCAAGAAAATTATTCACAGGCTTTCTTTTAAAAGCATTACTGTCAGTTTTCCATTTCAGTACCAGAGAGGTAAATGGTAATTTGCCTTATAAGGAACTTCAGATTACTATCAAGGAGAATCACTAATGGCTTCATTTTAAATACATAGCACTCTGATTTCAGCAGAGATTACAGACACTTGAAGCTCCTGAATTTTATTTGTTTATTTTTAAATGACCTTTCCAACATGTCTTCATTTACCTCAAGTAGCCATTTCTTCAAACTCTTTTGTTCAAATATATTAATAGCTGCACTGAGAACTACTCAATACAGTAGTCACCATTCAGTACAGATGTGGAAACAGAATTCGGCTCTTGAAGAAAACTTGAATTGATTTTACTTTTGTAAGAATGAGTCTTTGAAATACCATGCATTTGTTTTAATATTAAGTAGAAAGGAAAGCTCTTGGATGACTAGCATCAAACTAAAAGGTTAAGAAAAATTGCAAATAGGATGATCAATTCCAATTTTACCTGCTACCGAGAAGGAGCCCTAACACGTGGTATTGGATGAACATTAAACTTCGGCCTTAAAAGCTGCAGGATTTTCAATGAAATATTTAATTTCATCAGCATGTTTCCCAAAGATTCCACTGAATAATGCAGTGTAATGCTGTATCAACACACTGGAAGTGACACATCATAAGGAATTTGTGTGCTACTACAGCAATTTCCCAAGAAACCAGCCTAGCAAACCTGTTCTGCAAACCAGGAAATTGGGGTAAGACGAGCCACCCCAAGTTTTAGCACACCTTTTTGGAACAAGACACTGAACTGTTGTAGTCCTCGAAGTCCAGTGGTCCCCATAAGTTACAACAAAGAGGAAGACCAGACTTGCTGCTCTTTTTGGATATCTAGACAGTGATATGTAACAACACCCAGAAATGCAGGTAACAGATTTTCCAATCAACATCCAAACAGAAAGGCACAATCTCCTTTTAAGTTGTGTTCTCAAAAACTAGAAGATTCCTATACAAAGATGAATACATCCTTAGCTGGAAGGGAAAACATCACACCATTAAGAATGTTTTTTCTTTTTTCTTTTTTTTTTTTTTTTTAAGTCCAAGTGGATTATCTTAATGCAAAAGTTACATGAATATATACATCCTGAAAGAGTATCTTTTTTTAATATATATATGTACATATATGACAGTGACTGACACAGAAGAAACAGGCTATATTCACTCTTCCTACTCCTTAGCAATGCAAGGCAATGTTTTTCAGATGCCATAGGCACACAGTATTTGGGCTGTATATCTCTGGTGTCTTAGAATACACATGGTGAAATGCAATCCCCTGAGGAAGGCTTGTTTGAGGGATACTGGACACAAAGATTTACTTTCACTAATACAGTCTTAGGCAACTTTAAAATGAAAAAAGATACCTAATTACAATGAAACTACTGCAAACTCTTCAGTGACATGTTTTCAAGACCAATATAAAGTTTCTAAAACTGCAACAGAAAACCATTAAGGTTAATTGTGATACAGCATAACATAGCTCTCTTACAGAGGCCAAGCAGAACCTTAATGAAAGGTGAGAGGGACAGCAGGGTCCAATGATCACAGATGTCCCTGCACCCACTTGTACTATTAACTCATTCACATACCTGAGTCTGATCTACCTGTAAAATAAAGGATAGCTGTCTGCTCTGTGCAATGCCAACAGTCTGCCTATTACCTTGGTCAGCCAGTAATAAAGCTAAATCCTGCTTTGTGCAGGACAGCATAATTACATTGCTTGAGTTCTCAGCAAGGATGAAATCTGACCCACTCTTGTACATTACTTTGCAAGGACCTGGGAGCATCTTCACCAATGCACTTTGCCACAGGCTGCCTAAGCCTGTAATGAAAGCTGCCTTTAATCTGCTTCCAAAGTCAGCCCAGCCCATCAGCATTAGAATTCTCCAGGACACCCCACCATGGCCTCAGTCCTGGAATGACCTGTGCTTGTAAATCTATCTGGTCCCTGCCTCTTGCATATCATGGCAATAGACTTCAGAGCTGGAAATGAAAAAGAAAAATGAAAAAGAAATGAAAAAGAAAACCAACCTAACAAACAACACCACCCTAACCCCTTCCCTAAAAGTTCAGGTGTATTTATGAGAACTGAGACTGAACTTGAGCTGTTGCCTTACCTACGTTCCAAATTCTTGGGTTCTGAGCATGTAACCTTTGGGCAAAAATATCTACCTTACAAAGATGGGGAGGAAGAAAGCAGAAGGTGTGGGCAGTCAGCTTACTTCACTTCTTTTAAACAGCCAAGTCTGTTTAATAACACCATTCCTTTACATAAAAAGAGTGGGAAATGTGGGATAGACAAATAAAAATAATTTTCCAAGGCAAATTTCTCCCCAGACAAGAGGAAGACACTACACTGTTTTCTGTATACTGAGCTTAAGTATGCACTTGTAGCATATAAATTCACAGCTTCTTCCCTCTTGCCATTCTAAATACCTTTACCTCAGAGGTGCTTTCACATGATTCAACAAGGTGCACTGAAACACATTTGACAGGAGACCATTACAAGACTTAGGACAGAACAGGCATAAATAATTCTGGTTTTCTGCAGAAGTTAGAATTTTAACCAAATGAATGTGAATAATGCAAACTCTGTGAAAACCAGTGAGTTTATCAAAACCAAAACTTTGACAGTTTAGAGGCCTTATGGTATAGCAGAACTAAATCCAAGTGATACATTATGTACATACCTACACACAGTATTACACATGTGCATCCATGCTTACATGGGATGCCAAGCCAAACACCTTTCACTGCTTTCAGGTTTTTTACAAATATAACAAACTACTCATTGACATTAAAGCTTTCTGTGCTGGGTGTTTGCCTCACACCAGCTTTGGTGTTGGAGATTTTGCTGGAACATTTAGGAGTTTGTTTTGTTGTTTAGTTGTGGGGGTTTTTTAAGAGTGAACACATGGTGTACTGTTATGCCACACAGGAGTCTTGCTCTGTTGTTTTGAGAAGCTTCAGTGCCTCTGTACTCAGCCTTGACATTTGACAGATAAGCCAACCTTTGTGGTGTTGCTGAGACAACCCATGCAAATTTGGCCTAGATACCGGCATCTGGGAAAAAAAAAAAAAATCCTTGCTTAGTTACAGTTGTTGCATCCTCACAAACTTAAACCTCCTTCCCAGGCCACGCAGAGATGGGTCAAGTAGGAGATTTTCTGCAATTTGGGCACTGCCAGGGGGCTGGCATTGGGCACCAGACCTCCAAGCAGAATGACTGCCTCTCACGTGCTTCAGTGACCACCAGTTGGCACCAGACAGTAAGAAGAAACAGCTCCCATGTTGACAGCATGGAAGGCAGTCTGAAAACAAGAGTCTTCTGGCAGAGTTCTCGTGTACAACTTCTGTAAATATTATACACACATATATATACATTCATATACAGTAAGCAGTCCAATAAATACATCATATCAGTTCTTTTGACAAAGCACTGATGTTTCTCTTACTTGTCTGAACCAGAAATTGCTCACAGAAATATTGTGGAGAGCTTATGCGACTTGCTCTGCCTTTGATGAGCCCAAAATACATGCTGAATTCAAATATTAACTCAGTGTGAATTCAAAGCAAGTCATCATTCAGGCACATGTCCCCTGAAACCTATTAGCCACAGCAGATTAACCCACACAGACACAGTAAATGCCTTCTGGCCATCCCAACTACTGGAGCAGTTACACTTCCCTTTCAGCAATGTGGCTGACCAGAGGATCACTCTGCTCTACTGTCCTCTCCAGAAGAGTTCTGTGCCCATCCATGCTGCCATGGATGTCTCTCATCCAGCTGTTGGATGTGCCCACAGGACTTTCTGCCATGGGGGTGTCTGTGCTGGCCAAGCTTCCCGACCGAGAGCGGTAAGGAGGAAGGTCTGGCTGATTAGGGGATTCGGATTCGGAGCAGTAAGGTGGTGGAGGAAGGTCAAACCAAGGTGGTCTGCTGTAAGACACACAACAGAGTAAGAAGTTACTGAAAACAGTGGGACAGAAGATAAGTACACAGTATTCCATTGATGAAGAAAAACCAAACAGTATTTCTTAGCTTTTCAATTATGACACATATCAAGAGATCTCAGGCCTGCTCACATCATTCAGGTAATTTCAAAATACCACACCACCACTGGGAAGCAAGGTTTCTGGCCAAGGTGCAACACAGTAATTACAACCTGTTTAACAATCCACATGCTGACTTAAAAGCCTATGGACTTCCAACAAACCTGGCTCAAAGACAGCTGTGCAAGAGGTAAAAAACCCTTTTCTGTTTAACATTTACACCAGAGAAAACACTAAAAGAAGTAACATTAAGTGGTGGATTTACACCTATAGATGATGACATGAACAGGAGAGAGCTCCAAGGAAACTTCCAATAAGTGACAGAGATTAATGGTTTACAGTCTACAAATAAATAACAAACTGAATTCTCCACACTGACAAACCATTTTGGCTGTCATGAGATCATATGCACAGCAACTGTTAAGTAGGCACAGGCAAAATGAGTACTGCATTCAGGAAAACTGTTCTGTGGTTCTGATAGCATGCAAGTAAAGAGACTCAAGGGTTGAGCAGATTGGAAACAGGCCCTGGGAGCAATTAGCTCTGAAATTGCTGATGGTTTTATCAGCTCAGGTGAGGAGTGATTACAATCTGGACACCTGCTCATTTAGTTGTAATGAAAGATATTGTTATTACGAAAGTCAACATTAAGACAGGGGACCTGCAGCCAAAACCAGCAGAGAATAGGAATTTACTATTATTCTTAAATCCCACAGTTTGTACTAAAAATACCAACAGCGTTATAGTGAACAATCAGAGTTGTTAAAGTTTGTACCATATCCTTTTTATGGAGAGGGGATGTCTGCTTACAAGCCTTGTTTGGAAAGACTTTACAGACAGAGGCTAAAATGAAGGTTAATTACCTACAAATAAAACCAGTGTCATAACTGCAAAAGCATCATAAACAAGCCACACCCACACCAAACTCAAAAGCACATTTAGCTATTTAAATTAAGGGGAGTTCTTTCCATTTCAGAGTTCTGTTCTTTTCTTCTCTAGGTAAAAGGCAAAGCAGTGCAGAGCAGAAGAATGACACATTTTCTTTATACAAGAATTGAAGAACTCTCTCACCTTTATATACTTACCATAAATGAACAGGGCTGTATTTTTTCAGTGCTATGACCTACAACTTAGCTGGCTTTTTTTGGTGAAACTCCAAATTCAGTTTTCACATTTTGATTCCAGACTGGCACATAGGCTATCACCACTAGGCAAGTGATAGATTCTCCTGCCATTCTCAAAACCTTATACCAACACGTGCTATAAGAACACGACTTGAGTTTGCCTCAAATCCCTTCAAAACCAGTAGCAGTAAAGGAACCTGAGCACCACGAATTGTTCATGCACAGAAGGAGCTCAGATTTACTGAAACTCGACCCAGGGCGGGCGACAGAAGCGCAGCACGGGACTCGTGTGCACAGCAGCGGCGAGCGGGGAGCCGCAGCACTGCAGCCAGAGCCGCAGCCAGCAGAGGGCTGCTCTGCTGAGCACACAGCAGCTCCCGCACACACCTTTGGTCCAGCACGGCCTCCGAGTAGGACGGCGGGGAGTCCAGGTCCGGTGGCCTGTGGAAGGGCTGGCTGGCCACGTACTGGATGCCGTTGTTGACGTTGTAGGTGACGCTGCAGTGGTGCGGGTGGTCCAGGACCACGAGGCGGGACAGCAGCACAGGGTGCTGCAGGCGATGCACCGGCAGCGTCATCAGGTTGTTGCGCTTGCGCTGGTGGTGCAGCACTAAGGCCAGGAAGGCCACCACCAGCACAAAAATGACGGAGCTGCCAATGATGGCGTAGGTGATGCTCGGGTAGTAAAGCAGCTGGTTTTCCGAGGTCACGTAGTCTTGGCCGCTCCCTGCCTCTGCAAGACAAAAGGACGCCTGAGATTGGTTTCCATATAAAACTGCTTTTGGCTTTTGCTGTGTTTTCTGCTAACACATCGAGTGACAAAAGGAAGTTTGCTTTTTTCCTTCAGATTGTGAAAAATGAGCTTATTAAAAGCACATGCATGGAAATTGGACATTGGCAGAGTATCCCTCAGTCCATGCTCACCCGTAGTAGTGCCAGCACATAAACTACTAGGGAGAGACAAGCTGAGAAGGGAAAATACAAACCATAATAGGAAGCATGAGCATTATCATGGGAGTATCTCCCTCACACCCCTACCTAACAGTCATAGCTTTTGTTTCCAGAGGTGAGACACCCAGTTCCAAGCCATAACCACAACACCTCAGCTGCACCTAGGAAAGCCCACTAGAATGAGAGATGTAGAACGTTCAACACTTACTTTTTGGGTGTTTTTTTACTTTATATTCCCCTGACACCATTTAAGCCCCATGTTTACAAGGTATTGCAAGGATTGAGCAACATATTTTTGAACAGGAATTTCTATGCAGCCTACAATTCCTTATAGCCTCAAACAGGCTATCCTGACATTTATCTACCTCAAGAAAAATAAGTGGCTGAGTAAAAACCAAACCAAACCAAACAAACAGAACCCCAAACCCACACAATTACAAGAGCATGACCCATCCAAATTCTTAATTTCCTACTGCAGAAGGCTGGCACAGGCAGTCTTGGCATACAATTTTCCTTTCTTTTCCTTATCAAGCAAAACTGCTTTTCAGTCATTCAGAATTGCAACAGAGCCACTAACATATTTCTCTAACAACAGATAATGAAATACACTGACTGTTCCCAGCATAATTGAAGACCTTTACTCAAGCACCCATTGTTTTCATCAAGAAGCTTTAGGTATCTCTCAATACTTGATTTTGGTAGTTCACTTCAATCGTTAAACACCAAACCTCAATTTCCAGCATCAATAAAAACATAAAATGGCTAATTCTTTAAACATCTCCACTTTAAAGCACAGATACTCTGATAAGAAGAGATGAGATGGGGAAAAAAGACTGTCAGAACAAAGAAAAGACTGCATCAGAACAAAGAAAACATGATTTTTCACTGTGAGAGTAGCAAGGCACTGGAACAGGCTGCTCAGAGAAGCTGTGGATGCCCCATCCCTGGAAGTGTTCAAGGCCAGGCTGGATAGGGCTTTGAGAAACCTGGTCTAGTGGAAAATGCCCCTGCTCACAGCAGGTGGCTGGAACAAGATGGTCTTTATGGCTCATTCCAACCCAAACTCTTCTGTGATTATTGGTCCTGCTACCAACTATGAAAACTACCACTCAGCTGTTGCACTGATGATGCCACTACAACCATAGACCAGAGCTTTGCAGGCCAGCTGCAAGCCAGACTTTTCCTGACACTTAGTGTAACACCTCAGGGAGGACCTCTGCTAACTTTATTGCCCTGTGCAACTGTGCTAGAGAAAGCAGAAATCACTGTTTCCAGTCAACATTTGGTCTCTGGCTCACTCAGCAAAGTGAACCAAGTCTGCATGAGGAATGTAAATGAAAGCAGAAGGAAGGAAAGGAATTGACATGCATTAGTAATTTTAATTACAGCTCATCACATATTACTCTGGCTCCTTTAATACACTCCCTAAATTCAACAGCTGAGAAATGAATTCATGTCACGTATCACAGACAAGGGCCAGCGCAGGAAATATAATGACAAGCAGATCATTTTTATGCAAACATCAAGAAGTTTATTTGCAAGGACTGATCCATGGATGAATACTAGTACCTGCAGCAAGTGAAAGGAAGGTAAATCTATTATGACACCCCAGTAAAATACCACAAGACTCTCATTCAACTTGGCTCACTGGTTACAGTCATTGGCATAAGGCTGAAAACAGGATGCCTTTGCAGATATGGTGAGACCTAATTAGTTACCGTGGGGTCATTCTGCAGCAGCACAGATTCTTCTCTGTATAATCTCCATCTTACTATACTAAAAGCGTAGGAAAATGAGAAATGAATTATCCATCAACTTTTTTCCCAACCTTTTAAAGTTATCTACCTGTTTAGGATAGCATCTTCTGTGTCCTACAAGAACCATTTCTATAAATCCAAACAAGTTAACTAGACTGCTGAAGAAAAACTGCTTTGTCAAAAGTCAGATGGGATTTGATGACCAGCTTTAGAACAGTATCAAACAAAACATCACTTATCTGGTTTTACGATCCTTTTCATATAACAACCATAGACATACTTTGCAGAGATTTAGAATACCTTTGCAGTTAACATGCTATTTTTGAGATTTGGCATTACTGTGGCTAATGAAACATCATTTATTTACCAGTAACTCTATTCCTTTTGGGGTGTTTAGATCTCTTTCTTGTATTCTCATTTAGCTCACTGTCCCTCTGAAACCCAGAGCAATCTAAGGGCATGCCTACAGATCTGGTCTCTAAATCAGAAGCAGAACTATTAGGGTGCTGTTTTGAACAGTGCTGTCTGGTGCAACCTTTGAACCAGCAGTACTGCAATTGGGATTGGAATTAGCATCTCAGTTCAGCTAATTTTAGCCCATGTGTCTCTAACATGAAGCAGCATAGAGGAGTACAGATACATCTTGTGAAGAGGAAAGAATCTGGTTCATTTGTCAAGTGCGCTTTCTTGCACCGCAGGCAGTGTTGAGGACTTGCAGAGACACCCTCCCCATACAAAGAATCCAGCTCCCTAAACATGCAGTCGTACACCTGTCCAGGAACAGACTACACCTGAGATGGAGTTCTAACTAGGAAGCTATCACTGAAACTAAGTCTTTTTCACCACAATAACAACATTATTCTTGCCCTATCAGTAGGTTTTCTGGGCCAAGAAGATATAATCTTAAGGTCTCCTAGGAAGCCATGCTCACAAGTGAAGTCCAGTGGCATTTCAATTTGGCTGTGATATAATTTATTCCATGAAAGACCAATCTGTACCTAATCTCTCTTTTCAAGCAAGGCCAGTAAATCCAAACCTGCAGAAGAGGAAAGTGACATTACCTGAGCTTATCAATACTGCTTGGCTTGCAGTCCTAGAGAGGTGAATTGCCCTTAATGGTCTTCCAAAGTAACGCTTTGGCAACAAAATTGCTCTATGGCACAGCTAAAACAAAAGTAGCAGAACTACAAGGTAGCTTTGCATACAGGAGACTTTTACATAAAGTTTTTGCTTTGTCTTTCTATATACTTGATCATGTTGAAGTATCTCACTCTTTAGTCCCTTGATAACATTCGGGTTTTTTATAGAGCCTGGTGAATATTCAGAGGTTTGGAAGGGAATGAGGGGTACTGAGCTGAGACTGCCTGATGAACTTGCATCCATTTTGCACTCGATGTAAAAGGGAGAAGGTGAGATATAGAGAGCATCTGACAACTCTCAGTTTGACATGCACAACTACTTAAGGAAACAAAATCCATTACTCTTTAGCTCTGCTCTAATAACTTTCAGCAAATGTTTACACATCACAGAAGTCATTGAACTGAATTTCTTGGTAATTCAGTTATCCTCTCCCAGGAGAAGCAGGCATTATCCAGGTAGGTTTTAAAAGTTCTGTCTGCTCTCCTACTAGGTGCAAATTCATGAAAAGGAGTGAGTGGGCAAACAAATTAAATTTAAGTTCATGGAGTATTTATTATTTTGTGCTTTTTTTTTCCCTGAAGAAGATCCGTTTCCTATCATGCCACATATAAACAGTTTATCAATGCTACTTATGCCTATTAAACCCTAGTATCTGGAAAATGCTGGATTCACAGATTATAGATTTTTGGAGTGTAAAAAGCCTTGTGAATAATTTAGAAAAACACTGATAAAGGAAACATAGCGGGTTGTGCTCAGAGGTCTATTTTATTGACTGTGAACAAATTTGCTGTCTCAAAGTTTAAAAAAGGATCTGAGAGTAACTGCATTAAGTCTGCCAGACATAGGGTGAGAGGCTATTATTTTATCTTTCACAATCCTCTGCTCAAGCCTGGCTTTTCACAGTTCATTGGAGAAAAAGCTTTTGAAATACATAATCTGAGCAGACATCTGTAGCCTTAATGAGCACGAGTCACGGTCCATCTCCAACAAAGATGCTACTGTAACAACACATTTAAATTCCAACTGGTTAAAGTGCAGAGCTGCAGCTTGGAAGGTTAAAGACAACAAAAATCAAATGCAGACAGGCAGAGCCCTGCACATTATTTACTTTCTGTGTTTGGAGTTCTTAGGGCATCCAGCTATGTCTCGCAAAACTCTTATTAAATTTTTCATCCTTGATGATTTTATATGCCACTAAAACAAGTCTCACATAGATTTTGTGCACTGAACTCTCGGAATACTCTTTATTCTAGTGATGTTTTTCTAACTGAGTTATCTTTTTTCCCTATTGCCCTTCTCAGTGTTACAAACAAGATCTCTCACAGACAACAGAGCACCTTGACCTCACGAAGTCTCATGCTAGGTTACCATTGTTCCCCTCCTGAACAGCTTCACAGTTCCCATAGACACCAGAGACAAGGATTTGTTTTCAACTGCATTCAAAGCATGTTTTGACCCTGCTGTGGCTTTCTCTGTTTCAGGCACAGAGGAGAGATTCACTAATGGAGGTGTTACACATACTTAAACAGATCTTATCTATGTGAATTGGCCAGAGGAATACAGTATGATTACATCTTTGCTTAACAGGTACTTGGATAGGATTTCTGGGAAGGCACCAGGATGAAGTTCCTTCCAGGTATGTCTGTAACAGTAATGGCTTCACAGACAAAGACAGACAACAGACATCAGCACAGATATCCTGGCTTCAAATGGCACCAAGGTGATCCTGTGTTCAACTCCCTGCTACTCACAAGTGTCCCTAATGCCCATGGACCAGAACCACAGCAAACAGAACAGCCTTTGATCTAAGAAGCTGGAGCAAAGGGTGGATCTAGTCCCAACTCTTGAAGTTGCCCATCAGGTAATTTTCTTTACCTGTCTGGCTCCTTGCCTGGCTATCCCCACCTGAAAACTAGATAGTGATGTTCTCACTTTCTAAGGACATTCTCCAAAGCTCTTCCAAACTGACAAGAATTACATTTTCCTGAAAAGTCTAAGCGTTTCAAATATCAATCAGAAGTCTTAAATACCACTGCATGCTCTTTCTTTACCTATTGTTTCAGAGGACTGGAAAGACAGCCATGACCTTGCCTGCATAAATGCAGTAGGACCTCTTGATATGAAGAATATAAATACATATATATATATTTACATCACAATTGGTATTAGTGTAACAACTTGAGCTCTGAGCAGTGAAACAGAATTTCTCTGTATAAAGCACTTTGGAGGCTCTGAGCAAAACAATGGTTATTTTTCCCAAGAATGTAAGTGTAAGACTTGGAACTATATATAGTTATACAAGTAGCCAGTAAGACACAGATAAACCTAAGGACAGTAGCAGTCAGCAGAATTAGAAGCAGTGCCAGCATGTCTCATTCAGTGCACCAGAATGAGTGCATTACCAGTGCCTTCCTCCCCAGACTTAAATCCTCATCCTGACCACGCGCTACAAGAGCTGTGCTTTCAAATCTTTGCAGCTGCTCTAAAAGAGCAGCTGAGTCAGCCCAAAGATCAAGAGCCTCACCTCTCACATGCCATCCTTTTTTATCTTCTGCTGGGTAGGATAATTACTCCATGCACTTCACACACACACAAAGAAAAGAAAAGCAGCAAACTGAGCAAATAAGTAGAGAACTAAGAAATACTTAGCAGTAGTCATAGCAACCAAAGTTCTAAAATTACNGCTGCTCTAAAAGAGCAGCTGAGTCAGCCCAAAGATCAAGAGCCTCACCTCTCACATGCCATCCTTTTTTATCTTCTGCTGGGTAGGATAATTACTCCATGCACTTCACACACACACAAAGAAAAGAAAAGCAGCAAACTGAGCAAATAAGTAGAGAACTAAGAAATACTTAGCAGTAGTCATAGCAACCAAAGTTCTAAAATTACCTTGGCAGCAACGTAAAAACCTGCAAAGCCAAAACCTGCCATAAAGCACAAAAA
>WEIU01018216.1:3526-16077 GCA_013389925.1 Aegithalos caudatus
GATATATAGATATATATATTATATGTGGCCTACTTGTTAGCAACACATACACAATAGCCTGGAGAGAACTCTGGATTCTGGAGGTCTAGTTTCAAAAGCATTTAAAGTTTCTTCTTAGGAAGGTTGTGTAGTGTGGTTCCTAGACCATAACTGTAAATTTCCACAAGTGTTGCAGGGACCTGCCATGGCGAGGTTCAGTGCATGGTTGGGTTTGCCTTGGCCAGAGCTACTTTTGACTGGTTTAGGCCAAAACATTAATTGTTTGGTAATTGTGTGACCTATTAACCTGTTCGAGGTTTTGTGCCTGTCACCTGCAGGGAAGCTCTGACTCATGGGAGTAGACGCTGTGTAATATTCAAGAGCCCTTGGTGGTTGTGGAAATAAGGGTGCAAGGCAGGGGAGTTTATCCTGCAAATTCAAAACACTAAATGGGAATGCAAAAAGAAGAATAAAAAAATAAACTAACAACACAAAAAAACCAACTACAAACAAGCTGGCTGTTTGAAGAAGTATGTAAGGATAACTGCCTAAGGAGACCCAAAGGAGATGGGAATCCCACTAGGATCATCCTACTTCTCCAAGAACTGAACTCAGGATGCTGATAAATTGTAGTACATTCCTCCCCACTGCCCTCTGCAAGTGGAAGGCAAATATTAATTATAGGGCACAAAAAACACTGCAAAAAGTGATCTTAAATCCAGGGAATAGGAGAAGATACTAGCAAGGTCATGTGCCATCTTATCTATATTGTTAATAAAGTTCTTCTGTGTTAATTAGACAATCTGAATGCTAAAGTGTGAATTAGACAAAAAAGAAATTCATAATTCCTTTTTTATTTTGTTCCCTTTTGCTTGTGCTTAGACTGAATGTATCACTCCACTGAAGTGTGAGTTGCTCTTTATCCCTTCCTTTGGCTATGTCTGGATGACACAGCTCTCATCATCTTAGTTTCTTTCGATCATCTCTCTGAAATGCCTCCTCAAAGAGGAAGAATTTCAAGCCCCACGGTTTTAGAGACAAGGTGTTTAAAATTCCACAGAGCAAAACATTTTGAAATTCCTTCTTTAAATTTTGATTATTATCAGTCTGTTTCCCTGACTATTTCTAAGAATTCAGTTGAGTTTTAAATAACATCATCATCAACAGATATTCTAATTTCCATTATTATTTAAATGTCTACTAAAATCACCTTATAAGGCTGACTTGTGAACTCACTTATTTCATGTCATCTAATTAATTTCATTAGGTTAACTTCAGTATTTGTTCAGTAAATTACATTAATACTCAGAGAAGGTTGTTGTAATATGTCTTTAATTACCATTTAATTAAAATGTTCATCATGACACCTATTTAGTAAAGTTCATTCTCTTCACAAATGGGTCTCTGTGTAACAATTCAAATAGTTCAACTTAAAAGTCTTAAGTGACTAACAAAAGCAATAATCAAGATTTGTTAGTTTAGAGGCACATCCTCACATCTCTATATTTTTCCAAGTAATTTAAAATGCAGATTTAATTGATATTATACCCTATGGTTTTATATGTTTTTCCATATTTGTTAATCATTTAAAAAACAAACAAACAAACAAACAAATGCACGACCATCCCCAGTTCCATCAAAAAAGAAAACAACCCAATTATTTGCAGAAATTGAAACAAAGACCTTAAATGTCTTTCTGTATCACCAAAGTTTCTTGAAACAATTTCAAATCTCCAAGATCTGGCAATTTCTAGTGCTTCTCTCCTAAGTCCTAGTTATAAGTAGTTCAAAACAGCATCCCAAGGCCCAGTTTAGCTGAGAAGTCAGCTGTGGTCTTCTTTCATTAGCCATCTCCATCCCTTGTCAATCAGTGTTAATAGAGTTTTCACCACAGAATTACAACTTCCATCAGTTTTACTTTCACAGTGCAGTTGTACTTTCATGTAAGTAAAATAATTAAAACTGCACATACATGTTAGATTATTCAACTGCAAAAATATGTCTGTGTGTGCATTTTTAGTGTTTTTTTAATCAAAACTTTGTTCCCACTTGAGAGAGTCTAATGTTTTTTGCCATGGTAAAGGGAATATATAGAGCTCTGGTTGTTACAAACTATGAAGGAACAGATATTTTCCTGGTTCTCAATATGACAAAACTAAACCACAGAAAACTGTCTCCAAGGGACACTGGATTGATATAAAATGCTTTTATTGACAGTATTATGACAAGTAATTTAGAACAAGAAAAAAGTGAAAATAATTTTAGAGGAACGACATAAAAGAATGCAAGTTTATATTTCAAAATCCTCATTTTTTTCCTGCTTAAAAAAGAAAGCAAAAAATTTGTTTCCCAGATTTTTCCCAGAATTACATAGTATGTAAATGTTGACAATTCTTTTGCAATCTGAGGTGTTTTGTGATTCCTAAAGTTAAAAACAGAGAAATAGAGGGAAGCTATTATGGAGACCATAGGAGAAAAAGTTTTTTTTTACCCTTCCATTACTTTTTCTTTCACTTTATCTTAGAGATTCTAGAAAAGAAAATTAATTCTGATTATTCAAGGTAGTTTTTGAGTGAATGGGACCAAAGACTTATTCAGAAGCACTGAACTCCACAGCATGTTGTCTGGGAAACTATTACATTTTCCTAGTCATATCACCTTGGAGCTTCCCAGGGTTTCTCTGCCACCCACTTTCTCAGGTGTTCTATCAGAGTTCATGAATATTCCTGAAGTTACAAGGAATTTCAGGTCAGTTACTCTCATCTTGTGTTACTTCAGCTTAGCAGCTCACTTTTTACATGATTTGAAAGAGTTTCAATATGCAAAATATTTCAGCCTAGAGGAAGGAGAGAAGAATGAGATGGAAAGAGAGAGGAAGGAGTGGGAGAGAAGGGGAGAGTAAAGGAGAGAAGAGAGTAGCCTTGACAAATAGACCTTTTTGTGTAAATGGAAGGACTTTTCTACAATATCTGAGAATCCATAAAGTGCAAATGAGAAAAGATATAGCCAGATACTAAAACACAGAAATGTAAATGACTACAACATCAACAAATGTATTTTGAGCTGTTGTTTAGAGAAAATAAAAACTCAGTGTTTAGACACCTTAGCACCACCTTGGAGTGCTGGCCAATCAGTGCAGTATTTTCTTC
The DNA here is from genome assembly GCA_013389925.1 of Aegithalos caudatus. Classification (NCBI taxonomy): domain Eukaryota; kingdom Metazoa; phylum Chordata; class Aves; order Passeriformes; family Aegithalidae; genus Aegithalos; species Aegithalos caudatus. The sequence continues at coordinate 6,655 of WEIU01018216.1, forward strand.
TCTTATAAAATTGAATCTTTCAGCATTTTGCACATGCTGCTAGTGAATTTAAAAAAAAAAAAAAAAAAAAAAAAAAAAGGCCTTGATTTAGAACACAAGGATAAAGATGATTGTCAATTTTTTGATATGACAACACAGAAAAAAAAAAAGTCCTCTTGAGATTAGAGATTGGATTTTTGCCTTAGTTTTAAGGAATACAAATTCACACTATACCTCTTGCTTTAATAATCGATTTGCACCATGGGGATCAATAGTGTGTTATTCTAGCATTTCTCATATGTCATGAAATACTTTTTGCATAGAAATACACCACACAGGACTAAAAGAAAGGGGAAAATAAAAAAAAAAAAANAAAAAAAAAAAAAAAAAAAAAAAAAAAAAAAAAAAAAAAAAAAAAAAAAAAAAAAAAAAAAAAAAAAAAAAAAAAAAAAAACCCAAACCATTATTATGGATTTTTAATTGAAAAATGCAAATTTTTATTTCATTTGCATTTCTTTCATTAAATATAATTATGAAAGGGGATGTTCAACATATATTTCAAATAACCAACATGAATTATCAGCATAAATAAGCCTTCTTTTAAGTCAAAACTCTCTTTGTATGGTCTTTCATATAATTTTAAATTTTAAAATTTTAAGAAAACTATAAAATGCAAAAAAAGAAGAAATAACATCAATCAGAAATTCACATAATATTCTCTGTGGCAAAGAAACTAGATTTTAGTAAACTGTTGCTTCAGCACCAAAAACATTACGATGAAAACTTACAAAAATTTGGCAATAACACCAATTAGTGGGAAAGTACACGCACATCAGTTCAGAAAAATAATTAATGAATTTAATGCAAGGTAATTTCTAGATTAGTGCACTACCTGTGCACCATCTTTGGAAATAAGCATCAATATATACTAAGCTGGTGTAGTGGTTTTCCCTGGAGTAAAAATAGTTTTGCCTGGGGTATTGCTGCTCAGTGCTTGTGCAGAATCTAAGCCTTTGGTGTTCCTCACCACCCTAATAGTGAGGAGGCTGGGGTAGCACAAGCAGGAGGGGACAGAGCTGGGACAGCTGATCCCAACTGACCCAAGGGATAGCCCACACCATTTGATCTCATGCTCAGCAGTGAGAGCTGGGAGAAGGAAGGAGACTGGGACTTTCAGAGATACAGAGTTTGCATTCCCAAGTAACCATTATGAATAATGTCCTGCTTTCTTGGAAGTGGCTAAACATCAGCTAAACAATGGGAAAAGGAAAATTAGTGCCTTGCTTTGTTTTGCTTGCATGTGCAGCTTTTGATTTATTTATTAAACTCTTATCTCAGTCCATGACTTTTCTAACTTTTTCCCTTTGGATTCTCTCCCATTCCTGCTGCAAGGGGGTGTGAATACGTGGCCATGTGGGATTTAGCTGCCTGCTGGGGTTAACTGCAACAGTCAGGTAAATCTAAAGCATTATAACTTTTAGAAATTTTCTCTGGAAATCTGTTACAGAAAATACCAACCAACAGCAAACTGAAATAAAAAGCCAGCAATAAATGCAAGACACATATAAGCAATTAATAGAAATTTCTGAGAATATGAAAACATATAATGAAAGAGCCCACTGATATAGCTGTTTTCTAGCATAATAGCACTCACAGAAATTAGTTATTGACTTGGAAGAAAAAGAACAGGGAAGAAAAGAATATCCTCAGGGCATATGCTTAGCAATATGGAAAACCCAGAAGTTCAAGTTGGAAAAGTGCAACATCTCAATCAGTTATGCTTATTCTTTTGAGTGTTTCATCTGGAAACATTTTGAAAAATATCTGTATAAGCATACATTTTATATTCTGACTATATTTAAATATAGTGCTGACCTGCTTGCAGCTACCCGACATACTGAAATATACAAAAAAAAAACCAAAAAAAAACCAAAAAAAAAACCTAGCTTCACTCTTCCTCCAAGAAAGATACATTTTTAGTCCTGAGTTCCATGCAATGCCAACAGATGAAGAAATTAAGCAACTAATATACCATGATGTTACTTCGGGAGACAAACAGATGGAAATCTTACTTCTGTCACCCTTTCACAGGCTGATGTAGCGGGAAATGCATCTTAGTGTTTTGAAAGCTGACATCTCCAGAGACTGCCACACACAGACCTTTACCACTGCAAGAAAATTAATGCAGTGCAGCCAGGAGGGGAGCCTCCATCAACTCAAATTCAAGTATAGTAAAAGGAGACTAATCAGGCATGGCAAATTCTCAGTGTTGTAAAATGTGTGTTGAAAAGAGACAGGTCTGAACTCAGGAATCACGGCCAGTTGGTGGAGAATACAAAAAACATGTACTCTAAATAAGGAAGTAGATTCACTCAGAGATAAGAAAGGTATTAAGTATGGACACAGAACTCTATATTCCTGCCACTTTTTAGAGTTTTTCAGGTCAAGATATCCTAACTGCTATTCCATCATGTTGGGCTTTAAATTCTACCCCTTGCCCAGGAGAATCTTCCAAAAGCATGAATTGTTTTACTATTTGTGTATTTGGTTTTGCTTTCAGTTACAGATATAAAGTTCAAAAAAGCTTGTAAGGAAATTCTAACTTAAACAAGCTGTTTTGAGTATATTTTTACCCCCAAATCAAAGATAAACAGTTAGTCTCTTGTAACATATATGCTTAATGCAGAAGACAACAAAACAGATTGCAGTTAAATACACACTGAAATACTGCAGAGGACAAATCAGAGTAACAGTCACTTAGCCCAGTGTCCTGGTTTAAGCAGAAGTTAACACTTAGGGATATAGCAAAAAGTGACCTTTCTACACGTGATGTATTCATATTGCCCAACCAGCTAAGGTCAGAGCAGTGAAAATCCTTCTACTTCTTTATGGATAACACTATTACAAAAGGCTGGATTTCTAAATGCTTTTAATTAAATATTGTAAAGCGTAAAGAATGACCTACAGTTTTATTGACCAAAATTAAAAAGTCGTGGGAGTCACCTTCAAATAAAAACTTGTCTGACCAGATCTCCACAGACAAGAGAATTGTAGAAAGGGATCATAAGTCATATGCCACCTTCCTTTAATCAAACAATTAAAACGAATTATGAATATTAAATTGACTTGTTGAAGACAACCTCATTTTTAAATCAACTTGGAAAATATAATATTAAATAGCACTAATGTGGAGAATCAGAATAATTAGGGTGGGTAGAGACATCTGAAGATGGCCTAGTCCAACCTGAAATCATCTAGTCCAATAGCCAAATCAGATTTAAAACTCAATATTCAAAAAGAAGGTTATATAAGCACCAGTAAATAAATATTTTGGGACATTGAAAGGGGAAATGGACAAAAAGTATACAATTTCATTTTCTAAGCACTTTCTTTTAGACTGATGACCTATTTTCCCCAAATTGGGAAAGTTAACAGAAAAGTAAAAGTTTCTCAATAGCGAAAATATATACGTTCCAGAAATTATTTTAAAAGACATCCAAAAAACCCCACATTAAAATACATTCTGATGTCACTGTTTTTAGAGACACAGCTTGTTCTTAGTTTTAAGTGACCTGAGACACATATATTTGTTTTGAAAGATTACAGAGTGACAAGAAATACTGGTAAAAATTTATTGAAAAGCTAAATTTCAGTGGCTGCATAAGATGTTTTAATTATTTAACCCTGTACTACATCATATTTTAAGACCTTCTTTATAAAATAACCTGCATAGCCTTTTAAGTACTTAAATACCACTTAAGGTGTTATGAAAGATCAAATCTGGCTGAACACTGGTTTCTATTTGTCCCTATAAATTTTATATAATTAAGTGTACAATTTTGCATATTTAAAAATTGCAAATTACATAGTAACATTTGACTGTTGGATTAAAACTACATTTGTGTGTGTTTAAATACACATGTACACAAAATAATTGCATGCAGTCTCTTGATTAAGGGTAGAAAAAGGCTAGTAGAGCACCAGTAGTCTTTATTTAAACCCAAATTCTAAACTTATACTTGGATAAAGATAGGAATGTTCTTGTTTCAGCAGTACAACAAACAAACTTTTCTAATAATGAAGATGAACTATTGAAGATAGTGTTAAAAAAATGTTTAAAAACCTGTGGGAAGAGATTAGTAATAAAAAGCTAATATCCCAATAACAACAACAAAACAAGCAAAAAGAACAGCAGCAATTAAAAAGATCTAAACAAAGAAAAAATTCAAAAAACCCCAACAAACCTGCTTTCCCCCCCACCAAAAAAACCAAACAAAACCTGTTCTTATGTTGTGGTTCAAAGTTTTGGAAGAACTTAGTTTCTAGGGAACAATGCATGATAATTTGCCATCAAAAAAAAAAAAAGGAACAAAAATTTCCAATTTGCCTAGCTGCCATAAAGCAGTAGCAGAAAGCCTAAGTAATTTTCTCTACCCATGATTCTATGAGAAGAACTTGGTTTGTGACTCAAAGTGCAGGTTTAAAAGCTTTAGAAATGTCCAATTTCTTAAGGTAATTTTAGTAGCATAGGACAGAGATGCAAATACAATTTCTATTTTCAGAAAGATTTCCAAAGGACATCTGAAAAGTACGGAGATGTAAACCTGAGATGTAACAAGACTGAAGAAATTATAATTAAGATTAAATTCACTTGACACATGGATTAAAATGACATCCACAAAGCATCGCGGCTTTTTTAAAGCAAAGTCCTGCATGATAAATCCACTAATGCTTTCCAGCAAGATTAGCTGGAATGAGAGAAATCCAGTTGAGGTACACTATTTGCAGTTCTAAAAGGGCATTTGAGGAAGTGCAAATGGAAGGTTCTTACAGAGATTAGGAACTCTTTTATAAAATGACAGGCTTTTTCTGCATATTTGCTTAAAATATAGTCAGCTGGTGGTAAAAGTAAATGGTCAGTTCTGCCAGAGGAGAAAAGTCACTAATGGACTTCTGCAGTATCTCATCTGTTTCACAGAAACTGGCTGGTAGGGAGCACAGAGAGTCATCCTGTCCAACCTCCCTGCCAAAGCATGGTCATTCCAGAGCACATTGCCCAGGAGAGTGTTCAGATATTGAATATTTCCAGCTCTTGAATATTTACAGTGAGGGAGATTCCACAAGCTCTTTGAGTAATTGGTTCCAGTGCATGGTCACTGCACATTAAAGAAGTTCTTCCTCATGTTCAAGTGGAACTCCCTGTGCATCAGTTCTTGCTCATTTCCTGTTGTCCTATTGGTTGGATCCATCCTCTGATACCCTCCCTTCAAAAACTTTTTGATGAGATCCCCTCTCCGAGGTCTTTTCTCAAGATTGCAGAAGCCCAGCTCCCTCAGTCTTTCTTCACAAGAGAGATGCTCCAGTCTCTTAATCATCTTTTTTTGCCCTCCACTGGACCCGCTCCAGGTGCTCCATGTCTATTTTTCACTGAGGAGTCCAGAACTGGACACAGTACTCCAGATATGCCTCATTAGGGCTGAGTAGAGGGGCAGGGCCACCTCTGCTTATCTGGTGGCAATGCTCTTCCTAATGTACCTCAAAACAGTGTTGGCCTTCTTGACCACACATGCACACCGTTGGGCTCGTGGACAGTTTGTTTTCTACCAGGATCCCCAGGTCCTTCTCCACAGAGATGTTTCCCAGCAGGTCAGCCCCCAGCCTGTTCTGGTCTATGGTTTTTTGTTTTGTTTTTTTTTTTTCCTCAAGTGCAAGACTTTGCACTTGCCTTTTTTGTATTTCAAACTTTTCTCTGCTTATCTCTCCAACTTCTCAAGGTCCTTCTGAAGGCCTGGACAGCCCTCTGGGATGCTGGCCACTCCTCCAGCTTTGTGCCATCAGTGAACTTGCTGAGTAGGCATCTGACTCTTCATCCAAGTCATTGATGAATAAGTTAGACAATATTGGCCCAGTATGGAACCTTGAAGGACACATTAGTGAAAAACTTTCAACTAGACCCTGTGTAAATGATTATGACCCTCTGAGATCTGCCATTCAAGCAGTTCTCAATCCAACCCACTGCCCACTCATCCATTCAAGAGTTCCCAATTTTGTCTAAGAGGATTTTGTGAGACAGTGTCGAAAGCCTTGCTGAAGCCAAGGCAGACAATATCCACTGCTCTCCCCTCATTGATCCAGGTATTTGTTTCAAAATAGAAGGCAATCTGTTTGGTCAAGCCTGATTCACCTTTAGCAAATGCATGCTGTATACATTTAATCTAATACTTCTTGTCATCCCTACAGATACAGATGACTTGCAGAATGAGGTGCTCCATCAAATTTCCAGATATTGAAGTCGGACTTAGTGGCCAACAGTTCCCCATGTCCTCCTTGCCCTTTTTGAAGACCAGGGTGAGATTTGCTTTTTTCCAGTCTCCAGGCACCTCTCCTGACCACTACAACCTTGCAAAGATGACTGTGAGTGACCTCACTATGGAGTCCAGAAGCTCTCTCATGGACACATCCTGTCAGAGCCCATGGACATGTGAATGTGAAGTTTGCTTAAGTGTTGTATAACCTGATCTTCCTTCACCAAGGAAAAGTCTACCTTTCAAGACTCCTTTGCCCTGGTCAGAGAGCCCTGAGGGCTGATCATGTCAGTGAAGACTGATGAACAGAAGATATTTGATAACCCTGCTTTCTCTGTGTCCCCTGTTACCAGGGTCACCCTCTGTTTACTAATGAGCCAATATTACCCTTTTTTTTTCCTTCTATTATTGATGTATTTTAAGAAGGCCTCCTTGTTATCCTGGACATCCTTGGCCAGATTTAATTGCAGATGGACCTTGGCCTTCCTGATCTAATTTCTACTTGCTCCGACCATCTCTCTATATTCATTCCAAGAGACTGCTTTCATCCCTGCTTTCATATCCTGTATATTTCCTGTTTATGCTTGAATAATGACAGGAGTTCTTTATTTATTCTTGTCCACTTGGTCTGATTTCTTACTTGTCAGGATGCACTGGTCTGGTGCAGGGTTGGAAGCGATCCTTGAATATAAACCAGCTCTCTTAGACCCATTTCCTTGTGGTGCCTTTTTCCATGGGATTCTTCCAAGATCATCCCCAAAACCACTGAAGCTATCTCTCCTGAAGTCAATGGCTATAATTTTACTTGCTACCCTGCTTCCTCCTCACCAAGTATTGAACTTCACAGTCTCATGGTCACTACAGCCAAGGCTGCTCACAACCTTCATATCTCCAAAGAGGCTTTCCCAGTTCATGAAGTTGAGCAGTACACCATTCCTTGTGGGGTCCTCCAGTACCTGTGTCAGAAAGCTGCCATCAGTGCCTTCCAGGATCTTCCTGGACTGTTTCTGCTTTGCCATGTTGCTTGTCCAGCAGATGTCAGGGTAGTTAAAGTTACTGTCTGACAATATATTAGAAGATGGAAAACAAGGCAAGCTGTGAAATGACAAAGCTTGCTAATAATAGCTTACACAAAACAGTAACGAGGACAATCACCTGTTAAGAAATAAAGAAAGGTCCTGCAAAACCAAGTAAGCAGTAAAATGGAAGATTAAATACAATGTATTTTCTAGAAACAAAAAAATGAGAAGGCTTCAGATGAAGATAGTGGCACTACAGTGAACAAAAGGAAATACTTCACTGAAATGTCCTTTCCATAAAATATTTAGAATACTAAAATTATATGTGGGCTTGAGAGGAAAAACAGACAAAATCATGGATGAAAAAAATCCATCATTAAATACACTGGATTTAGGAAGTGTTTATTCTACAAACTGTTATGAATTAAGAAAACATTTTGTAGAGGTATCACTATATAATAGCTTGCTCTCTTTTCCTTATGTTGTACCCAGTTAAATGAGTATTTATTATGCCTCACTACAACCATTCCCATATTCTTACAGTCTAGGGATTACAAACAGGAAATTTTATGCTGAATTCATTGTTTGAAAATTAGATAAAAATGTTATTAACATATCTGGATAAGGCTGACTGAATAGAGTCAGAAAAAGTCAGTAGCGAATTGTGGCCAACAAAGCAGGAAGAACAAAAGAATAAAATACAAAATTAACAAGGGAAAGTGCCCCAAGTTTATGAAATGGATAAACCTTTGCTCCATATGTTCAAGAGATATCTGAAATAGAAATTGTCTTGAATTATAAAACTTGCAATAACTTTCAGCAGATATAGACTCAGTACAGAGATGTTTATCCTGTATTAGTAAACTGTTGGTTAGTGGTTTTGCAGAGAAAGAATTGTTTAAATTTTTTTAAATACAAACCAGTATATTTGCATTTAAGAACTTGAACTAATCATGAGACATGGATTAAAATAATTTGCATGGATTTTCACCATTAGTGTGAATCTCTGCATGTCATTCTTTCTGCAAAATGAAGTTAGGACACACAAGGAATAGAATTTGGGGTCGAATCCAATTAAATAAGTAATTTATATGATCCTGTCTAGTTAATGCACCACAAAACACACAAAGAGAACAAGCACATGATAAGAAACACAGAGAAGAGTTGATGGAAAGGCTAAAGAAATCATCAGAACAGTGAAAATACCACAAGACACTTGAGGTACACTGAAATTCATAAAGCTGAACAGAAAGTAGAAATGTGTCATAGATTTAATTCCTGATTTTGATGTGTGGAAAGCAGAAGAGCTTTACTTCCCCCAGCCTCAACAAGGGGGATTACATGGTATTTAACTAAAGAAACACATCAAGTGTCTTGTGAAACCAAAAACTATACAATGAAAATGTTCACAATCTCACTGAGATTTAGTTGTGATTTTTTTTAAAATTAGTCAATAATAAGAACAGCAAGAATTAAAGTTATATTTTTCTTGGTGGAATAAACACGAAGGCAAATGTTTCATAGATAAGCTACTTTCATACTTTGTCAAAATGAGACCTTCCTGAAGTCTGTGTTATGGTAAATGTATCTTATTTCACACATTTGAAATTCATGTTTCTACACATAGTTAGGGGACTAACAATGGATTCAGATAATTCCGTATTCTGTCACCAATAGAAAAGAAATCGCTGTTGGGCAGTTAGTCATGGAAAAATATCTCTGTGCCATCTGTGACAAAAAAACCTCAGATGTGTCTGAAACACAGTGCTTACTGCTAGGAAAATAGGATGAAATGTGGATCACAAACTCCAGACGGCTACCCCAGGCTGCACTAGTATCCCAAGCACTCAGGAACACAAGCCATAGTGCCTAAAGCAAGATGAATGTCATTCTTTAAGCAAAAAGAAATCTTCTGAAATACTGGGTGTCAGAGTGTAAATCCCACATCCTAAAATTAGATCATCAATGTGGAAAACTGAACAAGCAAGTCTACTTTGCTTCAAATTCACTTTTTCTCACACTGATATCTAGCTTGGCATCTTAAATAAACCTCTACTAAAACCTATCATTGCACTTCAGTCAATGTAACCTTGACCTTTATTTTCTTATGCAATTTGATT
>WEIU01018217.1:0-17381 GCA_013389925.1 Aegithalos caudatus
CAAGTTCAACCCTCAACAATGAGTACCCAACTTTTAGCCCCTTGGGATGGAGTCAGAAAACCCATGCATGCAATCTCATGCTCCCTCCACTGTTTAATGCAGTTAGGACATGAAAACATAAGAGAGAAATGTTTTCTGCTCCTCAAATATTCCAGCAGCCCTGAGAGGATGTCCTGGCACAGCCAGTGCTCTCTGCTCAGCTGTCTAAGCCTACTCACTCCTCTATTGTCTTTTTTCCTTTTACTTTTCTGTCCCTCCCAGATATTTCTTACTTACATAATTCCACACAGCAAAGCAGCTCCCCTGCTCAGAGCAGACTACACTCCCTTCACTGGAAGATGTCTCAGCTTTCTCTTAGGGAAGGTTAAAGGCCGTGGGCATCAAGGAGACAGAACACTTCTTGCTTCTCTGCCCTGTGTGAGAAGCAGTGACTTCTCGGTTTCATTGGCCACCTTGGTGCTTCTCTGCATAGGCCAAGGTGTCCCTCAGCTGCAATGAAAGTTTTCATATCAAGGCTTACACACCCCTGCACACAGTGCACAAGAAGGTGATACCAAATCCCCTGCTTCCATCTTCTTTCAGGAGGTGCTACAGGCTAGGCACTCTAGTTACTAAATTAAAGGTTTTTGCTTCTGTTCTGTCACATTCCCTCTCCTTAACCTTCAGCATAGGTAACAGTAGTTGAAAAATATTCCAATGTGCAACAAAACTACTTTTTTTTTGCCTTTATATGTTTGGTTGTTGGTTCAGATACAACTATGAGTAGGACTTCTATGTTTACCTGGGTTACACACCAGTGTAGACTTTATCCAAAAGAAGACTTTGGTGGCAAGCAGTAATGGATGGGGACACCTCTGCTGAGTAAATAGTTGCAAGTAGTTCATTAGTAGTTGCAATAGTTGCAAAGCTCCTTCAGGGGATTGTCTTCCCACTGGCCCAGAAGAGTGAAGGCACTGTGCTCTAAGCATAAAATTCAGTTTTACTGTTCTTCACAAATCTTGTCCATCATGTCAACCAGCCAAAAAAAAAAAAAAAAAAAGAACAGAGCTCCTCCAGCTAAACCTGTGTTCCTCTGGCTGGACAGATGGTGTCCCTTCCACAGCCAATGTTCCCACCTTCCTCTCTACTGCACTCCATCTTTCTGCCATGTCTGCGTAATTTGACTCCCACAATAACTGATAGGGCACTAGGGAAGGTCTCTCTCACTGAAGAGCCTGGCTGGAAAATGTAACCCATGGACTGGCAGCAAAGCAGGAATGCTCAACTGGTAACCCAGGAGGCATAAAGATATAAATAGACCCATGCCTCCGTCCCGGTCAGATCTGCTTCAGGAGCCCTATCCTTGAACAGTGAACAAATACAGACTTCTGGTTTCCACAGCTATTTGTGCCTGGCAACTGTCACGAGTGCAGCCTGTAGAACAAACTCAAATATATTTTGCCAGAGATTTAGCTAACCTGTCTATGGAAGTGTTATAATGCATTAGTATAAATAAAAACTGCTAAGTATTATAGCAAATAAACTCTCATATTATTTTAATCAATTCCAGCAACTTCCTTCCTTCAGGTAAAGATTTCTAAAAATTATATTCTTTGTGTTAATTTCCTTAGATAAATAATGCTAAAGAATTGAGAGCACTTTCTAATAAATCAGTGTCATAACAATAAGGTAATGATCAGCCAAATTTCTTAAAAATAAACCTTCCTATTTGGAGTTTATCTCATTCATTTCCAAATAAAATATTTGACAAGTTAGACAATGGATAGTAAAACATCTCTATTACAATTTAGGGAGATATGCCCTCAGCATAGCTGAAAGCTACACCAGATGAAATAAAATAGGGTTTTTTAATATCTTTTTTTTAATCCACAAACTTAGGGTATATAGTGGATTTTGTGTTTTGCTATTTCTACCACTGAATGGAAGTAAAAAATATTTAATATCTATTTATTTAACTCAAATCCCATCCTATTCCAGCTACTTCATATGGCTCTCTTCCTGTCTTCATCAAACAGATTATTTTGGTTTGACTACATGCAGTATTTGTTATACATTGTGTGACTACAAGAAATATCTCAGGTTTTGTTTCTTTTCCCTCTTCTCCATGTGGTGTTTCTTTTATTTTGGTCACTTAATATTGTTCCCCATTTTGTCAGCCAAGTTAAGTCTTCTGGGATCTGTTGATGTCATGGTGATCTATGACCTTAGAACAACAAATTATGGATTCATGTGGGTTGGCCAAGTGCTCACAATTTATACTGATGAAGTTTTTCACTTCAATAATTACCTTCTAAAATGCAGTAGCAGATTTCCATTTTCATCCAACAAACCTCTCAAGCAGGGAATGCAGTTGCTTCAATATTCTGAAGTGTCTAGAGATTGCACTTAAGACATTTGATACAGAAAATCTCTCCTTTATATCTACTAAGGCATCATGAGAAGTGGTCCTTTCTCTCTCTAATAGACTTCTACTTCAAATACTCAGGTTTTCCTTATTGACAAACTGTATTGCTTATACTATTTTGACACATGTACTAGAAAGGCACACATTGCATAAGCAGTAGCTCCATTTCAGATGCATACAACAAGCTATGCAAACGTATCTACAAATATATGTACAACATTTCCTTGTGGTTCATAAATGGTTTATCAGCAGGGGTCATGGGCCAGTCATTGGATCCCTTCAAGTGATCTCTTGCAGCTTTTAGATCTGATTGTAAAATTACTGTCTGCTTTAAACTAAAATCATTATATGCCTACAGAAGGACATTTGACTGCGATGGTCTCAGTTCTGATATGTACCATAAATTTCCTGGGTGATTTTCAAGCAATGTATATACTCTTGCACTGCATTTTTTTCCACAATTTTAAAATCAAAACGAACAACAAAATCAAACAAAGGAAACAAAAGAATCCCACCATATCCCACATAAACTAGGAATATAGTTCCTATCTTTTGTGATAGGGATTTGAACTCTCTGGGAAATGCATAGCTTCTGAGCATACTGGGTGCGTATTTGCCTACAAAAGGCCAAAACTCTTTCAGGGTCTCCAGACCATGTTGTAGCACAGACAGTAATTTCTACTGCATATAAAGGATTTTGAACTTCTAAACTGTTACAGAAATCTCAGCTTTCACAAGCTGAAAGAGAAGGGGTGAAAAACAAATGTTCTCACAAATTTTCCAGATCATTTCTGATAATTGTTATTTTTCATTTCTAAGACTTTAGCACTATGGTAAATACCATGTGTCTTTTTTCTCTTGCTGACAAGAATGGCAAAAATTATGTTTCTGAATGCTTAAAATTTCTTTCATTCCACCCCAAAATAACAGCTAAAAAATTTGTTCTTTCACTATTTTTTAATCTCTGTGAGCTATCTCAGACTACATGCTGGGCTAAAGCATTAATTCTTGGATTCTCAGATGCTAGAATGTCTTATATTCTCTTGCTGTTCATCATATTTTCCATATAGTTTTATTCAACATCTACCTATAAACCCACCCTTGCCTTTTTTTCCTTTTCCACACACCCTGCAATTCTGCTAAGAAGTGACCATCTGGACAACAGGGTCAATCTACAGCCTGATTCAGAACCAGAAATCATGGGACAAGAAGTGGTGCTAGGGGCTATCTAATTTATCACTCTGTCCAAAAGTAAGATTAGTTTGTTTTATGATGCTTGAAATAGATATTTGTCTAGCAAATTCTAAGAGATCTCCAATGACGGAGCTGCTAGTGTCTTGCCAAGAAATCTATCCTACTCTTTGAAGGGATACTAATGAAAAATGTAAAGCAAAGCTTAACCTGATAATTTATAAGAGAATGATTAGGTTGTCAGATGCTTCTATATAATTTCCAGTCCTCTCTGAAACCATGAAAATGTGCTTGTGTTCTACAAGGAGCAGGTATAGGGATCTATAACACAATAAAACTGAAGATGCAGAGGCTGTGCTTTTACATTCAAGAGACATCTTGGAGAAATACTAACCATATAATGTTTTCCTAAAAGAATTATCTAGTTCTATTCTGTTATGTGGGGTTGTTGGTCAGAGACAGATAGATGACACAGACCACTCCAGGGTCATCAACAAACAATCCGTTTTATTGTCTGGAACTTCTTTTTATAAGGGTTTGAATTTCCTGGGTTTGGATACCCAACTGGTTGGGATCTCTGCATCGCCCAGATCTCTGGCCAGTGATGTGTCTGCAGCCAGGGTTGAGAAGGCTGGCTGGGGTCTTCCTTTGAGTTTAAATCTATTGTATCATCACTTTATCCAGGGACTTGTGTACTTCTGAACTAGGCAAGCCAAACTGTATTTATGTAATGGCGAGATTTACCTTGTCCAACTACAGACCACCTGTGCTGTAACACTATTCCACTAGTTAAAATACTAAAACACTCATCAGAATGAGGAGATGTATGTAATCCTTTGGACTTAACCATAGCTGGGCAAAGAAAAAGATAGAAAGTAATCCTTTTCTATGTTCACTGTTCCAAAGCATCTATTTATCTATTTGGCCTGAAGATTACTTAGAGCAAGAAAATTATGTTCTTACATTAAATGTAAGTATGAAAATTCTCAGCTGGATCTAGTACAGTTTCCATGCTGTTCACGGAGGACAAATCAGGTTATATAAATGAAACAGCAATAAAAAACAATGCTTATCACTCTATAAATGAATAAATAAATCACAGTAAACAAAAAGTATTGTAAAAGGAATATTCATCTTACATGTACAGAACACAATTCTGTTATTTTCTTTATCATGAAACAGCTTTAAACCTGAAAGAAGAAATCAAACAAAGAAAGACATCACACAGGGGAGCTTTCATATGGTATCCTTCCTATTCTAGTAGAGGTTAAACAACAATGAAGCATCTGCTGGTCAGTTCCATGAACATCTTTTCAGAATGGAAGGACAGATTGAGAAAATTCTCATAATCTCACACATTAAAACAGACCAGGAAACATAACTTTTTCCCTGAGGGTCAATCAACTCTTCATCTACTTTTCCTACACTCAGTAAAGCCATGTATTACGGTATGTATTTATGTGAAGCTGGAAACATATCCTCACAGTCACACTACTATGCAATAGAAGCCTACCATGCTTTGGAGCAACATAATTTTGCACTTCAAGTATTGTGAATTTCCTCATCAGGGAACCGGCAGCTGGACTATACATGTACTCTTCCTTTCTAGGAAACTTCATCAGTGAACCTGCAGCTGGAGATGAATACCATCCAGCTGGACTATACATCCACCCTCCCCTATTCAGAAATCTCATCAGTGGACTGGCAACCAAAAACTGAATACTAACTAACCAGGACTCAACAAAGAACTCAGGGTTTCTTAGCCTCAGGGCTGAAAAACTGTATAAAGACTGGCTCCTCGAAAGCCAATTTGGGAACAATCAGGTTCAACCGGCTCTGACCCTGGGCTCAGGGCTGTCTTTGTGGTTGTTCTGAAATTCGATTTTTACAAATTATCAATAAATTTCTTATTGATTTTTTATTTGGCTGACCCATTCATTATTAAAATGGTCATTTATTTCTGGTGTATTTAATAGTTTAGATCCTTTCCCCTTGCATTATGTTATGATTGAGTGGCTGTCATTTACTTTTCATCAGCTCTTTAAACTTCCCCAACCAAATACCTTGCTATTAAAATTCTAAAACTCATATGATAAATCTTGAACATTTTCAAATTATTCTGGTGGTATGATAAAAACTTGAATGTTTTGGATGTGGTAGAAAAAAAATTATCTGAAATCTAGTGCTTTTGGAAAATATTTAGTAAACTGAGTCTTTTTTTTTCCTAGATGCTAAAGTATCTGACTGATGTTCTTAAACCACATTGTACTTCCTCTTATGCTCATACAGAGGTAGAACTTGGTTACTTTGACAGGTATTTTTTTTAGAAAAAAATTCCCAGACCAAAACCTTTGCCTATTCCTCTCCTTACTCCTGAGAACTCTTAGAATTCATTTTGCTTTTCATTGACTGAACTCAGGAACCCTAACAAAGGCTGGGAAAAATCAGAACTTTTAAATTAACTTAGAAAGACCTAGTCCATGGGCTCTCTGTTAATGCAGACCATCTCCAGATCACATTTAATTCTTTCTAACCTTATCTAGTGCATACAGTGTGTTATGGGGTGAATAAACCCATACAGATATCCTCACCTTTGTAAACTATTCTCTTTCTTATACCAACTCCAGGGCTCTTCACTGATTGAATAGTTGATAAATGCATAAGTTTGTGACACAATGCAGCAGTGAGAGGTAGATCCTCCTTCGGGGGGGTTGAACTGTGCAGCTAGTTAGGTAGAGTTCAGAAGACCTTGTTCTTAAAAACAATTCCAGTTCATACTCATGCCATTCAAACCCAGTAGGTGTGAGGATGGTTCTGTCTCTCACTACCCTTTCCTTTCAAATTCAAATCAAGAGGTCTTGCTCTGTGTCCATGCTCCAAAGCTCAAACCTAATCTGGGCATTCAGTCAGCACACTGGAGAGGTTTGAATGGGCTGGAGATACCTCTAAACAAAGCTTACTAACCATTGTATTTAAGGGTCTAAGACTCTAAGAGCTAAAAATCAAGAAATTTTTAAAAACTAGTAGTATTATTTCCCTTGCAAAAAGCTACAAATTCAGTTTTCTGCAGGAATATGCAGTTCTGTCAGAGTTTTGAGCAAAATAAGGCAGCCTAGGAGAAGATCTGACCCATTGACCTACCTCTGTTTCTCCCTGCCTGCTCCACTGAGTGTCCCAGCTGTATGCCACAGACTTCTATGGATGTCCCATGTGATGTATGTTGGTATAATTTGCGTTTTATTGTACATATATAAAATTAGGTATAAATAATTTCTGGTTTAACAAAACACAGCTTGAGATTGCAAAATCTGCTGCCAGGAACCCAGGAAGTAAGGTAATTTGCAAACAAGGATGGCACAGAGAGGAGATGGGTCCACCCAGACAAGAGGGGCTTACCAAGGACTCAGGGATTAACTTCTGATATCGATCTGATCTCGCTCATGAGGACTGTGCATCTCAATGTCCAAGTTCCCAAAAATCTACTCCAAGCCCTTCCCTTCTTGGAAATCTCCTCAACATCAATGGACCACAGCTGAAAATGAGTATGTAACAATCACAAGAGAAACAAAAAACTGAGGCTTTGTAGCCTCAGGCCTAAAAAACTATAAAACTTGGCTCTCTCGGTGGCCAGTTTGTGAGCTTGGGAAGATCAGTGCACTGGAGGCTGGTTCTGGGTTCACCCAGCACTGACCCCGGGCTCAACCTTGACTTTGATTGTGGCTTTTCTGAAATTTGATTTTTCAAATTTTCAATAAATTCCTCATTGATAAAATTTGTCTGATTTCATTTATAACAGCCCAGCATATTTTCCCCAAATTGCCCATGTGATATCTTCCTGCAAGAGTGAGACTTCCAAAGTTTCTTGCACCTCATTCCCCCTCAAAAAAAATGTTTCTGAGAGCTGGCTAAGCCCACAGTTCCTTTAGCTAGTTTCTCCTTTCTCAGCCAGCCATGGCCCTACCCCACCCCAGTACAGGCTGGAGAAACACACAGATCTAATAAATGATCTATCTGTGCTGGATAAACTAAAAGCCTGCATTTAGGAAAGCCTGAATTCAACTTATGAGTTGAAAATATTGTAAACTTGAAAATATTATCTTAAACGGAATATATTTCCTAATTCAAAATGAGTGGAGAATTTAAATTATATTCTTTTTCCTGACCAGTTGCAGATTGGTCTCTGTTGCTAACCTACAGGGAGGACTGGTTTGGTGATTCATACCAGGAAAATTACTCCTTAAAGTACATTTGGTACTGAAAAGAATCAGGATAACCTTTAATTTATAGTATGAATCACCAAAAGACATATTTCACAGCTAGTGCATCATACTTCCACTGTGTGGTCTCCTGGATGGGAGGCGTACCTTGTGCTTGCCTCTGTCAGTAGGTCCATTATCTATGATGGCACATTGTGATTGCTGTGCTTGCACTGCGATTGACCCCCTCCTCTCACCTGAGAGCCACCAAGCTCTGCCACGTGGCAGAAAAAAGCTATCAAACTTGCTCTGGGCCATGGGAGAGAAGATGCCCTGGTCCTCTGCCATCTTGAGGGTGTTCCCATCTGTATAGTGAGGTAAAATGTCTGCACGGGCAAGGAGAGGCAGGAGCCATGCCTGGCTGCTGGCAGCCTTCACCACAGAGAAGGAAATGCTAGTTCAGGCCTCGTGTTGGCAGCTTCCTCACCCTTCCTAACTCTGATGGGCTTTACACACATCCAAAGATAGGTGACAGGTGAAAAATAAAAGGAAGTGAAAATCGTGGATGCACAAGCTGGCACCTAAAAATTGGAGCTCATGGCAGTTTAACTCCCATGTGGATCTAACCCTGAGCAATCAGTGATCAGCACACCTGTTAAAACAGCTGCTCTTGGCTGTATCCAGTTTCCAGAAGTCCTTGAAAGCCTCTGCAGAGTTTTGGGGAAGTCCCCTCCAGCTGGCAGCTTATGTCATCACCAGGCATGCCTGCAGGCAGTGTGACTGCACCAGCCCTCGACTTGAAAGACCCCTGCAGGGGGTGACTCATTTTACCAGACAGTCTGGGAAAGGGAGGAAAATTCTCCCTATATCTGGTCAGCGCACTTGACAATTTACAAATGCATACAAATTATTTTTTCCCCAGTTTTGTCTTTCCCTGAAATTTTTTTGTCTAACAAGAAGAAAATATCCTTGCTGTGTTTTGTTTTTCTTTCCACGTAGGGTTACCACGTATCTAACTACAAGCAACTCTCTTTATTCTTGCCTAGATTTATCTGCATCAGCACTGCTGAATTTTTGTACAAATTACATCGCTTATACATTACATAATTTTTGTTGATTTAAAAATCTTGTAAATAGAGATAAAATATGATTGATTGATTGAGAAAAACCTTAATTGAAAAATAGTCGTTTCATTAGGTAATCTGCTGCAATGCATCCTAACCTCCCCTATAGCACAAAGCAAGAGCTGAGTCAGCATTCTGATTTATAAGAGCATAAAACACTTGCCCAGTTCTACTTGCTTGATGTATTCACTCTTGTACTCACTAGTCCTTTAGTTTTAGCCTACTTACCTGGCAGCTGCACCAAGTTATTCAGTGTTTCATGACACTTGTGGGGAAAAAAAACAAGATAGAATCATGGGTTCTCCACCCTTTCAGGCTTCAAGGATTTCATTTATTACAGGATGCAGACAAGAGGTGAAGAATCTACAGAGTCACTGATGTATTTATTGATTCACCTATTACTTATTTGTTGTTACAATTTTGAGGCAGTTTTTAATACATTTTAGGGTTTTTAAATCTGTTTTTAAAGAAACTAAACAACTAAACTTTAACATTTCCGAAGTCCTACAAATCCCCACGCAGCACAGTGGTAGGATGGCCACTATGTCTGCTGACATAAAGTAAGACAAATGCTGCAGTTATCAAAACCACAGCAAATCAATTGGCTGTTTATGTGTTCCTGTTCCCTCTTCACAGTAGCCAGACTAGCATCCTGCAGAGGTAACTGCTCTTTACACGCTGTTGGGAAGTCATTCTTCAGTTATATAGCAAGTTAGAAAATGCCAAAAATGTAAATTAAATTGGCCTCTTATTGCCAGCATTCCAAACTAAGTGAAGTTTAACAGCACTGAGACATACCCGCTGTTATCTGCAATTTCAGCCTGTAAGACTAGCACTTCTGGAACAGAGAAATAATTTACCTCAATCTTCCATTAATCCTGTATTCTCTCCCAGAAGAAGCATTTTAGCTAAAACATTAGGCTACTAGATAAAACCTTGAGGTTTTTTCCCGTGAACAGTGTATTGCAAAACACCTGCATACTTCCTTCAAAATATTTTGGTGACGTCTATTTGTAACAATCAAGCTACAGTAGGAGTGAATATACTTGAGGTCATGCAGGGGTCCAAAAGAGCTGAAAAGGCAGAAATATAACACATGAATAAGCAACTAGAATATGATCAACACCTAAGTTTGACACAATTTAGGGACTGCTAATTCAGATGATATTTATAGGGGTTCTACCTGCAAGAATATACATTAAAAATTAATTATTAATTTTGTTCTTCATAAAAATTCATGAAGTGTGTCACACTGTGGTACAATTTTTATTTCTGTTCAGTTTCTCAGTGAGATATCAAAGCCTTATTTGTGAACAAGATAGGAAAATTAAGTAGCCAGGGTATAAACCGATAATTCTACCATGTGTTCGAATAACTTTAAGGTAACGTTCCTCTGTGTCTACTTGACAGTGATTCCCTTGAATCCACTGCAGCAGAAAGAATTAACTATAATGGGTGCCTGTCATGCCAGGGGGCTGCAAAAGACTGAGCTGAACAGCAGAGACAGACATGGAGATGATTCTGTGTAACCGAAATGTGAATTGTTTCTCGCAAAAAAATTCACTGACACCAATTCATGCACCCTTACAAGGGTGTCTAGTACTGTCACTGAAACTCCTGCAAAAGCTGAAACTCTCCAGCACTTACAATTTTTTTAATTTTTTTTTTTAGTGTTAGATAATTAAGACATTATTTTCTTTTGGCCAGGATGTTATCCTGGCCAGCCTGTGCAATAGAAATCATTTAATCCATGCATTTTTGGGCTGTGCAGTGAAAATCATTCCATCACACATAATCCTCTAACAGACTTTCCACATGTTTATACAGACAAAGCCCAAGGAAATTCCTGTTGATTGATCTTAAATTACACAATTCTCAGTATTTGATCTCCTATTGGTTATTGAGCCCTCCGCCTTCAATGCTAATTTGGTCCTCATTCTTGGTTCTCTTATCAGTGTTTTCCCAGACCAGGTGTCTCTGAGTGCTCCAGGGGGTGGTGTTCGGGGAAAATGTTCTTTAATGGTCGTTATCTCCTGTGTATCTCCTGGCTACTCCCAATCTGTGTAGATGTTAAACTCATCAGACCTTGCCTATGAAGAGTCTTAGGAAGAGGAGCTTCAATTCCCTTCTCTCTGGGCGGAGGCGAAACCGCGACTAAAGTTACAAAGAAAATTTTAAAAGTTTAATCATTTCCAACAGTACCACGAGTTACCATCAGTACCATCAAGCTATCCTGACTGTCTCTAGCAATGCACAACTCCACAACTCTGCCAGCCCTGTATCATGTCAGCCTACTGCACAAAGGACATTGCAAATAGTAAAAAGTGGTGAAGAGTGGGCATCAGAACTAAGCCTAAAAGGTCATAAAGCTTCTATGAGACACCAGGGCGTTCCTTTGACAGAGTCACCAAATTGAGAAATTACATTATTATAGCTGCCTGATCAACTTTAATTCTGTGTTTCTTATATGTATATCCATATGTATATGGAGATCTACTCTTAAATTATATTTCTTATTTCTAGTCCCATTCCTCCTCCATGCTCCCAATTAATTTCTAACTGCTGAGTCCTGCTGTTTCCTCTCTCCCCATACTCTTTCTTCTTCATTATGCCCAGCATCTCACTGAGCTATGGTAGGCATCTGCAGTACCTGCATTTACACACAGAGCATAATTTTCTGGCAGTTTAGTGGATTTCTAGCATGTTGATGCAGATGGCATGGGGGAGGAATAGGGACTTGTTCATAAAAGTCTCCGTAGTCTCTACTGAACAGACAAAATTTATTCCAAAACCTTCCAGCTTGGTAAGACAGCTGAAAGTAGATTCTTGATACAAAGGTTCGCTGCTACCTCTTAGCTAGTCCTCGCCTCACATACATTAGGAGGCCTAATGCTGCTGAAAATCTTTCTGGCATGGGCTGAAGAACCTGCTTTCCCACAGACATGCTCCTTTTTGGAAGCATCTGAATAGAAATAAAAATAAAACAGCTCATAGCACTTTTTCAACATAAGTATGACAAGCCATGACTATTCTTAACTGAGTACCAAAAATCTGACCTTTCTGGAAGTATCACACAAAATTCAGTTGTAATTGTGCTACCAGACAAGTCTCTGAGAATGCAAGTAAATATTTTACATTGAGAACCACAAATATATTAGTATATTATCTAATATACTAATACGTCCCATTTGAATAAGTTCCATATTATGTAATCTCAATATTAAAATTCCTTTCTGTTAAGGTCTGAAACAGTAGTGTATGGAGAACTAAGCAGCCAGGTAGTAAATTGTCTACATTACAGCAATGCATATGTAGCTACAGGGGCTGATCATGAAGGAAATGGTAATCTAGATGACTGACATCAATTCTCTGAGAGCAGGAAAGACAGTAATATAAAAAAATAGATTTGAGATAAAAATAAAGGTTTTAGACACATATACATCAAGGACCTCTTTTGGAGCTGGGCTAACACAATAGGAGCACACCTATTTGTAGTCAAAATTAAAGTTTGGTCCTTTGTATTTAACATGTAATATTTTTCTTGCAAGGTAGTGGACTACTTTAAATAATGAAGAGTGTTTTGTGTAACATTTGCTGGGAAACAGTATTTTGTTCTCTCCCCAAACCCTTAGTCCCATCTCCCTGCCCCAGGAACAAATGCTTGTGTCTCACACCAACAATCCAGGCATATTTTTCTACTAATATTTGTCTTTACCAGAGGAAAAGGTTGTACCTTTGCCACTGGATCACCTGTCACATGTGGCCTTTTTTGTCCAATTAAACACCTACATGTCCCATCCATGTGTTCATCATCTCAGATCTTAGTTCCTGCTATCAACTTCTTTGCTGCTACTCTTTTCCCACAAATATAGTTTGAGTCTACTGTTTTAACCATGCCAGCTATCTTTTCTGCATCACCTCCTTTTGCTCAGTCCCAGCAATCATCACTTACCAGTATTCACTGTTCATGTCCCAGGTAGCTTATTCTACCTTACCTATATATGTTCACTCATGAGGACATCAACTTTTATCTTCAGCCAGCCCAACTTCCAGCTTCTTAGATGACAGCAAATAGACTGGAGAAACTTGTTCCAGTCTGACCAAAACATACACCTTAAAAATACAATATTCGCTGTGTTGCCACAATTAATACATTCAATGAACAAGCACTTAAGTGCTTTCAACACATTTAAAATTTAATTTATTTGAAGATTTCTTCCAATCTTTAAAAGGCAGTGTTTCACATAGCCCCGAACATCCAATTTTAAAGAATCATTCCAAACTCTTTCTAAATTTGACTATCTTTCTCTTCTGAGACTGGTATGACTCATGCTCCTCATTGTCATTGTTGTGGTCTTCTTTCTCTGGGATGTGCTTACTGAAATGCTGAGTAAATTTTCAGCAACAGTAAATGCACGTTGCTTTATTAACCTTCAAGGTGCCAGGCTAATCGATGCAAGATGAGTATAAGGGGCCTAGGTTTCAATATTTTCCCATCAAAGAAAAAATGTATATCAATGTTTCTCTCCTTGGTACTTCTAGGCCACAGTAATGATAACTTCTGATTTTCAACCTCATTTGAGCTCCAGAAGATATTCTTAGCACATAAATATTAATCATCTGTGCAAACAGGAAGATACCTGTTTACACTGAGTGCATACTATCACTGAAATACTTCCTAGGCCTGAGTTTTTCCCTCTGAACCAGATGCAATTCTTTTTCAGTGATTTAATTGCTTCCTTTCCATTTAATTACTTTGAAGATTAACTGCAGGCAAGTGTATTCCAATAATAGACTCATCTACAAAGAACAGGAAGTTTTCTCTGTGGTCAAGGGAATTCACCACTTCCGACTGCAGTTTAGCTATTTAGCTATCAGGTTTCCCTTTGCCCCTGGGCTTTATGTGTCACCTTGTTTGTTTGAGCATAAGGAAATGTCATGGGATGAACTGCTTATTCTTGAATTCACATGTAGAGCTCCTGGCAGAAAAATCCTTCTTCTCCTGGGAGCAACAGATGCAAATACTCAGGCCCAAGTATTAGATTATTAATTATACATCATTAATGCTAATGATATCTAGAAAACTTGCCACCAATAAACTTATGGGGAGAAAAAAAGAGTTAAAACCAGACAGGTTTTTATTTATACATAATGTTATCTGGGCAAAGATCCTTTCTTGGACCTAACATGCATATTGCAAAGTGATTGGATCAATTTACCTTTCATTGGAACTATTTTGCTCCAAAGCTGGGACTGAGATTGTTGCTTTTTGTATGTAAAAATGACACATCACGGGAATTTGTTTAATTTGTTTTCCTCTTCTTAGGTGAAGACTGAGTATTATTTTAAGACTATTTGTAGTTTGGGGATTACACCTAAATCCATCAGAAAATTTTATGCTGAGCTGAAGTGCTGTGACTGTGAGCCCCCTACTCCTAACTGACCCCCTGAAGGAACTGAATACAACACACATATAGCACAGCACCACAACCTCTTGTACATCCATTAATGAGAAGAAGTTCATGGGATCCAGGTGGGGAAAAAGACCAGGGAACACTCATAAATGGAATGGCAGAAATTTTCATGTAAAAGAGTCACTCCAACCCTTTCCCTATTCTTTAACACAATGCTCCCTAGTGTATGTGCCAAGAGAGGTAAACTGAAAGTGCTCTGTAGCTAGTGCTACAGGTTATACTACCTTGGGTTATACTACCTTGGGTTAGGTATTTTTTTTTCTGATAATGCTTGGCATGTGTTTTTAGTCAAGGGTGCTTTTCATGTAAAAGTAGTTGTACACAATATTTTTCTGCCTCTCAAATTCTCAGAACATTTCTGTTTATAAATGAAATATTTATGACTCATTAAATAAATGACATCAAGGGAACAATGAATAAAACACTTTTTTGTTGTTTTTTGTTTTGTTTTGTTTTGGTTTTGTTGGGTTTTTTTGGTTTTGGTTTTGTTTTTGTTTTTTGGGGTTTTTTGTTTGTTTGTTTTTTTTTAATTGAAACTCGACCAAATTAATTTGGTCTCCAATTTTTTTCTCATTGGTAGAAAACTACTTATCTTAAATTCAGTAAAACTGCTAATGAGTTTTCGGATGCTTCCATTTAATCAAATTTTGGAGGTGATTTCTGTTGTCTCCTGTAATCATAGTATTAGTATTTCTGTATTTCCTTTTCTTCCACTGCTTGTGGTAGGTGGACAGAGACTCCTCTTTTTCCTGCCTAGCAGACATGCTGCCTATTTATTAAAATGTACAGCAGTACAGTCATGGTATACACATACAGATATGTGTGGGAAATAGGAAGGGTTGCATCTAGGTTGTTTGTGTGTGCTACAGCTGGCAGATTAAACACTTTTATGTAAGAAGGTGGGGAGGTGGTAGGGAAAATCTTGGCCTATTTTCCCCAACAAAAGATTTCTTTTGCAATTAATCCAATGGAGCGGGATGCTTATCTGCCAGTCTCACCCAAAAGCTTCTCAAGCTCTGACTTGAGAAAGTAAGGTTTACCCACAAATGTGACTTTCAGCAGCCAGTGCACACAGCTCCTGAGGCAGCTAACAGGGTTAAATCTGTGTTGTAGATGCATAATGAAAATGTACCAGGTATTCACCCTGGCAGGGGAAGCACCTGCTAGACCATTCCACAAACACATGGATTTGGGCTAGCCAGAGCAGATACCATCTCCCTCCAGGCTAAGCCAATGCCAGAAAGGAAATACAGGAAGAAATAAAGACTCTTATGATGGGAAATAGAGGAAAGAGAGAGAACCAAGATTAATTCATTTGGGAGCAGAAGTGAAGTGTTGAGTGTATTTTGAAAAGGNCCTGGGAAGTCCTTAATGCATTCTAATATATGCTTGACTTGCACACCTTCTCCTGTGAGTTTTGAGACAGTAAAAAACCCAAGAGGCCTGACTGAGGAAGAGTTTAAATAAGGACCCACTGAGGGAAATGTTGCAGCATGAGTTTCCCCTGTGTTAGACACACAGGACCTAAAGGAGGAAAACTTTCTGGACATCTCAATTTTGGGAAAGACTCAGTCAGGTAGCATGCCCTGTGGGGCTCTTGAGGACCTGCCTCTTCAGTCAGGATCATCACCCAAGTGAAAGATGTGGAAAAAGGTTCCACTGCAACCTTAGTTTAAATTTGGTTTGAAAGGTGACCAAGGACAAGACAGAAGCTCATGGTTTGATTAGTCCTTGACCCCAAGGAACTAGGGGAGAGCTACACTGCAGGGAGAGCTACACTGCAGGGAGAGCTACACTGCAGAGAGGAGAGTGGGATTATAATGCCTCTAAATGTCTCTAAATCCATCAGAGTCACTTCCAATCTAATGGAGGTAAAACCCCTGCCAATTCTTAGCCAACAGCTTTACAATTACATATAGCTATAAACACTGGTCTTCATACATACTTTTACTCCTGTTTTACTCCAGGTTTATTCCTGTTCTTTGGCCGCTGTATTTGGATACTACACAAATAATTAAAATAAATGTAAAAAACAATAGTTCACACAAAGCAATATGTGACAGTGCTAGTGATTGTGCTTATGGAAAAACACTTAGAAGAATCAAGAAGTAGCAGTGATGAGCAGTGGCTGCTACCCGTTCTATCTCATTTATACCAAAAGAGAAATTCTTAATGCAATTGTAATTACATGTGAGTGTCCAGTCTTACTGAAATGATGTGCTAATGTCCAATACTGACTAATTAGATAAGTAAAAATCAGATTTACAGTAATGTACAAGAGAACAAAACAGTCCTTGTTTTACCTACTATGCTATGTCTTTCCAGCAGAATCAAAAAACACAAACCAATTTGATTCATCACAATGCTCTAGAGATTCACAATATCAATGTTATTTCTGAAAAATTTATAACTTTTCATTGAAGACTTCCAGTGATAGCAGATCCAGCTTACCATTCTAACAAGTGTTCCCAGTTAACTTTATAATTAGAAAACATTTCTAATAACTTTCATCTTTTGTGTGTCAATTTAACTGTCTCTTCCCATCCTTTGTGGATACAGACAAAAGTATTGTTTCCTTTTGTACCAACAGGAATGGCTTAATACTGTTGCCTAAATGTCCTTCTCTATCCTTCTTAGGCCTGATAGCACACACTCTTCCGATCTTTCTTCCTTTTGGCTTCTACAACTTCTCATCATAGCATGCATTTTGTGGGTTATATTTTGGTTTTTTACATTATGAGCAGAATATCCATATTTCCAAAATATTCTGATATTGTTGATTCAGACCCAATATGTGATCCACTATAGTCTTAAGATGTTTATGGAGAACTTGCTTTCTGATATTTACCATCATAAGGAATTTGTATAACTGATGTTTTCTACACTATTTTGCCCTTCCTCTTAACCTTGCCCCCATTCCTTTTCAACCTTGAGTTACACACTGTTTCCAGTCCATGTTTCCAGTCTTTATTTTTACTATTATTTTTCTACA
>WEIU01018217.1:20076-34843 GCA_013389925.1 Aegithalos caudatus
GCTTAACAGATTCATATCGAGTGAAATGGCATCTGTTAGTGGCACAAAGCATCTTCTGCCTTATAAGGTCAAACAGTTATCAAGAGAAAAGAACCTCAGTACTACACAAGATTGGACAAATTTTGTTTTCGCCAATGTGAATGTAAATTTTACATCATTGAATGAGAATTATTCAAGTTCTACATTAAGTTGTTACTACTAATGCTACAGGAGATCATGTCATGATAGCACTGTGTGTAGCCTCTGGAGAAAAACAAAACTGCTAATGCAATTGTCATCATAGGAAATAGAAAACTGCAAAATGTTTTCTCTCATATTATCTACAGAAAATTAGGAAGGAGAAAGTCACAATCTTTTTTTCTTTTTTCTTTTTTTTTTTTTTTCCCTTGCAAAACAACATAGGGATAGAAGTCATGATTACTCTGGGTAAATAGAGATCATATACTAGGTTAATCCCATCATTTTCTGTGGATCTATTTTTCTAGGTTTGTATAACCTGATAGGCCTGACAGATTTTGGACCACAAAAGGAAAAGTGTAATTGCCTTTTGTCAAGTCCTTTGGGTCTGAAAAATTTTGATATTAATCTTTCAATGAAAATGAACAGAAAAGGACTCCCCATGCTCAAGGTAACAGATGTAGCACTTCCAAGCACCTAAGGGAGACACCAGGTTCTCTACATTTCATGTGCTGATAGTACTGCTCCAACACTGTTTCAACCATTGCACTTTATCTAGGATAATGCTGCAGGTGACTAATTTTATAAATAGCAATAAATTGAGTGACACTGTGATTTATATCAATTGGGCCATCTTGGCTTGAAATGAAACAGATTGTGCTGTGCTCCACATAGTTTGAAGGGGGCCTATTGTGTCATCCAAGTATTTGATTTCCAGAGCAGCAAAAAGTAATCTTGTATAGAAATCAAATCAGTAGGAAAATGTCTCAGCTGAAGTATATTCTGTC
Source organism: Aegithalos caudatus (assembly GCA_013389925.1). Taxonomy (NCBI): domain Eukaryota; kingdom Metazoa; phylum Chordata; class Aves; order Passeriformes; family Aegithalidae; genus Aegithalos; species Aegithalos caudatus. Next base: position 21,042 of record WEIU01018217.1, read on the forward strand.
TGCAATCAGAAAAAGAGGGCAGAAGTCTTCTAAGGTAAATGTGAATTATTTAAAAATCTGCAAGTTCTACAGCATTTCCTCATTAGTTATTCAGTCATTAATAAAATTCACAGGTCTCTGCCAGCATCCAGTGTGAGACTCTAACTGTATTGTTGGAAGCTTGATAATAAAGGAGTTCTATCAAAAGCTAGAAGCAGAAGTCCACCTTGAGGTAGGAAATCCATTAATTTGAAATCCTAATTACTTCACATTTTTGTAAAATGTTACTGCTCACTGTTGATGGTATAGAGAAAATAACTTGGAAATTAATTTTTCCCACAGCTCCAGGGATGACCCAAGATGATTTCAGATGACTATATATTTGATTCACAGAAAAGAAGGAATCAGTCACAGACGGCATATTTTCCAAGCTGGAGCAGTACTTCAGGTTGCCTTCACAGGAGGGAGAGACTGTACTTCACTGAGTTGTCTGCCCTTCCCTATCTGTTGTTATTGACGATTGATGGAGAGACGGGAAGACTGATTCGGTGATCAGAATTCGATTTTACTCAGATTTAGCCAAAGCTTATATACCATTTCAGGAAGGTTAATAATTTTCTATTAAAAAATCAAGAATTGTACAGACAACTCATACATTTTACAACATCTCTTGCTTACAAATGTCTTGATTGAATCACTTGTTTTCCTGTAAACAAGTTTAATCTCATCTTCTGTAATCTGAAAATTCTGTTTACCCCTGCCATGACATCCTGTGTATGAGATCAGCTATGCTGAGCAAGTCTCTCTTATTCTCTGTCCTGTGTATTCCCACATATTGTCTCCATGTGAGTGAGACTTTGGAAACTTCTAAGGCGGCCTTTGAAAAGTAAGATTTGTGGTGAGTGATGTAAAAACATTAAGGAAAACTTTATAGAAAATAAACCAAACCAAATAATAACAAAAAGCAAAATCACAGGTTCAGAATCCTAATTATTTTTCTTATTATTGTTTCTCAGTTCTTATTCTTCCCCTTGTTATCACAAATCAGCAGGAAGTTAGGTTATTGTGATAGAACAACGAGGCAGACCATCAACACAAATGCAGAAATAATGTAAAAATGAGGTATCTTGAAGGTGCCTGTCACAGCCCAACTATATCTCTTACTTGTGTAAATCCTCTAAATGTTTTATTTTATTAAGGTATTTTAACATTGCTATGTATATAGAAAATTTGTTTTAACCTCAAAAACCTATCTAATAAATATCTTTATCTTTTTTAAGGACTTTACTACCTAATGCTCTGTTTTCCATAATTTGCAGGGGTCTGAAACATTAATCTTTTAATCATACCAACTTCAGATGATTTTTGGAAGAAAATGAGAAACAAAAAGGACAAGAATCCCACAGACCTGGTTAAGAGAATCTCTCCATATTCTGGGATAATTCCTATTGCTCTGTCTGTGACATTCAAGTTCATCTGTAGAAAGAAGACAGTAGCTCATGACTTTAGACCTTCATTGAAGAAATAGTCATAGATATCATTTCACCTTGAATGAATGGGGTAGTAGACGACTTTAAATTCCCCAGGAAATTTCCTTGCATGAACTTAAAGGAGAAGAGGGAAGAAGTGAATAATCAGGTATATGCTCTGGAGGCAAAAGCATATTTGCTTTGCCAGCACAGCATTTGGATCGATCACCATGTCCTAACATAAAACACAAGCTGCACTTTAGGAAAATTTAAAGAGTATTTAGTGAGGGGAGCAGATGGGGAAATCTTCATGCACCAGAGAGGGAAAAGTTCATAAACTTGCATGAGCTCTGCTTTAGTCTACCCATCCCTACTGCAATGTTGCAAACGTATGCTGCTGCAGTTTAATATTTTTGACCATTCTTCTTAGGAAGTTTTCTTTTGTTAAAATGTGGGTTTTCTTCTAAATGGGTGCTAGGAAATCTAGAGTATAAAATGACATGACTACACTGACAGGCACAATTAGGTGTATTTGTCAGACCTAAATATATCTATCTACTTCGTTGCTGATTTTTCCTAAAAGTTTCAGATTATCAAGTCAATTGTGCAGGCATCCTAGAGTATGAGACTGGGTGACACAAATTTCTGAAGCATTGATAAATGCAGATGAAGCAGAGAGGGATTAATGCCAAATTCAAGAAGATGTGTTAGGAATGAATGTTGATTGTTGAGGAATGGCACACTTGATGTTTTATTGAGTCTGCAAGGGCACTGTGATATTTGTGACACACATAAAGCAGAAGAAACAGCACCAACACTAGATGGTCTTTTTACTTTTGGTTTAGGTCCTGAAAATAAGTTGGTGGGCAAACAAACTGAAACTGTGTCACAGTGTCTTCTTCTCTAACTCAGATATGTTAAAGCTCACTAAGGACCAAAAACAAGTGTAATTTTGTTTTCATGATGGCATGGTTGATGCCACCAGTTGATGGTATGCAAAAGTGTCATAAAGACTTTATTTTACTGAAATGTCTGAATGTGATAAAGGAGAACAAGATTTAATTTTCAGTGAGTTTTGATGTATTGTTTTCATTCTGATAATTATATTCTTTTTAGCAGAAACAGAACCAAAAAAACCGCACTGCAATCTGGGGCTGGTGGGTGCATGACCTGAAGAAAGACCAGGGCTGTAACAGCATTGTAAACCAGGAGTATAGTTGCACTTTTAAACAGATGGAAAGGTTGCCGTGGGTCTCTTTTTTCTCTTGTTAGAGTCTCTAAGCAGGTCACTCCAACATAAGCTCATCCTACAGAGCAGCAATGTTAACTTAGGAAGGTACAGCACTCAGAGTTGTACTGTGGAGAAGAAAAGGACTGTCTTCATGGTCACTTAACTGATCATCACTGAATAAAATTTTAGTGAATAAAATTTCAATGAATAAAATTTCTAGACTGCCTAGCATGCCCCAGCTGGACTGGCTAGGCCTTGTTTTGCAGTGCCCCGGGGCACTCTCCAGAGTCAATATGAGACTTTGGCGTCTGCTGGTTCCTGAGGGTCTAAAATGGCTATGAAATTTTGTCTCATAAGCAAAACAAGCTGTGGATACCTGTAAAGGATGATCAGAAGATTTCAAAAGTAGCTCATTGTAAATCAACATGCCCAGATATAGTAAAAAGAAAATCACGAACTTTTGCAGTTACAACCCACAGACATATAAATACATATTGGTATGTAAATACGAGATGCATTGCATATAAATGCGATTTATATACACGCAGAAAGAAGCTCATTCTACCTAGATATTCATATATGAGTATACTTTCAAAAGGAAACTGAAGGCCCAAATTGTATCTAAATTGCGTGGACCTTTAATGCAGGAAACATGCACCTTACCAACCCAGGAGAATCTACAACTTCCAATTAGGAGAGGAGAACCACAAATCCCATATAGAATTGTTGTAGCACAATTCCCTTCCTGCAGGCAGCCAAGAAAATCTGATGGCAAGGTCTTGTCCTGATGCTGTCATTTCTCCTCTGCCCTCTCCTCTCCTCTTTTGAGGCATTAGCTGGAGAACAATTCCTGTTTCACATTAAGTGGAGAGACTGCAATTCTGCCTATACTTCACACAGACTTCACAAAATTATAGACATATAGGACTCTATGTCATTGTCTAGGCACTAGAAAGATTCAATCCACAAAGCAATTTCATTTTGCCTATCTACAGTTCTTACATTAAAAAAAAAAAAGAAGTTTCTAAAGTGCATGTCAGAATACAGTTTTACGATGAATTTGTTAGAAAAACAAGATCAAGAGAAGACATTTACATCTGCAGAGGAAAAAACTTTGCATGCCTTTTAATTTTCAAGAAAAAGATCTTTCTAGGATCGCTGAAGCTTTTGGGTCATGGCAGAACAAGAAACTGAATCCAGACTTTCTGCACCAGATGATGAATATAATCAGTGGCCCTTCTCCCTCCATTGCCTGTTTTTAGAGAAGCACAACTAGTTTTCCAAGCCTTCCCTTGGCTATGGCTAAAAATCAGCAGCTGAGCACACAAGGCGATGTGAACCTCCATCTAATTTTTCCTTCTTCTCATGATGATTTTGTTTCTGTTTCTTTAATAAATGGACAGACCATGAACATGAATTAATTCTCTAGGTTTGTAAATTTAGAGCACATGGCTTTAGTTACTCTCAAGGTGTTAACACAGGTATGGAACAAAGACCTTCAGCAGTCCGTGAATTTGTTGTAGAAATTGATTTTTAAAAATCTTCTTAATGTAAAGTTTTGACAGCAAAGTACCAACAGTGTCTTTCCCCAAAGGAGAATAACCAAAAGGAGGAAAATTTATTGAGCTTTTCTCAGGATGTCTCTAATAATGCAAAACTCCCAGCAAAGAAATGGGAAAATTTGCCTTCTACACAATGACAGAAAAGTGATGTCTGGGAACCAAAACAGGCATAGTTGAACTTCCAAATGTAATTTAATATAGTTAAATGAGGCTCTAGAAAGTGTGAACTTCAATTATTTTAATTCATTTTTTAAAACCCAATACATATTCATGGCCTTTTGCCATAGATTTAAGGTGTACACATTTACACTGAGAATCCAATTTATATGAAACTTGGAATCACAATGGGCTGGTACTTTTGGGGGTCTTATATAATTTTTATGGGGACATGTACTACCTCATGTAGACAAATTGTAGTGCTGTAAGAGGGTTTCAGTTGTAAAAATCCCTCCCACCTAAAGCAAACAGGCCACAAGCACCTACTGACATTCTTCCTTTCGTAACTACTGAGTGTGTATCCATTTCACCAACAGTTGAACATTCTACAAAAGCGACAGCCTTCCTTAGCATGAAAAATCAGACAGCTGAGAACAAGAAAATCAAGAGATCAAGACCAGGTCCAAGTCTTGTCCAGTACAGATATGTCTAAAAGTTTATAGACCTTAACAATTTTCCTAAAAGAACTGCAGAGTCACTGAGTTTTAAATTTGTCTCTAAAGTATAAAATTATTAGAAAGTTCTGATTACCTAATTAAGCGAAATTCAGTTAATTTTATATGCTCATGCAAGACTCTCATTAAAAATATTTAAATACCTCTGCTGTCCAAGGCTTGTTATAAAAACTTCCTAAACAATCAAAATTTTAGTATTTTTTCTAATAAGATAAATAGGAAATCACAGTCTACTTAACACTAGGGAAAGTGATGAGGCTGAGGGTCTTTTTAATTCAGATTACTTATATTGACATTCACTCCTGTTTACCTTCCGAAGTGAATTAAGAGAATATGTCAATGGTCCTGCAATCCATGATATGGCATGGGGAAAGTCCCACACAAATATTCCTGGCACAGCACTAGCCACACAAAAGGTGTTGAGGAGAAGCTCTACTCAAAAGATTGGTGCTGTCATGCCATTTCTTTCTTTGTTGGTCTGAAGAGATTGTGACAATCTATGTAGAATGAAACTACTATCCTGTCTGGGATCCTTTTTACAATACACATTACCCTTTTTCTTGGAATTAGTGATGCTTACTGTCTGCATTGAGTCAAGCTTCTAAACAAACGAAGACTCTTAAATTCTACATCATCCATAAGAAAAATTCAGTTTTTATTTCATTAGTCATGTTGTCAGGTCCATCTTTATTTTAGCCTAGACCTTGAAATTTGCAGTGTTCAAGACACAGAAGTGGAGGTCAAGGGAGCATACTATGGAAAATGAATAGGCTGAGAGAGGAAAGGAAAGTGATATTCCTGGAGAAGAGGTAATTTTGCAGCAGCAGAGGTAATGTTTCCTTCTCTTTTGGAAAGTTTATTTCTGTTGTGTCTTAGGGAGCTTAAAATCTGCAGAGCCTCTTTTTGCAGTTCCCAAAGTTCAGAAATGTGTTTTTTTTCATTCATGTGAAATACAGTAGGAGAGAGTGAAAGTTTTCCACCTGTTAAGGACTTAACAATAGTTTTCCATGGTTTAACAGGAATGGTTTTTCAGAGGGTGAAAAAGGGGAGTTGTTTGACTTGCACTTTAAATGAGAGAGGTCTGGAAAACTTGTTCATGGAGTGCAAAACATAAACCTGTTTCCCCAAGAAACCCTCTGTGGTAGACTTCAACATCTGGAATCCCTACACTGTGTGTGTATATGGAATACATTTTCTGCTGATTTAGAAAATGAGGCCAGCTGCCTCTTGGTATATGCTTTCCAAGAAATCAGTCTCTCCTGGTACATCAAGGGAGATAAACTAAGACAGATCCAACAAGTCATCACAAGTTTTCCTTTCTTAAACTTGCTTTCTGCTTTTACCAGGCAGAATCACAGTATCTTGAACTCCAGGAAAAAGGTGCCTGCCTCATCCAGTTCTTCTCACTGGAGAGAATACTTTCCATGTTTTTCTCCAAAGGGATGGATTACAAGATATTTTTAAACATGGCTTTTTTCAAACTGTTCTTTTATAACTTTAAATCACCCATGCCAAAAAGTCATATGAAACAGGTATTAACAAAAAAAAAAAAAAAAAAAAAAAAAAAAAAAAAAAAAAAAAAAAAAAAAAAAAAAAACCCACACAGAAGGTAGATTTGTGCAAATCAGGGAAGTGTAATAACCTTTCAGCACTGCATATTGGTCAATTGAACTGAAGAATAAAGTGTTAAATGGAAAGCATTCTGGACTATACCTGTGTACCTTGTCTTCAATGATAATATCTGCCTCAATAATTTACAGAAAATATCCAAAGTATTTTGTTTTGTTTAAGGGACATTATCCAGTATTCAGGTCAACCTCTCCAGTGGTTCTTTTTCAATGGCTTTTCAGGAGATGGTTAAGAGGTTTTATCTTTTCACATTATATCTAAGAGCATTGTGTTCTACAGATTCATATTCTGAAAGATGCAGTGACTCACAAATAAGTGGAAAAAAAATGAGAAAAAAAAATTGCTCAGTGGGATTCAAATATAAAAGCAAGAGCAAAAGCTGGCTTGTCTTTGTTTTTGCAATAAACTGACTGCCATAATAAAAAAGAAAAGAAATAATGTCTTAGCTGCAAACTGACTACAACAATAAAAAAGAATAGAAATAATATTGGGATGTCAGTAGGATAAAGACACTTATATAGGACTTCAGGAAAATTAATTGTATCAATTTAGCAGTGCTGAATGCCTAATAATGGTGAGCAGCTGAGAGTGACTCAGCATTGCATCAAGTATGCCTATTCTCTCAGGAAGTGTTTCAATTCAGCATGAGAAGCAGACTGTAACTTTTTTGTGATTGACAATGACTAAGACACATGTAAGATGCTGGAGGATTGAGTCATTCTCCTTGCATTTCTCAAAGTGATAGCAGAAGAAATAATTCAAGGAAATAGACTACCCAGATTCTCCAACTGAAGCAAATCATTTTTAAGACTTGAAGTGGTTTTCTAGGATCCTACTTCTCTTTTGTTGCCCCTTTTTATTTCCAGAAGACAATTAGTTGTTGCTGGCATCCATCTCCAGAGTTTTTCCACAGACCTGCCAGCTGTTGCTGGCTCTGGTGCCGTCAGAAAAGCTTTGCCTGGTTCTGTGTTTCTGTGCACAAGGTGCCAAAATTCCAGGAAGACTGCTGATTCCCCAGAGTTTGTGTTTGTCCTGATAGCTAATGTCACTTTTACAAAAGTGGGCTTTGATTTTCAGACAACTCTTAAGCTTCTGCTATAGCCAGATGCTGCAGACTCCTGATTACCAGGAATTGCTCTTTGTATATGTCATTGAAAGGCACAACAGAAGGAATAAAAAGCAACAATGTCTTGGCGAGGAAAAAAACTACAGAAACAATCATAGGAGACAGGAACAACTCCTGTTTACTCTGTGAGCTTAGACTGCACACAGAGATAATCCTCCTGTGATGTCATGGGGGACAATTCCACCCTGAGAAACACAGCAATGGATTTTTTTTTTAATTCACAATTAATTAAGGAAATATTCAGAAGTGCATGGCTATGGTTCTGCAACAATTTCCAAATGCCATTTCATTCATATTTCTGCAAAGATCACAACGAGATGCAGGACACACCACTCACCACTATTTAATCTGAATCAATGGAGCTCTTGTTTGTAAAGAATGTAAAGCCTATCTTAATATCAAACATGCTGATAGGAGTTCTAAAAGCTGAATCTTCATGTAAAAATTTGGAAACAACATTTGTATACACGACACCATTTATTTTATTTTCCAAAAAAAGGATCAAGCAGTCACAAAAGTAAGTTTAAGTGAAGAAATACATAACTACTTACATAAACTCACTATTACTGCATCCAGTCTTGTAGCCACATGAACTATGGACACTATACCATAGATGAAAGACAAATGCCAGTAACGATACTTTAAGACTCATAAACTCTTGAATTTCAATGAAGAATTTGATTTAAAGTGGCAACACAAGTACTAACGCCAGAACATTCAGTCAGAGTTTAACTCAGATGACAATGTGAACATAAAACCACATAGAACTTTAAAATATTAGTACTTATTCCTGTTGCCTACATTGAACATTTTAACTCCTAACAACCCAGACAGCTTTAATAACCCTTTCTTAGTCCTTTAAACCCTAGGAATACACATGTTCATGTGTTTATGTGGTGTTCCCAGGTAGTGCTCATGTCCTAACTTCAGCCTCTAATCACTGCTCAAATGCACATCTGTGCTATCAATGGTCACGAGTCTCTTGTTTACAATCACATCTACCCATGGGACAGACACTGCATTAAGTTGAGGCAAAGCAGCAAATTGAGGTGGTAAAGCAGCAATTCCCTCTTTGTTGCAAATTGCTCCATTACAAGGAATGCAACAATACTTATTAAGACATGTAGAACTTGCTTGAAAATAGATCTCTTTCATGTCCCTCCAACTACTGAGTTTTCTTTTTCTCTTTACTTCTTGCTGCTAGTTATTCTGCATGCTAGTTCCTAATGTGCTGCAAAGAGTAGGCTCTGTTTTTCTGAATCTAAGCTTTAGATTCATAACAACTCTGCTAGATACATAAAAGAACAATAAAATTATTATTTTAGGAATTTTTTCCCTCTGCTTGTCTCTGGCTGCTTAGTCACACCTGTTCTGTGTCCTGGATGTTCACATGATTATTGTCTTTTCAGCATCAATATATAGTCTCTTAGAAGCTCCCCAACTGTGTTTCCTCCACTCTTCCACCTTTTGAAGTCCAAGGACTTCCAGAGCACCTGCTGCAGAGATCTGATTAGAGGGAAACATAGGTTCCTGTAGTCCTAAAATAACCCAGTGAAGAAAAAAAGAAGCATGGCCAGAGGCCAACAAGAACTAGGTAGTGTATGATTAACTGTCAGGGAGTTTTATATTGTGTGACTGTTCTATCTCAACTTGGGGAGGTTGTCACATGTAGTCAGCACCAGCTGGTCTCTTGTTTGTGTTTCTGAGAGCAGCCTTTTGAAGATATTCCCAGTGAACGCTGAGGCAGACACTTTCCCTCATGTGGTTGCATTCTTCTTTGTCACATTTTCACTTCTGCAGAGGTAAAACAAGGAAAAATTGTGTTCCATAGTGCAGCCACACTGAACTGAAAACCTCTCTTGAAACAAATGGAGGTACAACAATAAAGATTCTCCACTGCTGCTGCCCATAATCTTGTTGGCCAACAATTCTGACCCCTCCTAAGACCACTTGTTACTCAGGCCACTCACTGATAGTCATTCCCGAGATGCACTGAACTATATGAGTCACATCTCTGTAAGCACAGCTGCTCCCATAACTGGTAGTGGTGCCTGACCCTGGTCCTTTGACAAGCCACACCACAACTGATTTTCTATCTCTAGAAATAATTCTAGTTTATTTTTTTTTTCTATATCTCTAACCCACATACCTTGTTTTTCACACAAAGCAAGGTCATTTTTGTATCTCACAGGAGTAGGTCTACAGCAGGGCACTGCTGTGTACATATACATTTGTTTATTGCATGTAAGTGCAGGCAACAGGCTTTGCAGTCAAGTCTCCAGTTCTTTTATCACATCCTTAATTTCTTTCAAATTTATCAACTTCAAAAGCCTTGATCTTTCCCAACCAATATCTTTGGTTTTTCAGAATGCTGCAGATCAGATTAATTAATTTCATTAATCACTCCAGAGAACTAGTGTGCACAGACCAGAAATTCAGTGCTAGTTGAATTTTCCATGTGATTTATGATGATTGGAGATTATTGAGAGACAACTAATTTTTTGTACTGTTCGCCCTATAGCACTGTTGTTTGTTATATACTGAATTTATTCCAGGTCCTGAAGTAGACTGCATTATGGCTCTCTAGACCTCTGTGCTTTCATATGTTGAGGAGGAGGTCTCTCTGGAGCTCTTCATATCATTCAATTGATCTGAAAGGTATCTTGATCACACCTAAAGTTTCTCATTTCCTTGCCAGTGGGTCTGCAAATGGTTTGATGTTCGTAAGGACCGTTTTGTCATGTTTTATCATGAACTGTAATAGAAGCATGAAGCTGTCAATCACTTCATTAATAAATCTTTCTTGGTATGTTCTATGTCTCGTGTATTGTACAATAATACCTGATATCTTTGAAAGGACACCAAATTTCTGTTTATTTCTCCTTTTAAATATGCATAAAAGGGAATCTTACCTAGTCTGATTTTTGCAGGTTTTGATCCTCATATGTTAAACTACTTACGAATTTATTCTTGTTTTCCTGAGGAAATTAACTCTCCCAAACTTGTTGCTTCTAGATCCAACACAGTAGGGTTTGAGCCATATTTTGGCCCTATCAATAAAGTCTTATTGAATGTCATTGTGGTGCATATACAGTGCGATCTATATATAGAAAATATTTACCTTTCACAGCAATTCTGCTGCTTACTAATATTTTGCAACAAAATGTACAGGCCTGTTATGATCCCAATATTAAAGGCACTCAGACTCTGGAAGATATTATTTAAAATGTTGCTTATTAGAGCTAACATTTCCAGGAGAGAATAGCACAGACAATCATAGAATCATTTAGGTTTCAAAATACCTCCAAAATCATCATGTCTAAATGTTACCCAAACACTGCCAAGTCCATCACTAAACCATAACCCTTAGAACCACATCTACATGTATTTCAAATGCCTCCAGGGATGGTGACTCAACCACAACTCTGGACAGCCTGTTCCAGTGTTTGACAACCCTTTTAGTGAAGAAATTCCCCCTACTACCCAATCTAAACTTTCCCTGCACAGTTTGAACCCATTTCCTCTCATCTTGGCACTTTTTACCTGAAAGAAGAGACCAATCCACCTGGCTGCAGCCTCTTATCAGGTCATTATAGAGAGTGGTAAGGTCTCCCCTGAACTTCATTTTCCCAGCTAAACCCCAGCTCCCTCGGCCACTCCACACTCATATTCCAGAACCTTCACTATTTCTGTTGCCCTTCTCTGGACACATTCCAGCACCTCAATGTTTTTCTTTAATGAGGGGCCCAGAACTGGATGTAGCAGTCAAGGTGTGGCCTCGCCAAATAGATTACAGTCACTTCCCTGGTCCTGCTGGCCACAATATTTTTCATGCAAGCCAGAGTGCCATTGGTCTTCTGGGTCACCTGGGCACACCCTGGCTCACATTCAGCTTGCTATCAACCAGGACCCCCAGCTTCTTTTTCCTCTGGGCAGCTTCCCAGACACTCTTTCCCCAGCCTGTAGTGCTGCATGGGGTTGAGGTGACCCAAGTGCAGGACTCAGCACTTTGCCTTCTTGAACCTCATACAATTGTCCTTGGCCCACTGATCCAGCCTGTCCAGATCCCTCTGTAGAGCCTTCCTGCCTTCCATGTGCTTCCATCCTTCCAGCTTGCTGTCATCTGCAAACTTCCTGAGGGTGCTCTTGATCCCTGCATCCATATTATCAACAAAATATATTATACAGGACTGGCTCCAGTACACTGGGAGCCTTTGGGAACACCCTTAGTGACTGGTCATCAACTGTATTTAAGTCCATTTACCACCACTCCCAGGGCTGAGACATCCAGCTAGCTTTTCACCCAGGGAAGACCACACCTATCCATGTCATGAGCTGTATCCTAGGGTGACTTTAAGATGCTTGTATCCCCAATCATCTGTTCTATTTATGCTGTATATTGAGTTCTGTACCTTTAAACCTGGTTCTGGGAGCGAAGGGGGAGAAAGAAGCAGCGCAGTTTGTTTTGAGAAAACGGCCCTGACTCCTCCGCATTCCGGCTCCGGCGGTGTTCGTCTGAGGCACGGACAGTGGTGGGGCTGAGATCTCCTGTGTTTTAGTTAGTGAGTTTTAGGTAGCTGAGGCAGAGAAGTAACCTGGACCATTTTTTGTTTTTCTTTCTTGGGACTGTTTAAATCTGTTCTGGACTGAAAAACCCAGAGGAGCACCGAGGGCTCACACCTGCGGCCCACTGGGCCTGGACCTCCGGAGGGACTGGGAGTGAGAAAAGACTGAGAGAACTGAACTGCACTCACGGCAAGGACTTCCTCAGCTCTGCCATCTCTCTTTGGAGTGGCTAGAGGTTTTATTGTTTCATATTATTCATTCTTTGTGTCTGTGGATATTTTGTTTGTTAAATAAATAGGGGTTTTTTTTCCACTTTTCTCCGAAGAAGTTTTCCCAAGCTGGCTGGGGGAGGGGCCGTTTGAGTTTGCTTTCTGGAGGAATCCCTTTTTGAGGTTTCCTCCCAAATTTACCCTAAACTAGGACAAGCAGCTAGTTTCGGCTTGAGAATTATAGGGGAGACAGCATCAAAGCTACTAAAATCTAAGTAGACAACATCCACAGTCTTCCCTTCATCCACTGAATGGGTCACCTTGTTGTAGAAGGAAGTCAGATAGGTCAAGAGGCACCTGCTTTCATATACCCCTGGGTTCAGAGTCTTACATCCCTTTAAATAAGAACACCCTGATAAAAGTCAATCTAAAAAGACTACTAGGTAGTGCTCCTTCTTTCTTCACACGTGTTCATTTGCAAATGTTTGGAGTACCCATAGGTTCCAGTTTCCACTGTTTGATCTCTTTGGGGGTGGGGAGGGGGAAGTAATTTCATATCCTCAGATTCTATGGTATTGGCTAACAAAAAAAGGAAATAAATTATTAAGACTTTGGGAATAATTCCTAAGTCAAAACTAACTTTCTTTTTCCTTTATTAAAGACAATATATAATGTAGGACTTAAAAGACACCTATGTAATCTGTAATATCACATTTCACAATGATGTCTCTTCTTCATAGGCTCCAAATCAATTACAATGCATAAAAAGTTACCAGAGAAATAGAAAAAATATTTGCAGGTGGTGGTTAGAAGCTCAAACAAAGATGTTCTCATGGTCCTGATTCCAAATATGAGGCTGCAAATTTCAGCCCTAGGGCTTGTATAACCTCTGGACTAGAGTGAATTGATAGAGGTGTTGAGATTTGTCAGATAATAAGGACAGAATGTACATGGCTTGAGTGGCCACACCAAGTTGATGATAGGGAATAAAAACACATTTTAGGAAAAGATTGTGTAATTTCAGCAATGATGTAATACTCATAAACAGTGAAAAACTCATTCATACATTCATAAAGAAAGGGTTTAATCTGAGCTATTAAAACCATAAGCAAATTTGAGACAGCAGCAGAAGGAATGCCCTGGGCAGTGCAGGAGCTAAACCATTCACATTGGGAAACAGTGAGTGTAACATTTGGTAAAGAACAAGGACACTAACAGGAAATGGCAGACAAGGAGTACTTGCAAAAAAAACAAACCCTGAAATGTCTCAGCCTTGTCTGTTCTTACTGAAGATTGTGTAGCATCATGGATCATTATCTGCACCCTTTCCAGTTTGGAAAAAAAAAAAGAAAAAAAAAAA
>WEIU01018217.1:34947-46350 GCA_013389925.1 Aegithalos caudatus
AAAAAAAAAAAAAAAAAAAAAAAAAAAAGAGAGTAAATACAAATTTGCAATTACATTCCAAATAACACTACTCAAGAGAAACAGCAGTTAAACAAAAGCCCTGTTTCCCTCAGTCACTGAGGGTGATGCTGGTAGCCTGGAGAAAACACACGACTACGTGACACCCATGCAGCCCTTGGAGATACACTACAAGGAACTCAGTCAATGAGTGCAAGAAACATTCACCATAAGCTGACAGAAAACATTCACAGAAACAAAATAGGGCCATGGGCCTCACCAGAAGGCAAAGCAACTGCCAAAGGATGGTGGGAAAAATGAGAAGCAGCTAAAACATAGTAATGCCTTTTTGATCAGAGAGATGCATAATTCACCTCACTATCTTTCTCAAAACTCCCAGGTACAGCACACCACACTTTCCTTCCTTGCCCACATTCCTTTTTTTTTCTCATACTGACCTCACTTCTTCCACTTTCTCTGGCAGAGATATCTTTTGTCCTACACTCTTACTGTACAGAAATGAAGTACTGATATATATAAGTTGGATCCTGTTTTAACAGAAGAGTTGCTAATGCCTCTCCTTGGGCATGCGCTGATAGAAAGCAGGTGGATTTAATCTAACTCAAATCCTTTTTTCAACAGCCCATGATCAAAGCACAGACCTGAATAATTTTGGGGGAGGGAAAAAAAAATCCCAATAACCATTCTTTTTCAAAGTTTACAAATAAAGTTATGTTTGGACAGAAACAACTTCTGGATCAGAGAAATGTTTCTGAATGTTATTAGACATTAAAACTGCGATAATAGAATACAAACATTATATAGCCTCAGGTCTGTGACCATACTAGGTTATTCTGGCACCCCAAACACCAAGGTATCAACTTTTTACATCTATAACTTTGTGTAGAAATATATATGAATTTTTGTCTCTAATCCTTCTCTGTCCAGTCTTGATTGCTCATGAGAAATCTATCAGTCATTGTGTATACAGTATGTGGATAGGCAATTACCTTGGCAATTTGTCCAGCAGACACACAAAGGGACATATCCTGTGCAATTACCAATATTCCTCTGTGACCAAGTCTCCCCTGATGTGGGGTGGGCACAGTGAGACAGCCATAGTGGGGAAGCTGCCTGACAGAACCCCTCTGCCCCTGCATGCTGACAGAAGCCTCTTTTTCCACCCTTCATTCCCCTCCTTCCAGCAAACCTAGGAATAAGGAATATCTTCCTGTGTTATAAGCACAGGTGGCACGGCAAAGCCAACTGCAGGGAATAGGAGGGAGACTGACAGTGTGTATTCATGTGTGTGCATCTGCACTCTGCATGAGGTTACTGCTGGCAAACAGCAGACCTTGGAGATCAGAGGGCACCACAAGATTTATCATGCCTTTTTGTCATTTTCTGCTGTCCTTTTGTCTCTTATCCCTGCAAACCATTAATTCCTCAGCCAAAAGGGAACTGCAGACACCCCTGTGGTGAAGCATGGATGCTGGATAGCAAAGTACAGCAACTACAAAAATCCATTGAAAAGGGATGTGGAGAAGGACACAGTGATGGTCTCTGTGACAGGCCTGGTTGTGGTAATCTGAGAGTACTTTATTGTGCTTGTATTTTTTCATTTTTCAAACAATATCACTAGATTTGTATTCATTTGGACTGCTGAGGGGAGGGGTCTCAAAAGACTTTTTCCAATTAATTTTCCATCTTCTGTCTTGTCTGATAAAAGGATAGTTTCACAAGGTTGCCACCTTCTTTTTCTTCCATTACAGAATTAATTCAATAGCATTCAATTCAGTAAAAAAACATTTAAGAGACCCAATGAAGAGCATGATCTGCATTTGTGTGTTTTGGCTCACAGGATAGTTTTGCCCCAATCCACTCATGTTCTGAGAATGAACCCAAAAGTTAAATTTATCATGCAATTCCTTTCTTCTCCTACAAGTAATTCTTAAAGACTTCAATCACAAGCAATTATGGATCATTTCCCTGTGAATAATTTATTTTCTTTGTCCCTGATAAAGCTATATTTTTTTCACTGCACCAGCTGATTGTGATTTTTATTATAATGAGACACAGCCAAGACTTGTCAGCCCAGTCACAGCCTGGCTTACTGTGTAGCGTCAGGCAGGAGAGTTGAAGAAGCCCAGTTAATAGACAGAAGTTCAATACTTCTTCACAGAAAATGTGCTAACCTGTTGTTTCCAGTGCCTTGAGAGACAGGAATTGTATAGAGTTAGGAGGGAAAAGTAGACAGGAGAAGACAAAAAATTCTTCTGAAAAATAAGAATTAGACTTATTTCCAATATACTTAAAGGTAATTTTAAATGTCCCTATCACAAAAACATGACCAAAGTACAACAGAAATTTCAGACTTTCACTGTCAGTGATAAGCACAACAGTCTTTTAAGCAGGCCTTGCCACTCAATTTTCTGAATACGCAACTTCCTTTCACATCATAAGTGAAGCAGAAATTTAAATCAAGGACATTCTATTAAAGATCCCTTTTGTTTAAATGATCTAGTCATCCTAACGTCTATTCACTATAAGTCTTGTGGAAATTATAAAGTGCTGGCCAAAGATTGCCTTCTAAAAATCACAACCATTATATAAGAGAGTGGTCTAGTTGCAAAATAATTACAGTTTTGATAAACAAAGACATAAGTGAGATGTATCTTCCCCCACATCATCACTGATCAGGCTTAGGATGCCCATCCTCTCATACATTTTTTCAGTGGGTTTTTTTTTCCCATTTTGCTGTTGATGTGAGTGATGTATTATAAGAATGTTGTTACAAATCATATTGGAAAGCATTTTATGCTACTTTTGTGAAGAAGGTGTCTGGTAGTTCACACGCTGTTCTAAGTATAGGAGAAAACTGTCAAGAATTCCTAGCTTCATTTTCTTTCACTTTTCTGGGACTTCGTAGGCCTGGATGAAGCAGCTGACTAAGCTTACAGTGCTGCAGATAAAGGGAAGGTTGTTAGTGGAAATAAGGAGTCATGGTGAAACTGAATCCCTTTCTCTTTGCCATCTGAGATATTTGTGATCTGGTTGGCTGCAGCTCTTGATATGAAATGCTAGAAAGTACCTTGTCTGCATTTTTTCCTCTCCTCTCTGTCTCTTTAATAAAAGTCTTGCTGAAAGCTGTAAGAGACAAAAAGACATTTCATTTCAGGCATGGGGTGGAATCTCCAGGGCTGTGGTTTTGTTGTTTTGGTTTTTTTTTTGCATGCGAGTATGGCAGATGGGAAATGCTTCCAAGAGAAGTCTCCACAAGTGGCAGCCAAGTACTCCATGTGTAAATGCACTTGGCAAACAGGACAAAAAAATACCTTACTGTCTTACTTTGTACTTCTCCAAGCACATGACATATCTCTTTATTTTGAGAATGTCTCATGGCAAGCCCAGGTCTCACAATTTGAGCAGCACAGGGTGCACCTGATTCTATCAGGTAGCTGACTACAGACCAGCACTGACTGCCAGAGTTGATTCCCCAGTTCCACACCCCACCCAAGAGACACATGAAAATATACTGAAGTTTATATTATATATAATAGATGTGGGGTTTTTATTATTCATTTCCTGAAACATGGTTTAAGCAGGTTCATGTGTATACATACTCTGTTATTTTCCACAGTCTGAAACATTAGTTCCAGTGCCTCTGGTTTTCTTCTTAGTCATAACATAACCAGACACAGCGATCTTGCTGACTTCTTGATAAGTTCAAAATTCTATTCACCGTTGATCAGCCAAATTTCAGCCAGGATAAAAAAACCTGTTATTTTATTTAAAGTCACCTCACCATGTACTATCACAAAGAAAACGTAGTACCATAGTTTCACCTGAGATTCTGATGTTTGCATTGCTCAAGCATGAGGATTTTCTTTCTCCAAATACCGGTCCTGGAGTAATTAGTAATTTTCTTCTCATCTCCTAGTTGCCATTACAATGGTCAAGTCATCTTCTTCACACTTTATTTGCTTTCTTCGTCCTACTTTTTCATTTTTTTCATGAAAGGAACCCTCTCCTATCGCATCCAAATTACGAAGATAGATTCTTAGTTTTCAGCCTGACTTCAGAGTTGGATGTTTTCTATCTGGTTTTCCTCCACTTTTGCCAGAGAAAAAGAAATATTCATCTCGAAGTCACACCTTGAAAGGCAGGACAGCCATAATCTGTGGGCAAAGGTAAAGCCAAAAGCAGCCCTTATTTTTTACAATCACTAAATGACAGGCAAACCTTTAGAAAAATCTGAATTTGTCACTGTGTACTAAGGTAATTCTTTAATCTGATTCTGAGCAGGGGGTCAGTAATCCAGTTTTAATTAGACAGACTTACTGCTCTTCACAGAAGTATCCTTTAAATGTTATCTCTAGGACAGAGGCATGAAAATGTTTTTAGCTATGTCTCATCTAAATTTGTTTTTTTGTGATTCTTACACTCAAAATAATTCCATTGGCACCTAGCAAATGCAAAAGAAGATATGTTGAAAAAAGTTGGATGGAACATGAGAAACTATTATTCTTGCATCCAATTTCCCATAATAACTCCAAGAGCAGGCCAAGGAATAATGTCCAAAAAACCACTATAACTTACAGAAAGTGCAAGACATTTTGATAAGATGCCTATTTTGGTAATAAAATAGAGCAGGAATATTACTATAAAAATATCACTATAAAAATACACAGGATACCATGTAACATTTCTTCAAAAGAAAATAATCTAATAAAATTTTCACTATATTTCTTTTTAAAAAACAGGTTTGCATCCTTGCCTTGGTGAGAAATCCTAATGGTGGGAAATTTCTTAGGGAAAAAATTAAGAATAAAGGGAACATTCAGAACTTTATCTTAAGAATATTCTCTCATTTTTTACCAGTTTACTACTCAAGGATTTCCTGAAAGAGAAGCTGTCTCTTTGTGTTTAGCACTTTTCAGGTATTTTTATCCCATGTATGTATCCAGTTGATTTTGAAATCCAGCACTTGAATTTTGAACTTGAAATTATATCAAATCTCATCCAGGAGCAATATCAAAACCCTGTTCATATACACAAAACCAAAAAAAAATGTATCAAAGAAAGTACAACACATGGACTTCTTCTACAAATTATATATATAAACTGAAATGAAAATTCAAAAATTAGTATCAGAGATACTGGAAGAGAAAATTATATAGGACAGACAGTTCTAATGATCAGTATAATAGTTCCTTATCCAGCCTCAGATACTACTAGCAGACCATATTCTCCAAAAGAGAGACTCTTTTGTAAGGTGCAATCACATATGAGATTTGGTTCTAATTACGGAGAAACAAAAGGACCTCGATTTTACATCTTGCCTGAAAAACAGCACATAAAGAAATTATGCTGAGATAATTATTCATTATGGACTCAGCAATCTGACACCTACTGATTCACCCACACCATTTTTATTGTAGTGCCCACATTTTCCTTTGAGATGCCAATCGACAGGCTTGATTTCAACTTCATTAAGGCAGTGGAAATGTTTAAGATAACTTTAATGTAGTATACAGCCGAATTTGTGCTTTAATCAAGTTTGGCATTTAGTCAGAGAGTTCCCAAAATAAGTAAGGGTGATAATTAAGCTCTACCTCACTGTATCCTTATTCTCTGGTACATAGCAATAGCAAGGTTCCAGGAAGCAAGACTCACAGGGATGTGCTGGTGCTTCTGAAATTTTGCTTGGTTCTGTGTCACTGATTTGCTTGTCCACATCCTCTGTCCTGTTTATTTTGAAAGATGTGTCAAGACCAAAGCCCTGGGGGATATGGCTGTAGATCTGGCAACGATTCCTGGAATAGCCACTGGTGTGCAAGGGAAGGGAACTTGAACAGGGACTAGCCAGGAAATTAGAGTTGTTTTTATTAGCACTTTATTCACCCCAATCCACCAAGCAGTTCTTCTCATCTGGATTTAATTACAAACTCAGAAGTAATTGAGGGAAAGTGTTAGACTTTGTTTCTCTACTGCATGTCTAGGAAACAATCAGTTACCTCAGGAAAGTTATTTATTATTGGTGCATAGAGTAAGCAGAGTTTTGCTCATGTTCCAAAACACCATATGCACGCAATTTTTAAGTGAATATCTACAAGCATATTTAATATGCAGGATTACAATATCCCTCCTGCAAGCAGATTTGAAATTTACATTCAGCAAATGAAAAATCTATGGAAAACTTATCCTGAAATTTATTAAGCAAACTACCACTACCACTGTAAATTGGATTAGTACTATTAGGTTTTATATATTTGTACAATTCAGTCAGAAATTCCCTGGGCTCCCTCTCAACAGAATGAACAGGAAAGAGCAAAACATGGTGCAGTTTAATTCATGCCAGGATGGAGGCCTACACCAAAGGCATTAGGCTCGGGCAGCTACACATATGTTATCTCTAGCAGTGATCAATGTGTAAATTGAAGTAATCTTCCTGTAAGTATTGAATAGTGCTTTCTATTCATATGCACTTCTGTGTATCTAAAAAAAAGTTGTTATTATTAACTTGGATTGTGTTCTAAATAGCTTTGATGCAAAACAACTCTTCTAGTCCACACGGATTTCACTGGGCTTCTTTTGCAAATCCATTAAGTAGACAATGCATATTTTTAAGGGCCAGGAATGTTTTCCTTCACAGATCATGGAAAGAAAACAATGTTTGCAGGACTTTGGAGAAAACATTCAAGAAAATCTTCATGTCTATATTGAAGAGGAAGAAAAAAAAAATAAGATAACCTTGGAATTTAACCATATTACTAGAGAAAGGATACAACAATTCACAGGCCAATACTTAGAAAGGACAAACATCCTTGTACATATGACGGTTAAACCTAACCCATTGTATCTTGGCTACTTCATTCCCAAAATACATTTCCTTTTTTCTCAGATAAGAACAACTTCTCTTCCTTTTATTATTCTCTAATGGTAATATTTGTCAATACTCTGCGCTCTTGTGATTACTCATTACTAGAAGAAAAAAAGGATTGATAAAACCAGAAAATTCAGTGTAGCACAACATTTTGGAGATTAATTTATTAAGGAGTACAGACACTCTACAAAGCAAATTACCATTTGTTTCTGTCATTATTATTGCAAATTAATATTTAGTTGGACTAAATGAGCAATTATTTACACTCAGTATATTTGGGCCTAGGCCAAGGTCCATGCTGCAGTAGCTCCCAAGTATCACTCTGAGATTTGATAAGCATGCCATCCCACCTGCTGTAGAATGGCTGTGGTCATGCTGCTACTCAGCACTCTTCAAGCTCAGATTCATCCATATACTTTGAATTACACATAAGTGAAAAGGTCGCATATAAAACAGATTTCACGCATGGCAAGTGAATTTTGATGATTGAAACTAGTAACTCTGGAAGATTGTTAGGAAAGGATAGAGCTGGAGATAAGGATGCCCAAGCTAAACAAACGTTTCTAACTGGGTTTATTCTAATTAGTCTGTGAGATACTGAAAGAATATTGTATGCCTTCACAGAAGAAATCCAGAGGTAAATTTAAAACTTGTTAGTACTAATTATCAAGTAAGATTCTTAACCAAGTCACATCTTTAGCAATTCTATCCTTTCTGTCTACATATTCCCAAGTCAGTTACTTTAAGAATGTTTATGAAGCCTATATCCATTGTTTAAAACATCAGGAACTTGTTTTCAGTCCAAACTGTTCTACTGGCACATTATGATCAGAGTCATGATTTTATTAAATGTTAACTTTTCAAAAAGCAAACCCACTTTAGCAATATTTATTATGAAGTTTGAAACTAAAACTTCTCTATCCACTTGTAAAAATGTCTAGCTAAACAATTTAAGTAACAAATTAAGAATTTTTAAGGTAGTTGCCTTTTATAACAGGAAAGAGACATAGGATTTATTTCATTGTCTTTATGTCTATCATGTAGGTGTGTATGTATGAACAGTTGTTCCTGGGCTCCCCTCAAGAGATAAAGACACTTTAGTATTGATTCAGGTCATATTGTCTAAAATAAATCTTAAGACAAACCACAAACCGTCTCACCTGCGGACATTGCATTGTAGACCTCTGACCATAATGACCCCAACACAAACCCCTTTGACACAGAGCAAGCTGTGCACTTGTGTCCCTTATTTTAATTGTTTCTCTCAGACAATGGTTCTACATGCCACCTCTTATGAGGGGACTGCATCACTTAGGCTCCCACTCAGAACCTGAGAAAAGGGTCATGACAGACTCCTTTGTAAAGTCCACTCATGACAAAGAAACACAGAACAGCAAAGAATCCAGTCCATGTATCATCCACATAGTCAAAGCACGTGTTTGTGTTTAACCCGGTGAGAACAGGAATGTGTTTTTAACATTGTAATTACACAACAGATATATTTGAAGGCTCTGAGTTTCTTAGAGTTGTCTTTTGCCTACAGTATTAGTTAAATATTCATAATGATCTTTAACTGAGTATTTTGCTCTTTCAGTGACTTGCTAATGTAAATGAAAAAACTGAGCTTCTCTCTTAACCTTATTTCATTTTTTAAGGTTGCCTGTATTGCAGACTTCCAGCTTTTATTCAGGGTTTGTTAAAACTGATGTTTACCTAGCATACCAGCAAATGAAGCACCAAAAAATTCAAACCACTTTGGAAACTATTTACCCTGACATTATATTCAGCCTTTGTAAAATATCCAGTCCTCAAATAATTGGGGAGAAGGATATAAAAATTAACTACATGGAAAAGTCATCCAAAAGCTATTAATTCATCCCTTTTCCAGAAATATCCCATATGCACAATGAAAACCACATCACTGTAGCAATTCAGGAGAAAAGATCAACAAGCCACCAAACTAATAAGCATAGAAATCAATGCATACAGCCCATTTTCCTTGCACAGTGTGCTGCACTTTATAGCAACTGAGAGCTACATTTAGTACCCAGTAGAAATATCATAACCAGTTCATAAGACCTTTGAGATTCACAGTAGCTGGCTGTGGCCAGCTTGTTTCAAATTAGATTAGTCCAACCTAATTTTCTATTCATGTTATGTACAGTTATTTGAGGTGGAAGGCTATCAGCTCAGGGCAGGCAAACAAGACTCTGAGCTTCAGCCCTCTTGCTCTTCAAAAGAGCATGTGCAACTTCTGTCCTTTTGCCCATGTGTCATTGCTAAACCAGCTTCTAAATATCACACTAAGTGACGTTAGTGAATGTGTAACTTTGGGAATATTAAAGCAGCCCCAGCCCACCATCCTAGGGAAATCTGTGTCTCTGTGACTAAATCGGTATTTATCATTTCCTGAGCTCCGTGCTGGCAGCCAGCCAGCAGAGTGTGTACATTGAAATTAGAATAGATTGGGAGACAGGACTTTGTTCCAAATTGATCTGGATGACAATAGCAATTTTGAAGGCTGCTCCACATTTTTAAAGGTTCATTGTGTACACCTATAAAGGAGAGGGGAGAAACATTTAGGAAAATTATAGGAACAAAATCTAATGCAAGGAGGTATACTTTTTTATTATTATTATTTTATTTTATTACAGAATTATTTTATTATCATCAACAGAAGAGCTAGAGCTTGCTAGCATCACATAGATAAATGCATGGACCAGGAATGGAGAAAATGCCATTCCCAGTCATCTCTTTATTCTTTAGTAATTTTTCCTACAGTAAGCGCTCTCACTGGTAAAGACAAATGGTTTTATCAATTATGTCAATTCTGGCATGGAAAAAAAATTGCTTTTAATAGGAGTAATCCAGCTTTGCCATGAGGTTGAGAGGTATTCACTCATCAGTTTACTCTTGAGTTTTACTCTACTCCTTGAAAATAATAGGTGGCTTACAACACCAACATAGCTTATTTTTTCTTCGAACATTCCATCTTGTCCAACTTCAAGTGTATAAAGTGGGATTTTTTTTAACAAATGTGTGTGCTATTTTTTGTTGCTCACACTCTTCTGTAAAATGATTTGTGAAGTGGTAAGTCAAAATCAATAAAGATGTCAAGGATCAGCATTAATTTCAATAGCCTACCAGAAGCACTGATAAGTTTTTTATGCTTTGAATGTTTGCCAGAAGAAAGACAGGCTAGGCACACAGCTCACCAGGTGTAAGAGTATTCAGCATACAACTGCTTAAAGACAAGATCTGATACAATGGAAAGAACATAACTCATGAGACATACTTTTAAATAATTATATCAGGAACCAACCTTGTGGCACTATTTTTTCATTCTTTATGATTCTGTATGGAAGATGAGATAAACTAAAGGGGGTAATTTTCTTTTTACCAAGCACCAGAATTCTATGCATAAAGTCCTCAGTGATGTTCCCAAACCACTGTTTTCACATCATCTGGAAAGCCATCTGACCCAGCCAAATGTTGTAAGAGTTATGATGGTTAGAGAATGGCTGCTATTCCGGATGTTGAATATACAGATTTTCACCTCAGATTGGACCACCAATAAGAATACAGTACCTGGTATATTTCAACAATACCTCAAGGAAATCTTAAGAACAAAATTATTACCTATGACTAGCTGACTTGAACATATACTAGCTAAAAGCAACATACTCAGTTCACCTAGTGCTATCTTTGGCCATCCTTTGATAGGACTAATGGTGAGTCATATCTTGTTTCAAATATAAGTAAATTCTGTAGGTCTGGGTGTGTTTTAAAATATATTAAGTGTTTTTAACATACAGCCTTCAGCCATGTAATTTTTATGCAATCGGGGAAGAAAAAATTCAGACAATGTTCTGTTCTCTTTATACCAATAGCATTTCTGTTTGGTGCCAAAGCAAACAGCCATTTCCATGACCCTTTGCTGTTATCAGTGAGCACTTAAAAATTTTTCAGTCAAAAGGATTGAGTGCTTCACCTCCTTCTCCTTCAGAGCACCACAGAGCTGGCCTCTCATACTTAAAGCCATCCAAAACATTCTCTAAACCTTTGGAATAATAATGTCAGGACCTAAGCAATTCAAAGGAAATAGCTTCCAAAAAACTAGAATCCTCTTTAGCATGGACAGCTGTCTCGGAGCACAGTTTGCTTTCCTCCTTGTAACACACAAATGTTCATTGCCTTTGATCTGGTTCCCCTTGCAGCTGCTCAGCAGAAGAACTAGGGCCTCCAATACAGCTCTGAGCTTTATTGATGCCTGGCCTGACTTGTCCCAGTTTCCAGAAATTATCTGGCTAGTATGAAAGCAGCAGTACAGCAGGACACAATACCCCCTTTCTCTCTCTTTCCTGTGTCCATGCTAAGCCATAAATCTCAGTGGACCTCTGACTCAGCTGAGATCCTCAGAAGAGGAATTCTTACAGGGTCTGCAGAAACATAAAATCCTTTTGAGGGGACATCACAGATTCTTCTGTGAGCAGATGGGGTTTGTGCACAAAAAAAAAAAA
>WEIU01018217.1:53407-92075 GCA_013389925.1 Aegithalos caudatus
AGGAGACAGATTATTATCACTTTTTACATCAGAGTTACAACTCTCTGACTACTTAGCCTTTCTCTTCTCCCTTCCCTTCCCTTCCCTTCCCTTCCCCTCCTCCTTTCCCCTCCCTTCCTCCCCAGCCCTAGCACTGCTGTTCATCTTGGTAACAAGCTCTTTGAGCTGTTAAAGCTCTTTGCTGGAGCTCTGGGTGCTCTCTTTAAAACTGAAAATCATCCTGCCATCATCCACCTTGCTTTAACACCCACCCACTTAGGAAATCTGAAAGCTGTGTATCTTGTCAGAGGCTGCTAATTCTCCTACCTTAACAGTCTATCCAGAATATGAAAGCAGATTTTTCTGCAGATTCCTGGGCTATAGCACATTCTGCTGCATTTCTCATACACGTTCCAGTATCTGTTTCCCATGGTTAAAAATAAAAAATCTGATTCAACACTCTCATTTCGTTTGTACATGACTTAGATACCACTGGTTTTTACCTGCATAATATAAACTTTGCCCACTAAATCTTATTGTGAATCTTTCCCTGTTTCTTGGCAGACTAAATTGCCCTCTCTAACCACAACCAGACCATTTCCCAAACCCAGACTAGCAGAGCTACAAATATCCTGGATTTCTGTAGCTTGCAATGGAGACATACCTGAGTGTGGTGCACAACCACTGTCAGGTATACTATTGTGGTCACGGGAGTCACATAACTGCCTACCTAAGCACTGTTAATGCTTCACCTATCAAATGAAGGTAATTGCTGAATTACCAGATGCTCTAATTGCACGCTAGGTTTTAACCTGTTCCTCCACTAGGAAAATAATCCTAATGTGCCAAGTTTAGCACCCCCACAATATTCTCAGCTGGAAGCAGAGAGACACAATGCTTATAGAAAGTTTTCTCTCGCAGCTTGATAATTCCTTCCACAAGGCATCCCAAGAGGATATGGAAACATATGTACTGAAGCTGATTTGCAGTTGCACAGTGTCTTGCTGTTGAACCCTGCCTTCAAAAATGGACTTTTAAAAAAGAAAAAAAAGGGAACATCTGATTTCCATGAAACCAGTTTCAGCCATCCTAGATTCAAATAGAATCCAGGATGGCTGAAACTGCTTTCCTAGAAATGAGTCTTAGATAAATTTAGCCCACTGTGTAGAGGATGGTGTGTCCAAGGGGAAAGAGGATGCAGGTGAGGAGCAGGAGCTTGCTAGTGACATGCTGATACCCAGATGGAATAAAACCCTAGCATAACAGATTGGAAGGGGAGAGTGAAAGCAGACTGTGCTTCAGCACAGAAAAACTCAGAATTCTATAGGAATAAATGAGGCAGGCAGGCTTTGGCACAGAACAGCCTCAAATGGCCTTGCAAAACCAGTTGGGCCTATATGTCTTCCCTGCCTGATCTTGATTCAAATCAGTGAATCTTGCCTAAGAACCAGAGCATGGGACCAATAATATATATTATGCAATCAAGTGATGTACTACATTTACTGTGTAGAAAGATATTAAAATATTTCATGGATTTGATTGAGACATCTTTAGCAGCTCTTACATTATAAATATCCTCAGTACTAGGAAAACAGAATATTTGACTATAAGGCATAAGACATCACATTGGGAGCCACATGGGACTGTACTAAGGCAAGAGAGGGTAAAAGAATTTGTTGTGATGAACTGTCTTCATGATTGTTCTGATCCAGGGAAAATGTTAATCAAAGGTAGTAAAACATAAAATGCTAACTAAAACAATAAAATGACCAGTTGAAACACAATAACATAAGAATGGTTTAATCTTTCCAAAAGGTTTAGTTAATTTAAAAGGTAACTAAGACTCAAGCATCTCTTGAGAGCCAACACTGTAATACTACATTCCATGCACTATGACTGAGACAAGATCTAGGGAGGTAATGAGCAGCAAAATAGGAAAGATCTTATTTTAAACCTTAGCCACTGGTGGAAATAAAACTAATCTTTCCCTGTGCAATGTTAAAAAACAGGTTAGATGTTTATTTGTAATGAGAGTTTTTTGTTTGTTTTACCTAATTTCCAGTAATATTGCCTCACTCTGTTGTAATAACATGGACCATTCTTTCCTTCCCTGGTAACTTAATTTAAGCAGAATTATGAAGTTCAGAGTAGCTTTATGAATAGGTTTGATGTGGTGGATCTTCTTCTTCATTAAAAAAGAGGAAGCTACTGAGTATACAAGCATGGGAAACGCACCAGGTTGGAGAGGACCAGCATTGCTCCATAAAAGTGCAGGTAACCAGAAGGAACATGGATGGCTGGCAGAGTAACAGCTGTTACTCTGCTATAACTGTTAGCCCTCTTTCGTCATGCCCTACTTCTGCCATGCCTAGTATGCTGCAGCACAGTACTAACCAAATGCACTTATAGTCCCATCACTATAAGGAAGACTTAAGAGTGGAATAAATGGTCATATAAATTATCCATGCTTTCTGACATTCAGATCAGTCTTTTTCACTTTTATGCAGATAGCTGTATTAGGAGCTTTATTAGTTAGTGATATAAATGAAGAAATAATTAGGCTCAGATTTTCATACCTACAGATTTTAAAACTATCCAGAAAATCACTGTGAAGTGAACTGCGGCATTTAGAATATCAGCTGAAGACACACATGGCTGAGGAAACCAGAAAAACTAGTTTGCTCCACAGTCCATGTAACATAGGCATGAGAACTGAAAAGCAAATGGAGTTTCTACACTAGTAGTAGCATGCCAGCCAAGCTGGATCTGTGACAGCCATGGTGGTACCCTGCCCTGACCCCACGAGGACTCCACAGCCATCAAAAACGGCAGCAACATGTCTCATAACCAAGCAACATTACCTGAAGGGAGATACTCACTCCTCCTACTTCCCACCCCCACTTGCCATCTGTGCTTGAATTTGCTGGAAGTGAGATGATCTCAGGAGGATATCTGCTTTCCACTCCAAGGTACTTGCTGCTGATTGCACTATACTAAGCATGCATTAGTCCAGACTGCCCTAGTGTGCATCCACTGCAATGCCAAGTTTGTGCACAACTACGACTCTTGTACCAGAACGCACACCCTAGCTCGTGGATCTCCTTGGTCTATCACAAGGTGTACATGCACCCTAATTACCCCTAAATTTGCACTGTCCCTTTGATGCCAGTGGAACTACACTTACAAACTCATCAAGGATTAAACACAGAGTCCATGAAAGAATAAATAATTCCAAACCTTCAGTTAGGTCTAAAACTGCATGAGTAATTTTCCTGTCCAAGATGAATTCTCTACTTTGCTCACAGAGCTGCATGCTCACTGCAAAGTACTGAAGAATAATGCCAATGCTGAGAGGAGATACCTGTCAACTGTCATTATATGTATTCTGAAATCCTGACAAATGGGAAGCCTATACAATTATAATTTAAATATTTGGTCACTGACAGAAGAAAATGTATCCTGGCAAATATCACTCTATTGTGAATACAATCCCTTCAGCTAAATCTCCTTCATGCCCCAAATCCCTATTTACTTTAATGTAGTGTTTTGGAGTGCCATGGTTCTCTCTGCACCTAGCTGGAGCCAGGCTGTTGAGCCACCATGTACACATTTTTCTAAATTAAAAGGCCTCTGGTCATCATCATTGTACTCAGTCACTGCCTATTCTAGGAGATCACAGCTCTTTCCCTGTGGGATAGACATTGGTATTTTGTTCAGTTGGGATTCTTTTCACCAGGGACTGAACAAACAAACCCACTCAAATGATAAGCACTGTTATTTCCCCAGAGAAATCTTATCACAACATCATTTTTTTCTTTTCTGGAGACAATCTACTGGTCCTCCAGGTTGCCCTCTCCTCATCCTACCTCCTTCTGCAAGTATTTTACCAGTTGTTTGTCTCCATGCATTTACCTTTAAAGCTCTTCAAGGACAAAAGATTGGCAGCTACTTGAGCATAAAAGTAGTTTAACTTTAGACGCAAGGGCAAAAAATGGAGATGGAAATAAGATCGGCAAAAGCACTGCAGCTCTATTTTCCTAATGAAGTAGAACTCTCACACCGAGCTGGGCTTACACACTGTAATCAAGCACACTTCTCACAACACTGGGGTTATGGAGAGCCCTGTGCAGAGCAAGGTAATTATCAGCTGCCACGGTTCAGAAGGGCTCTTCCTCTTCATTTTGCTCAGTTGTCAGCTTATATTAGGGAAGAAAATGAAGAAACCTCCCTATTTTCAGAAGCGTCTGTAGCACAAAAGAGACACACAGTACATATGTATCCACTCCCTTCCAATCTCTTCCCCCAACACCCGCCCCTGAAAAAAAAAAAAAGAGGGGAGGAGAGAGGAGGATTAGAAGATGAAATATTGTTATGCTGGTCATCTCTGTGAAACGTGTTTTTGCAAGGATAAGCCAAACCTAGTTTTCAATCCCATTTCTGAAGGACTGCATTGTGGAAATTACTTCATATGGGATCAATAACATTGATTAAATTTAAGTTTTTTTAGAAGGGCTTCCCTGGTACTGAAAGGCGGGGATGGGTGACAGTCTAGAGAACAATGAAACTGCTGAGGAGATAAACTGAGGGAGAGTAAGATAAAATCTCTGGATTCTTCATATGAATGAATATTACTACAAATACAGGGGTGTGTTTTATTTAGGTAGTAATAGTAATACAGGGTTATTTTCTCCTTTCCAAACGTACGGAAAGTGCTTGGCGAAGAATTTGTTTCAAAACCCATGTGGGACCGCAGGACTTAAGACAGAGTAAAGCTTTGATATCTCTATGTATACAAATGTCCAGGCACAGCATACCATAAAACCCAACCAGGCAAAACATACAAGCAAAAGGAAATATCGAGAAGTCAGAAAATTACACAGAGAAAGTAGTTCTATAATAATGAGCTACATTCAGTAAAAAAAACCACAGAAAAATTTATTAAAAATAATTTAAGTTTTATTTAAGAGCATAAACAGATGTGAAAGAAATAAAATCACTCAGAAAACTTTTCTCAGGGTGTGACCTATGACAAAACAAATCATACCAGCATGCAATGAAAAAGCAGACCATCAAGGCCTGCAAAATCAGAGAAAAAAAGAATGTTATAGGAGTGTGAGGGAGAATCTCAGAACCACAGAATGGTTGAGTTTGGGAGGGGCATCTGGGGATCACCTAATTCCAGGTGTTTTGCTGTGTTGCTTTACATGTCAAAGCAAAGTGAACCACAATAGGTTGCTCAAGTCTGTGTCCATTTAGGGCTTGAAGACCCTCAAGGATGGAGCCACCACAACCTGTCTGGGCAAACTGGTCCTGTTGTTCAATCAACATATAGTAAAACTGTTTTCTTATTTTAAATGTGTGGTTCCCACTGTCTCTTTTCCAGTCACTGAAAACCACTGAGAAGAGCCTCGTTTCATCTTCCTTACTCCTGTCCTTCAGATATATAACACACATTCAAAAGATCCCACTGAGATTTGTCTTCTCCAGGCAGACCTGTCCTCAGTCTCTCAGATTTTCCTCTTATGAAAGATAGTCCAATACCACTACCATCTTTGTGACCCCTCACTGAACTCAGGCCACTATATCAATGTGCCTGTTGATGTGGGGATCCAACATGCCAGCTGTGTCTCATCTGGGCTGAGTGACACAGGACATAATTAGTGCACTAACTCAAAGGGAAAAAATCACTGGTAAAACATATGGTAATTTGATATTGGGGATAAACTACAAAATAAAAGCAGAGCGCTACTAAAGCCAAATGTCCCAAAAGATACTTGAACTTGGTGGTGCCTAACAAGATTCCACTGGTACATTAATGAGCCCAAGAGAAGAACTCAAGATCTTTGTGCTTATAGTTTAGGACATGACAAAAAATTATCAGCTTCTAAACTTTGTGAATGTGGTTAGCTCAAAAAGTGGTAAAGGACAGTGAAGTCATTACAAAGTCAAGATTTTGCTACTTCTAATTGGGTAAAATTGTCACTGAACATTTCTTTCAGGACACCTGGCAAGCTAGAATGTACACATGTATGCACATATGGGGAAATATATGAAACCACACATGAAAAATGAAGCTTCTCCATGAGCTTCTCAGTGACCTGGAAAGAGTATTTTTAAGGAACACTTTTGTCTGGCGAGAGAAATGCTGCAAAGCTTACTTTACCTTTGCCAAGGGAGGGTGGGCAAGTGAAATTTTCATTAAACTGAACAATGATGCACCTAATGGTCAGAGAACAACTCTGACAAATACACCAGCACATCTCCCAATCCATTCCCATCAGAACATGTATACAAGTTTTGACCTGAGAGCATTGTAATATATTAACATAATATGTAATTAGCTCCATGTGGAAAATCAATTACCTCCATTAAAAAATAAATATAAATTTTCATATCTGAAAAGTGAGGAAAACTGGAGGGACTAGAGGAGAACTGATGCTGATTACTTATGGCTTCCTCTTTTGAGAGGTTAGCTGGAGTTCTGCAATTACACCAGAGTTCTGTATTACACTCACTACCCTACAGTACATGTATTCACAGTCCAAAAATGTCAGATTTTTCTAGGACATATATGTGCTCCTGACCTTACACGTACTTTCATAGCAGCCTGATTCTACAGCTATATCTTCAAAACTTCCTTTCCCTGGCAATTAATGTAGCTCAGTTTTTGCTTAAGAAAAGAATGTTCCAAAGTATTTAAAAATAATAAAGCCTGGTGACCCTCTTCCCAGGAATGAGAATTCGGTGATGAGCAAAGGAAATGGTCAGAGGTCTGTGGAGATTGGAGGAAGGAATTGGAGACTGGAGGAAGGAATATTGCAGGGAAAGGTTTCACCCTACTTTGGATTGAAAGTCAGATACCGCTCCAGATATGAATCATAATTAGACTCCTACTGAAAGTTTAACTCCTAATTTCTGAATTGGGTAGTGAATACATCCAAATATGAATAATGATGTCTCAACACATCCCTTATCAAAAGCAGCAGTAAGTAGCCAACAGTGGTCAAGACCTAAATATTTAAAGTGGACAAAAATAAATATGCTCAGAACCTGACCCATCTCACCTATGCAGGTAGCAGCAAGGCCACAAGACCCCATATGTTCTTTAATCATCTTGGAAGAATTTATTCTCCAGATGTTTATGTTCCTCAGAAAAACAATTGGTATTCTATTTTTATAGAAAACAATTTATGGAAGAAGTCCAACAATATGAATTTAAATTTGGCTATCTGCCAAAGAGTGATTTTGTAAACATTCAATCTTTGTTTCAAATTTCCAAGATGCAGTTATATATAATTTGACAGTTCCCACTGTTGCAATAAAATGGCAATAAGAATAAACAGACTAAGCACTGAGTGGGGAGAAGCCCAAACTAAGAAACTTTACTTGAAGAGCTGAGTTGGTGAAACCAGACTGAGAAAGAGCTAACAACAGCACAGGAAAATGGCAGAAGAGAGTAAATTGGTTGCAAGGAGACAGAGACACATTGTTTGGGGGCAGTAGGGTACCCAAAAACTGGAAGAGAAAAGAAAGAAAAGCAGAAAGTATGGAAAGGAGAAAGAGTAGGGCAGGTGTGAGGAGACAGAAAAGGGAAAAAACAGTCACACATAGCTACAGAGAGGAAGAGAATTGCTCATATAGATAACATTCAGATTCTATAATTAATTTTAAAGATTTAGAAATTAAATAATAGCAATAATTTTAGCTAAAATATAACTACCCTGAGCATCTCCTACTTCTCTAAATTGAGAGAAATTCAAAAAGTTTTCACTGTCCATCACTGTTACATGAGTGAAGAATTGCAGTAGCAATGGTATTGAGAGTAAATACCAGTCCAGAAAAATGCTACAGGTGGCTATTAGGAGCAGCTGGGGAAAGTTTCTGTAGTGAAAGTCAAATGCAGGTAACACTTCTTCCTGATGAACCATTAATTTTATCCAAAAACAACCTCAACTTAGTTGTTTCTATATTTTATTATTGTAATTCCTCATAACAACCTGCATTATTTCTATTAATGTATAGCTTATCATGTTGAAGCAAATGGAGTCAAAGCTCTGTGGATTGGGAGACGTGGTATTTTGCTGTGATAATAACACCATTTCTGCATAACTAGTCACTGACCTTTGTTCTTCTCATCAGCAAATAGACCATCTTTGTAACAAAAGTAAAGCTGAGGGATTTGAAAATGTCAAAATAGCAAGCAACAAAGAGCCCTTGGCCCATATAAATATTTACATTTGAAATATCCATTTGCTGAACTGAATATCTCAGCTGTTGAAGGCAGCCTGAATCTCATTACATCAGCTCCACAGGCCTATTGGTGCTCTTGCTTTGAAGACAAGAACAGCAATTGTGAAATATGCACATTCCAAGCACCCAGCACACTTACAAAGTGGGTTGTATTCCACCAATGCCATGTCTCTGCTATTCAATTTTTATGATAGCATTCAGACTCCACAGCTGTGCAGCTTTCTAATATTGAATACAGATCCCTCACAAGACAGCTGTCTTGGAGGGATTTTTGGGTTTTGGTTTCGGGGCTTTTTTTTATTAAGGAGAGGAAAAAGTGCCAAAGGTCTAAAACCAACCTCGGCAATGTCTTGCTTATCAAAAATCCATTTTAGTTCACTAATTATTCTGATCTGGAGCTCCATTTAGTAAAATACTGTCCAATACTTGCAATTCAGGAATATTAGTGCATGCAATCCTTTGTCTGAATGCAGCCAGTTCAGCTCAGCTCACTGGAGCCAGTTTTTCTCATGATTGACACATAAACAGGCCCCTCTGTGTACAGACCTGGTCCTCTGCCCTTCTAGAGACTACTCATGCCCCTGTGACCTTGTGAGGAACCAGGTCTTTGGGATAAGATTAGAGAAGAAGACAGAATAATAGGAAGATTTCTTCCCACTTTTTGCCTTGCCTTTCTAATCCATGTGAAAGGCACCTTGGCTCCTTTCTGGGAATGTCTATATAAATGCAGTGTAGGGATATCTGCCAGGTCAGTAGTCCTTGCAACCACTATTCTGATTAATCTTTTCCTCCCAAGAAAAGGGTGGTGGCAATAGGCCACAGGTGTAGTACAGGCAAATGTTCTCCAGTGGAATCATCAGGCCTCCCCCATAGGTGTTGTCACCCTTGCCCCTTCCACTGGAGGCAGGCTGGCCCAGGATATAAAACAGGAGAAGTCCAAGAGAGGAATGCAGACACTTTCTATTTTTTCCATTGTGGGTGTTTACTCGATAGAAAGCAATCCAAACTGGCGTTTCTCATGTAATACAGTGTGGTTGCTCTATAGTTCTCCCAACTTCAGTGTGTACTTAGTATTGAATACTCCCAACCGTATGTATATTTACCATTTCAATTCATTTGGAAGTGTTTTGTATAGGCTTTGTTACTTCTGTATATCTCAATATGCCAAATAGATAGCTAAAATGTTGCTGTGGGCCTTTTTATAGTAGCTGCTTGTCTGTTTCCATGCACATGCTAAATATCACTATAAAGTGCTGTCTTCACTTCAGAAAAGGCTCTAACATTACTGGCTGAGTAACTTGATTCCCCAAAAGTCCTGCACTTTCGATTCTTTCTAATTGATTTTTCTCAGTTCTTCCTGAATATCCTGCTAAAAGGTGGAGCTAAAGAAGTTTCCCAGTCTTCAGATTTAGATTCCATTTTCTTTGATGTCATGTTACTTTCCAGCATTTCTATGACAAATAAAGATTTCTTCTCCTATTAATATTTTATAAACCAACAGACAGCTGTGTGACAGATCAAACCCAAGTTTAGTGAGTCTATAAATGGTAAATTGGCAATATATGTAAAAGCTGGCCTGACCAACAATATTTCTATCTTTTTCTGAAGTTCTTTATAACCAACATTATCACTGAATACATCTCAAGGGAATTCTGTGATAACATAATGGCCCTCAGAGATTTGTGGTGCAATGATGTGCCAGAACATGGAGTACATTTATGATGAAAGCATCACTGGCTCAGTGTGTGTAACTATTAATGCTTTGCAAGTCTGCCTTGCCTGGGATGTAATGTACTACAAATAACTGCCTAGTGTGCTTCAGCTTTGTGCAGGTTCTGTGAAAATATTCCTTTCCTTTAACTGAGGTAATTTTTTCTCATTAATCAGGGATTTTTTTTCCTTACCAGAGATTTCTTTTTTTTTTCTCACCACTAACTAACTGATTAGAAGGAAACACACAATCTCCAGTGGAAAAACTGGAGATAATAGTGCTAGAGATAATAGTGCTAAAGATAAGAGTGATTAAAGCTAAAAAGTGATCTAAAACTCACCATAGTCACTAATAGTCGATATTCATAATAAGATTTGTCACTGTTTCCAAGTATTTTCTATTAAGCCATTACTTTATTTATCAAAATTCAAGCATAGAAAATTTCCTTCATTGTGGCAATTAAGTTTTATTACTTATACCAAATGCATTGGGTATGAGAGCTAAAGAGCTGGCATTAACAAAAATGTACCGGGTACTATTGGTAAGTGTTATAAATAATTTTTAAACAAATAAAGGAGCAAGCACCTAAATGCACATACCCACACCTACACTGGCACGCATGGGGCTCCTTATGTACTTTGACACAAAGAACAATTTTGCAATTCAAAGGCTAAACTTCTTGAATCGACAGGCAGCTATTTGAAAGGTGTGTGTGTCAGGTCTGTGAAACCAAACAGCTGCTCACAGTTCACACCTTTGAGAAGCCAGAGCACAGTGGTGTGCACACTCATTTACACACAGTTAGACTGTCCCTCGAGTTTTGGCCCAG
The DNA here is from genome assembly GCA_013389925.1 of Aegithalos caudatus. Taxonomy (NCBI): domain Eukaryota; kingdom Metazoa; phylum Chordata; class Aves; order Passeriformes; family Aegithalidae; genus Aegithalos; species Aegithalos caudatus. The sequence goes on from WEIU01018217.1 coordinate 64,177, forward strand.
TGCAGCCCAAGGTGGAACTGCAGGTTATAAAGTGCATCATAGTAACAGGCACGGTTTCGTGACACGGAGGTCAAAGCTTTTACAGCTCATTGCCATTAATAGCCTGGGTTATGTTGTTCTTGACCTTTCTCTGTGAGGGGGTGCTCGGGGCACAGTGAGCTTTTTGTCTTACCCCTTCAAATGCTTTCTCTGAGTGGGCAGGGACTTTCTTGGTGTATCAGGAGTCCTGCCACCTCTCAGCTTTCAGGTGAGCAACCACAATGAATAGTATGTCTTCTAGCCTCTCTGTTGGCCCACAGAAGGCTGCAGCAGCATCTCAAAGCCTGTTCTTCCTTACAATAAAGTTAGTCATGGGGGAAATGGGCCTTTTGAGATACCACATGAGGAGACCTACCTGCACAGTGTCCCCAGCAGGAATCTAGATTCAAGACATGGGTCACCCTGCTCCTTACCTCTGGTCAAGGCATCAAAACCACATTCAAGCCAGCCACAACAGGATATCCCCATATATTTTCTGGAATCTTTCCCTCACAAGGACACAACCTCACTCTGATTAGTCTGAGTTATCTGGTGTCACATGTAAACATGAAAGGAATCTAGGCACTTATTAAATATGCATTTCCCTCCCTATTAACATAGTTCCATCAATATTTTAATGCCATGTTGCTCTTTAGATTGTTTTTCTGCTGTAACATGAGGTCTCTGGAGCAGACAGACACCACAGAAATTGATGAGTCTATGGATGACATTTATTTCATTATGACGAGTTGTCATCAGTGGTGATTTTCTGCTGCAAATGCTTACATTTCATCATGAAATAACATCTTTAGTCCCTCCTACCAACAAAGCAAATGGAATAGCATGAAAGTGTACAGAGTAGGGGTGAAGGTATATTCAAGCAGCAAAAGATAATTTTTTTATTGCCAAAGACAGATAACTTGCGATCAAACAATCACATATATATAAAAAATATATTTAACTCAGTTCAAATGTGCTGACTCAATTGGCATGCATTAGAAGGATATTTCATTATTGACTGGTTTGGGGGTGAAATTCATATCTATAGGAAGTTTGTCTGAGGATTTTATTTCCTGTTTTTTACAATCCCTTTTTCATCCTGTCTAGTGTGTTTTCTCTCCCCTGGTTATAGACTAATCATCCTGAAGTCTCAGTCATTTGCCTGAAAAACAATATCTGGCAGTTATTGTGCTAAACAGCCCGTTTTGTTATCCCTGCCACAATCTGTGGTGTTCTCAGTTATTGAACTTGATAGGCGTCATTAAGGTTCCCATGCTGTTACTCACTTTCCTGATCTTTCATGTTTCTTCTACTCAGGAAGCAGCTTTTCCTAGAAACATTCAAAGAGAATAAAACCAGATTACATCCAGAACCTTGTGGTAGTGGCATCTAAATCCCTGACTTCTTTTTTCCCCCTCTCTTTTTATTTTTTAACTGGTAACTCCAATTAAAAATGTGAAAGTGTGGATTATTCCCCTTGTGCTCACACTAAGTCATTCCATAGAAGCCTGCAGAACTAGTTATGAGAGAAATATTCTTCAGTCAGTAATTTTTAGATGACATATTCTAAAAGTCTGTAGGAGACAGTATTCTCATGAACTGGGATGTGTTAATTGGACTGGCACAGACCTGCCCATCTCAAATTCCGTGAGGTTACTGTGTGCCATCCACCAAAATTTTTGAAGATGCTGTGGGTGTGTAGACATTCAGACAACCTTAAAGCTCTGTTTGAGGAATGGATGTGCAGCCACCACATAGGGAAGTAGACCTTCCCATTTGCAGAGTAAAGCTCTCTCCTGTTGATGTCAATGTCTCTGGCACGCCTTCTGCAAAGCAAGAGAAAGCAGCAGGAGAGGGTGCCAGTGGGTCAGTAACACCCACATTCATAAGGAGTCAGCAGGGGTCTGTGCACATGCTGGAACATATGTGCTCATTGCTTTGTCTTGGTATCTAGATTCCAGCCTTGAAAACAGATTTGCTGAATCAGCTCAGGTCTAAAATTATTAGACTGCTTGAGCCAGGCAGCCTTGCCTTTGGTGGCAGAGCAGTATGTAAAACTAGAGTTAGTTTCCCTAGGGGGAAAAAAAAAATTGAAGCCACAGGAAAGAAAAATCAGGTTCATGTCATTTTGTCAAACACCATCTCTTCAGAAAGTGACACAGGTTTTTAATATCCGAACAAGAAAAGCAGATCGTGGATTTGTTTACATTGATTCATCTCAAAATTTCATATACAGTAAACTAGATCAAGCATAGCAAATGCTAAGGGTTCAAACTACAGTTAATTTGTAATCCTAATAGAAGCAATCTGCTTCTAGCACCTGTTGCAGAAAAGGATCAAGACTTTGGTTAGAATGCAGGCAGAATAATGCAATTTTAAAAGAAGAATTCAAGGCAGATGAGGCTAATTCTTACTTCATCTATTTTTATATGAATTTATGTAGCATTGTTTGGATTTATTTTATAAGTTTTATAATAGCTTTCATTGTAAGTTGTAGTTTTAGTTGCCACTGTAACGGGGCCCCTGCCTTGGCATGTGTTATCAGAAGTTGATAAGAGTTTCCAAGATAACCCAGGCCTTTGCCCAGACACTGTTTTCCATTTGTCCCTCCCCAAGATTATTCCCTACCCATCCTTTCCAATGTATCTTTTCCCTTCTGTCCATCAATCATTTTCAAGGTCCAGAGGTTCGGCCAGTGGTTGGTGGACACTCAGAGCACCCCACCCCAATTTAGCTTGATTTGTTCCTGTTTAGGTAATTCAGTTGGCATTTGCCACCTTGCTTTGTTTTATTGGTTTACAACTTGTACCCACCCCTGGAATTGTACTGGTAAAAACCCCCTGCAGCTCAGGTTTGGGGTCTCTCTCTTCGGAGGCTCTGAGCCTGGGGCCAGGGGCTTCCCCCATGATCCCCAAATAAAACCTTTGCCCCAAGCCTCAAGAGAGTCTCCTCTTTCTAACCACGGCCGTGACAGCGGAGGTAATTGTGCTGCAGAGCCAAGAACCCACACAAAGGTTCTGTTGGGGCGCAGCCAGGGCTGCTGGGAGGCCAAGCCAAGCAGGGCTGGCCACAGAGACAGAGCTGCACACTTCAACAAATTTACAGGCCTTCGGACTGTCTTACAGAAATGGGAAGTCCATGGACTATCATCTTTGCTACAAAGGTGAGAAAATAGGTTATTTTTAGTTAGTAATGTACTAATAAGATATAACTTGTTTCATTATTATTGCAGTTTATATTCCACACAACATTGGGATACCAAGCACTGCATTAGCTTGCACCATAAAGCATGTATACATTCCCTATCTTCCTCTGTCATTAATGCTCAAAAAACTTTTCAAGTTACTGTTGGTTTTTTGTGCCCAGATTTCCTAGGAGGTTGTATTTGAAGGAAAATGGGGAATAATCCATCCCATAATTTTAGAATTAAGAAATTTTCGCAGAGAAAAAAAATCACTAAAACTCTCTGGGGTGAGAAAATATCCACTGTATCTTTCTCTTTCAAGCACAGATTCCTCCAGAAATGACATAGTTGTGAAACTAAAAGCTTAGCACAGAAACAGTTCCGGGACACCTCCTTCTTATGCATATATTTAGTATGCAGTTAGGGACATACTTACAGATAGCGATACATAAGCAGCAGAGTCACCATCAGATGAACCAGGGATTTCACAGAAGGTGAAATAGTCCAGAAGGATAGAATAATATTTTAAAGGGAACATACAGGCTTTCAGTTGGCATTTTCATTAAAAAAAAAAAAANNNAAAAAAAAAAAAAAAAAAAAAAAAGCCCATCTGGGAGGCTCAGCAGAACAGGGATACACTTTGTGTTTCACCAGAAGGAGAGGGTGAGTAGAAGCTGTGGAAAAACCATAATCCTACAGGCTGGGAAATATTCTTTCAGCTCCACACTGGTTAAGCCTCTTTTTGATATAAGCGTAAATCATCTTTTTGTTGGGGGGTTGAGAGAAGGGAAAATTTGTGCCCAGATTTCTCCTTGAGAATCCGCCAGTGCATTTGCTGTTAGGAAATGACTAAAATAAGCCTCTGCACATATGTCCTTAAAAACACTTTGACTGCATTCCCCTGTAATTATTAAGCTTCTTCAGAGTCTGTAAGCCAGTGAGAAAGGGATTAGAGGGGTTACTTTGTGCCTCTGTGCCCATAAAAATCCCTTGGCTAATGCAACACCCTGCTAGGAGCATCCTGAAAGCTTTCATATAATCCCTGCCTCCCAGCCACCACCACCACTGCATTCCTATTATTTCGACACATTCAAATTTCATGCAGTAATATGGAAACACTCCTACATGGAAACAAGACTGCCAGTTAGAGTGGAGCAGCAACATAACTGCATGATAAACCCACCCTCAGTTTTATGCTGGAAGGACAACCAGGAGGTGTAAATTGTAAGTTAGTATCTGCTAACCTTTCCTATTGTTCTGGCAGTTCAGGGCTTATAGAATAATTTTCTATACCTGTCCTTGTAGGAGAGGTCAAAATAGAATACTGATCCTGAACTGGATTTGTATCCAAGTCTAAATACATGATAACAATGGCAAAAGAGCGATCCACTGCCTGTCACCTTTCAGGGGATTTTCATGTCAAAAAGAACTTGCAATGCTCAGTGTTGTTGTGCTGAAAATAAGTCATTGTATCATAGGCAGCAGTAACACAGAACTGGAAGCTATCTTCTGGGTCACAGAATCTGTTTCTAGTGCCAGCAAGGTATTATATAATGCCTTTCACTAACCCATCTGTAAGAATCCTAATTATTTTTAAAGGCAACATTTCCTTGCAATAAATTCAGGGAGGAGTCGTGGACTGTGGAAAGGTTTGAATGAAGCACTGCTGTTAAACCCAAGAACAGCTGTAAATATCCAAAGTGAACAGCTTCCAGATCATGATGTTAAAGCAGAGAATCAACTGTCAAATGTGCATTAAAACAACATCTGCAAGATAGAATCGAAAAATCTCCTTTGTGAAGCCAAACCATTTACAAATACTTCCTGGTTATGTAGGAACCTTGCACCAGGAGCCAACTCTGAGGGCCAAACTGTGCCTGGAGGAGCAGGGGAGAAAGTTGCTTGTCATGCACTGCCTGTCTGCAAGCAGAGGGAAGCCCATCAGCTATTCAGTTTACAGCGGGTGCAAGGAGGAAGAGTGGTCACAGGGAAAACCGGTAACCCAGCTTCAGCACTGGTTTGCTCCCTGCCCCCTCACGTTTGCCTGTATCCCTTGGTACATCACGTCAGTTTATCTTGGTCACCATCTGTGAAGAGGAGATAATAACACCTCTTGCCTGCATGTCTATTTGGGTTGTAAATGCCTTCCAACAAAGACTGTCTCTTCTATGTTTACCAACAGTATGTAGTGCATGGGTTCATTTTTTTTGTATAGATCCTGGTCATTAATACTCATTATTTGGTAGTGATGATAAACAGTAATCACTGAATATGTATCTAACAGTAATCAAGTAGCTTTGGCTTTGTTTCAATCAGAATAGTTATCCTAAATACATGAGGCCACAGGAGTTAGGAACACAGTGCATTTCTGCCTTTTGTGGAAGCGCTGCTGGTGACATCTGGCTGCACACAGGACACACCTTAAAACACAAGCATGCAACAAACACACGAGCGTTCAGACACAGATCTCATCTGACTATTTAAAACTGTCATTGTCTATGCACTGTCCCTTTGCAGATTATCCTTCATATGAAAGCTTCAATAATAGAACCTCTGAAATACTTTTTTATGACAGTATCACATGGCAAATAAGCAAAGGACATGCATTACAAACAGAACAGTCCATTTTCTTTTCCTGATAAATTCACTCATCTCTTTCACTTTAAAAATATGAAATGGCCCAGAATACCAATTCTTCCTCATTCCGAAAAAAGGGCTTTTATGGGTCCTGGTTCAGAGCAGAAGTTAAAACACTAGCTAAGAACTGCAGTCTGATCCCAAAGCCCTTTGTTGTTTGAATAAACACTACTGATATTGGCTTGGCTAATTTTAAAAACTGCTATAGTTAACTTTTTTAATAGATGAGCTCCTAGAGTGACATATTTCAAACATAAAATCTTAATATACTTTTCTAGTAAAGTGTGTGTCATTGTTCTTGGGCAAAGAGAAGGAAGCTCTGAGCTAATTTTTAAACCTGGGGGAATATCGACAGCCAGACAGCTGCTAAGGCTTTTTGCTTGATCTCTGCAAATTCTCAACTATTCATGGCCAAAATGTGTCATGTGCCAATCTAAAATCATTTTGGAGGAACTGGTGGAAAGGGTCTCCTTTTTCATACTCTCAGCAGGCTTATGTCAGAAGGCTGTCAGGGATAGCCATTACTATTTATAGATAATCCCCCTTTGAAAGGTCACTCTTCATTGTGTGCTCATTTTTCCCCATAGCGGTCCAAAAGTCATTCCCCTGCAGCTCATCACTAATGAGTACTTTTTGAAGCAAATAAAAATGAAACAAATCATCCAATTAAACAGAAGATAGCGTTTGTTTTACAGGTCTCAGCCCAAGTAGTGCATGCCACTCACATTATCTCCTGCGCTTTTAATTATAGCATAGGCAGGATTATTTTGTTTGAGTTTTTTTCATTTCGCTATCTTCATCCAGGAGCAGGAACTTACTTAACAGGTTGTACGTTCTTGATAATAGGACTTTTGGGCACTGAATCACTTCCTTTATGATGAACTACTCATGTGCAATCACAGAGTCACTTAAAAGCCCAACAGACTGCAGCTTGCAGCAAGTCAGGGAGAAGAATGGCACCTGCTCTGCAATTCTCATCACATCTGATTCTGAGAAAAAGAACAAAATATCTCCCATATTATGAAACTAAGCTTTCATTCTTTCTATGTATTTGAGTGGTCATCCTGAGCTAAAAGCTGACTGCCTTTCCTGCTTTCTGCTGAGATGCAAGTTGGAGGAAACAAGTAAAGAGATGACAGCACTGAGCACTAAAATAAGAGAAGCATTGAATAGCAGAAAGAAAAAAGTGTATTTTTATCCAAAGCAGTGCACAGCAGTACACCAATACAATGATATAGTCTTTATTTCAACACCATCAAAGTTCAATTAATGGAAAGGAGAAGACTGTCACTGTGGCAAGAGATCGATGCAGGGAAGAAGAAATATGAGTAGGGAGCAGAGATAAAACAGGGTGACATTTTGTGGAAGAAGAGGTCAATGTCACCTGAAAAGAAATGGGCATGGGATTTTAGAAGATATGATTGAAAGACACAGAGATAACGCATAATGTTTCATTGAAAAAACTCTTTTGTGCTGCTATCCTTCTTAAAAGGGAGGTAAAGGTAATGACTGAAACCTTCTCATCACACTTCTGAGAGTGGGAAGAGAGGGATGTGGGCCGGCTTTCCTCAGGATTGACAGCGCTGCCTTTTGCTGAGCTTTATCATCATGTCAAGCAAAATGGAGCACGATACTGCCAGGAAAGCAAAACAGCTTCAGGTTATGAAGGGTTCTGCCAGAAATCACTCTTAGTGCTGTTACTGTGTCTTTTCTCCTGATTAAATTTTGAGTATAGATGGCAGGATTTGTTCCGTGGAAAACAAGTCTAGACTGCTGAGGTGGACAAAGGAATTGGTGATCTCACCACAGTAAAGCTTATTCTCTAATATATTATTGCAGCAATTTTGCTCTTGCCGTTCATTAAATAAGGTCTATATTAGAGGCAATCTTTACATTTTTGAACTGTTTAAACAATTAAATCATTAGTCAAAGCGACGGTTGCATTAAAAATCAGAAAGCACTAATGTTCTTCCTCAAAAGGAAAAATTTAAAGAGATCGTGTTTGAACAAGAAAAACAAGACTAGTTTGTGTATCTGTACGTCTGTACATCTGTAGGAAAAAAAAAATAAAGAAAACAAACCAGCCTATAAATATCTGATTACTGGAAGATTATTTTTCTCAGCTTCCACTAGGTAGATTGGTAATTCCAACATTTCTTTATGGACTTCTTCCATTGCATTTCAATAGGCATACAGGTTTAACTCAACCACACATCATTTAAAGTGCTATTCTGGATACTGTGTGGCTGGAATTTTAAGTTTAGATAGGGTTCACCTCACCTAACTGCCGGCTTGCAAAATTGAAGCCTCTAGTCTGAGACTGTCATCATCTATGTTAGTTAAACAGACAGTGCAGAGAACATTGTTCCTCTAGAGGGTTCATACACTGTTCTACACACTTAATTTTTGATTATGGATTGAGAGCCTGGAAAAACCCTGAAGAAAAAGGCTTGGGTCAATGAAAAGCACAACACAAGCCAGTAGTGTGCACTGGCAGCTCAGAAAACCAGCCATGTCTTGGGCTGCATCCAAAGTGGCATGGCCAACAGGTCAAGGGAGATTATTGTGCCTCTCTGCTCTGATGGGATCCTGCCTGGAGTGCTGCATCCAGCTCTGGGTCCTTCACACAGGAAGGACATGGACTAAGTTGGATGGACCAAGTTCAAAGGAGGACAACAAAGATAAACAAAGGGCTGGAACACCTCTCTTATGAAGACAGGCTGAGAGGATTCGACTTGTTCAGTATGGAGAGACCAATACTCCAAGGGTCAGAGCTTATAGCCCCTTCCATTAGGAAGCCTACAAGAGGTCTGGAGAAGCACTTTGTACAGTGTCATGTGGTGATAGAATAAGGTGAAACAGCTATAAAATGAAAGAGTGTAGATTTACATTAGGTATAAGGAAGAAGTTCTTTACTGTGATGGTGGTGCTAACCTGAGAAAAAGTTGAGAAGTTATGGATTTTCCATCCCTAGGAATGTTCAAAGCCAGGTTGGAGGGGGCTTTGAGAAACGTGGTCTAACAAAAGGTGTCTCTGCCCATGGCAGGGGGGTTGGAATTAGATAGCCTTTAAAGGTCCCTTCCAACACAAACCATTCTATGATCCAATGAATCATCCTTTGAAAAAATTTGTAACTCTTAGTTAACTACAGAGGGAACATATGAGCCCTTTGAGAAAGCATTTGTCTCTTGGAGGGCTGAAGTACCATCTTCTGTAGTCACTACTAAACTAATACATCCACAAGAAGGTTTCTACCATTTTGTATCTAAGGTGAGTGAGAAAGAGGATTCTGTTATGCCCAGAGTCTCCCTTCACTGAACTGATAAGTAGGCATAAGAAGAGAAGTGATGAATTCTCCCACCTGCGCACTGCCTGCAGGAGTCAGAGGTCAGCAGGAAAAAAATATGTTCCGCTGTACTTGTAACCTTATCTTACCTTTCTACAGATGGGAGGAAGGAGAGAACAGACTAGAAGTCTCCTCATAAGACATCAGTCTACTTTTAATTTTGTCTGAATTAATCCAGATCTAGATAACTTGTTATTGAGAAAACTATTCTTCATTTTTAAGTGAAGAGCATAACTGGAGAGTTTGTCACAAAATGTGTCGTGACCTGAAAGCCTGGGTAACTAGCATCAAAGCCTTGTCTTTCCACTTGCCAGTATAAAGCTTGTGGAAGATTTTGAAAACAATTTAAATAGACAAAGAAAGACATTAAGTTGCACCCAAACTAGACATAGTGAGGCTTCTTTCATTAAGATCACTGTCTGTCTCTCACTCCAGAAGGTTTTTATTCAAAGTGGGTGCTAGAAATTGCTTCAGGAATCATGTCATCTTGCATTTCCCTATCAAGACATCCTTGCAGATAAAGGAATCCAAACTAGACCCCCAGGATAGGTTTGTGAAGCTAGCTAGAAACCTACTCTGCATGGTTTTGTCTGTGTTTAATAGGTCAGTAGATGCCTTCTTCCATTGGAGTAGTGGAATGATGGTATACAGTTCATGTCTCATATTCCAGGTAGTTCTTAGTATACACCTTTGCTTCTGTATCATCTTCCACTCAATCTTTAATATCAGTGGGGTAGGAGACCCTTTCTTTTAATATTTCTTCCAAATTGTTAGCAACCCACATCACTTAGAATGAGGATGAATGATTGTAAGGCTTTTGTTTGTCTTCATCTGATGGAAGAAAACTGACTCAGAGACCTGTAAATGATGATTGACTTTGAGCTGCTAAAGTGTCCAACAGGGAGCCCTTCTCATAAAGAATACAGATTTTGTTTCCTGGTGGGGTACAGAAAAATTTGCTCTAACTCCAAAGTGAAGCACATTTTCTGCCTTACCCTAAGAAATGGAGAGGAGTATTTAACTGAAAACAACATAATTTCTGGGTAACACATCAATATTTCAAATGCTCCAGAGATTACCATACAACTATACTTCCCAGCAGGCAAACAAAGCATCTGTCAGTCTTCTACTACTACCAGGTAGACTCTACCATCAGCTAGAATCACTAGTACACTGTAGATTTTGGCATAGGTAGCACCAAAATAAGCTGATGCCACCTAATTTAGAAGGTACATCTAAAAACTTGGGTTTTTTTAACATTTTACAGAAAACTGCTTTGATTTCTTTTTATTCTACAAGTATTTTGAGCTCTTAGACTCACCTGTTTTGAGATTTGTGCTTCATTCTGCCTGTCTCCACTTTTCTATCTCCAGTGAATCAGGCACAAACATGAAGTTGTTTCTTAATTTATTCTTTGGAGTTAAGCTGTGATTTGTTCTTTATCCTTGAACAAGATATCAGCATTTCACCAAGTCTAGCATTTTCAGTATCTGGCTGTGATGTGGGCACTTCACTTACCTTCTGTCATTACATGGTAGGATACAAAATACATGATTTTACAGCCACAAAATTCAACATACACTCTACACTTATGGCATGATACAAGGTTGGCTATTGCAAATAATTTTCATTTTATCATAAGATTTCTGTTTAAGGATAGGATTACCTTATTTTAAGCCCTGGACCACTTTAATTTCATTCATCTAGCTTTAAACATTCACTCTGCTGTCCAGTGCTGAAAACAAGCAAAGAAAAAGACCTCTGTCTTGCCTTGCTGTCATCACAACCATTTTCTTTTGATCTTTCAGCAGGTGGGGTGTGGAGTGCATGTGTGGGTTGACAGGTCTTTAGCAAAAACAGACAAACAAATTTTTTTAAAAAAATCACAATTTAACGATTTCCTATGGTCTACCTGATCTGTAGCTCATACATGATATCTTACTTTACTTACTCTACTATTTAATCTTTCATTACATTACATCTTAATCATAAAATGGAAGGGACATCTAAAGTTCATCTAGTCTAATCCCCACACACAGTATAAATTCACCTGGAGCAGATTGCTCAGGATCAGGTCCAGGCAGCTTTAAATATCTGTAGAAGAGATACCACCTCTCTGGGCAGATTGTTCTTGTGTTTTTTCACTTTCAAGACAAATGAGTTTTTCCTCATAATCAGATGGAACTTGCTGTGTTACAATTTAGGCCCATTGGCCCTTGTCCTATTACACCATTGAAAAGAATCTAGCCCCATCCTCTTGACTCCCTCCCTTAGGATTTTCAAGTGCATTGATACCATCCCTTCTCACTCCTCCTTCTCCAGGTTAAACAGGCCCAGGTCCCTCTGCCTTTCCTCATAAGAGAGATGCTCCTGTCCCCTAAACATCTTTGCAGATTTCTGTTGAATTCTGTCCAGGAATTCCTTATCTTTCTTGTCCTGAGGAGCCCAGAACTGGACACAGCACTCCAGATGTGACTCACCAGGGCTGAGCTGCTGGCAATGCTCTTCCTGATGCACCCTAGGACCTCATTGGCCTTCTTGGCCACAAGGACACTGCTGGCTGATAGACCTTTTCTTGTCCACCAGGACACCAAGGTCTTTTTTCACAGAGCTGCTTTCCAGCAGGTCAGCCCCCAGCCTGTGTTGGTACATGGGGGTATTTGTCTCCACGTGCAGGACCCTGCATCTGCCTTTGTTGAATTTCATGAGGTTCCTTTCTCCTTAACTCTCCAGTCTGTCAAGATCCCTTTGAATGGCAATAAAGCTTTATGGTCTAACAGTAACTTCTCACAGTTTTGTAACAGAACAGTTGATGAAGGTACACTCTGTCCCTTCATGCACATCTTCAATTAATAAGTTGAACATCTGCATCAATACTCCACAGCAAGCCTGATGACTGAAATGTAAACCTTTGGTTTTTTCCATGTTATGTCTCAGAATGCCTTTAGAGTGTTGGGAATGTACCAGAAATTTTTCTAAGTCTTAAGATATCTTCTTGGAGTGCTTTAGAAAATATATCAGAGTTTGAGGAATTCACAGATTTCTACTTTCTTTAATATGTAACTTCATGTAAGCACAAGGCTGAACACTGGCCTTTATTTGTCCGATCTCTACAATCATAGGCAGCACAGAACAAATCTGTGATATCCTGTCTTTCTATAAAGAGTATTCTCCATCTTCCTATGGTGCACTATGAAATGGAAGAAGGAGGAGGGATAGTTCTTAACATTTTGTGCTGGCAAGAGGTACAAGATCACAGAAGTTGACTTATATACAGGCTTTAAGATTATTGCAAGATATATAATTAGAGGTTCCTAGTAGACTTGGTTTTACCACCCATTGTGATTTTTTCCCCCTCTGTGTTCTCTGCATAACATTAAGCAGCTCTGTAATAAAGTTACATGACTACAAAACAATATCTGCACTCTGCCTCTGTACACAGTGGTTCCCAGTCACCAGCTAAATGTGAATCCTCCATGTCATTCATAACTCTGCATGTTTGGAATAAGGACTGGGTTCAAGTTAAGACTGATATTATTAAGAATGAGAGGTGCTATTTTTAACCATCCATTTGGTAACATTATTTTCTTCACTCCACTTTAGAACCAAGATTCTTCCCTATGACAAAGTGCAGTATTTCTAAAATTCAGTTTTCCCAAGGGTAGCATGGCCACAGTCACAGCAAACCCAGAGGAATAAGACAATCTTTGTGCAGATATGTGCAAGTCACACCACTCTGCCATTCTACTCTGCTTCACTTTTGTGGACAGGCAAGGTAATGAAGTAGGTGGGACTTGAGAGCACAACCCTTATTACTTGCATCAGTGTCACTACTTACATCAGTGTTACTACTTACAATGGACAGGCAGAACAGAGGGGTGGTATGACAAGTTCATTTAACATTCACAAACAAAAATACAGGACTAATAAATCTAATTTTAGGCTTACCAGCAATCTCTCTTTATAATAAGAGGAACAAAGTAGATGTTCGGTTCACTAGTAATTGGAACTTTTACTGTACCAGTAAGATATCATTTTAATAGTCATAGCTCTGGACCAAGAAAAAGAAGGTGCTGTGTGAAGTCTGTTCTTACGAAACATGTTAAAGAAACTGAGAGACTGAATAAGAGTCCAGATCAGAAACAGTCATCCTGACCCTCTGTGGGCTTGCAGTCACATTAGCAACTGTTATCCTCATTGGAAATATTTTAAATTCAGTGACTAACCAAAATAAATTACTATGGTGAGTAAGCCTCAATGAAAAGAATCCATAACAGCTAAAGTTACATGTATACATGTGAGCTGAGGAAAGAGGCCATTTTCATCCTTGTTTGTCAGTAGAAAGCCAAAGGCAAATTCATTCACCATGCCTATACCAGATTTCTGATCTGAGAGGAAAGGAAGTGAACTCTAAACTTCCTAAATTCTCCATTACTGTAGTTACCACCCGACATCTAGCCTTCAGAACACTGGAAGCAGGGAAGTTTCATTTTGTGCATCAAGGGACAAGTCTCCAAAATATAATGCTTCTGGTCAAAAAGTGCATTCTTTATCCCAACAACTCAAGTTGCATAGAACAGAAGCAGCTGTGTCACAGCCATTGCTGAGGTACACCAGGACTGTTGTTTTTGCCTCCAACCATATTCAAGATTGCACAGCACTGATTTGCAGTAGCATGCTTCTGCTTAGGTATCTACAGCATGTCCTGTCAGATCTGTAACTAAAGCAGACACCAATCCACAGCAGGAAGAAAAAGAAAAACCTTGCAGACATGACACAAGCAAGTGAGAAGCATTCAAGATGGTTTTTTTTTTATTCTACCTATCTTGTTACCTAATTTTCCTAACGTGTTGGCTGTTTACAAGCTTTGAACCAGACTTGTCACAAAGGAGCAACATCATAAACTTGGTCCCTGAGCTGGAAAGTTTTCAGCAGTTTTTTTTGTTATCACTTCAGCAGCTCATAGTAATTAAAATCTGATTGAACTTTCTATAGCAAAGAACCACATTAAAGAAATATTTGCACCAAGGACTGAAACTCTACCTTTTTTCTTTATCAACAAATTACTGTGATGATAAGCACTGGCAGATATATCAGAAAGCATTTGAAGCAAGGAAAATATATTTGCTCAAATTTTCATTATTTGGTTTAGTCTCAGAAACCAAAGGAAAATAAGTGGTACTGGAAGTGAGTGAAGTTGCATTTATTTAATCCCATGGACAGTGCCATGACAGACAGACTTGTAAGTGCAGACTTTGCACAGCATTTCATGTTTACCATGGAGCCTGTCATTCCCAAACAGGCTTTTTGTCATTCAGCAATTTTCAGAATCAGATCCTTACTCATATTCACATTCTGCATTATAATAGATGCCCTGTTACAATGTTTTTTTCACTCACTAGTAAATAAATTGAAATGTGGTCTGCTTCCTCTGTGAAGTACCTGCTTCATTCAGTGCACTGAGTTCATATTAACTTATTCCTCTATCTTTATGTGCATAGATCAATTCATGGACCATGATGCTTACACAAAAATTGTTAGAAGCAGAAAATTATAAGATACATAAATGTAAACTCAAATCCATAAATGTGCCCTGGAAAGGGTTGTAACTGGTTTTGTTAATATTTGTGAACTCAGGGTTTTGTTTTTCACCCACACAACTCTAACCATGATGACACCTTTAGTGGCATCGGCTTTAACCAAGTTAATTCCTTGCCTCCTGCCTCTATCAATTTCTTGTTAACCATATAAAATGATGCAAGGGAAGAGATTGGTCATTCCTGCCAGCTGCTCACAGCCTGTTGTCAATACTCTCTGATGGATAATATCTTTGCACTAAATTGCAACTCTATTAAATCTGGTCCAATAAAACAGAGATAGAATTTAGAAACAACACCTGGTATGTCCTAAGTGTATAAAATAGGGATTGCGTTTCTTAGAGCTGGTGCTGATTGAACCTGCCAGATAGTAGGAGGTCTTAATTTTCTGAAAGCCCTTGTTACACAGTAGAAAGAGGCACTTTCAGGGGTGGTGCTATGCCAGGATGACTTCAACATCTGATTTTAAGAAGGTAAACTGCCAACTAGACTTGCCTCCAGTCTTCATCAGGGAGCCCAGCTGCCCACTGTTTTGCATTACACTTAACTTTATCTAGGGTGAAGTTACTTAAGATCACCTTTGTCTTTCACAAAAAAATTATTGAATTCAGAAAATTCAAGAGCAGCACAGATCTATGCAAGGTCTAATTTTATCCCAAGAGACTGAATAAAAAGTATTCATCTATATTTTTACAAGCATTTTTTTCTAGAGGTTTGGAAATACCTTGACAAAGAGCAAAGATCTTAATCATATTTCAACTTGCCTATGCCATTCTAGAAAGATAGATGTTTTGACACTCTTAAATAGTGGAATATTCTGTTTGATCTTAGTCATGATTATGCATAACGCACTGGAGCAGACCTTCAGTGCCCAAGGAGCCTACTGGAAGAAACACAGGGCATGTCATTTACTGATGTAAAGCTTACATTTCTGACAGTCACAGTGTTAGTAGACTGATTTATCTGTCCTTTGGGAAAACTCTGGGATGGGATTTGAAAGGTCTCTGATATCACTGGATGTCTATGTCACATTCTGAAATACAAAGAGCAAGAGATTTTATGGAGGATTAGAAAGGAGCTGCACAACAAAGATTTGGTGATCATACCCATGGTAGCAGAAATATTCTACACAGATGCTTAATATGCTGTTTGTAGAGTTACAATTTGTACAGAAAATATAAAAGGAAGAGATAAGAGGAGTAAATACTGCTTCAAGTCAGCACATCCCCTCTCATTCACCAGTACAGACACTGCTGGACTAAGATTGTAGTTATATTCACAACCCTGGGGAGTTCTCCCTGTGGATTCTCTAGCAGCATGGCTGCTTTAGGAGCTTGCTGGGAAGCACAAGAGGGTTCCTGGTGCCTCAGACACTCTTCATGAGGGGCTGGTACTCAGTGCCCTCCTGGGAGCCAATCTGGAGCCCCCTGTGAGGGCTGCAGGCTTTGTGGTGCCATCCACTGGGCCCCACAGTAGATCCTTCTTTATCTTCAAACATTGATGAAACAATGCAGCAGGAAGGACCTCATGGAGAGGTTCCTCTCTGGTTTATCTGTGCTTTGTTCCTGCCGTAGTTGCAGGTAGGACAGATGGTGGTTGCAAGGTGACAGACACTTCAAGTGGCACTGGTCCCAACTCGAAACATCCTTAGGGAAAGAGGAAAAAAAGGACACCCATGCTGTTCACACTGCTAGGGAACATATCTTGAATTAACTCCTTTTGCTACTTAAGCAAGAATGATAACTTTGTTGTAAAAAAAAAAAAAAAAAAAGAGGCAAACAAAGCAGAAATATCTATGATGGAGACAGTGGATTTATAGTACCAGCCTGATTATCGAGAAAACTTAGGTCAGAGTCAGCAGGAAATATATGTTAAAAAATCTGCTTCTGAAGGGTGGTCTCAGAACAATGAGCTCTAGTCCAGGAACCAGGCAATAAACAACCTCATGTCAGCTTTTTTTATGAAGTAAGGCACAAGCTTGAACACAAAGAGTGCTCTGAATATGCTCTAAGTTTGTTCTGTCATTTTTAAGTAATGGTCCTACACTAAATATAAGTGCACAAATTAATCAAAGCTCTTTGATTTTATCCAAAAGACAGTTGCTGTTTAAACAGAAACCTAACCATGAATGACAGAGCTGGGAATCAAGTGGAGCAGAACCCCTCTCAGCAGGTCCTCCATACCTTGGTCACTCTGAACTGTGGGGGTGACACCCATGGCAAATTATTTTAATCACCAGCTATGGGAGAAGACAAATAATAGAATTTGGCTTTTGTTTGATAGAGGAAATAATTACTTTTGTGTCAACAGGAAGGGGGTTTCTTGGATTTTCCTGTACTTTAGAATTTACAGGCCACTGGACATGAGGAGTTCTGAGATTTTATTGAATAAAATTCAATAAAAGCAAGCAAATGTTCTACATTAATTAGAATTTTATGGGAGTTTTGATTAGTTATGCATTTTGAATGTTGTTGGGATCAAGTAGAAGCAGTCTATTTTTCCTTCTCACCTACTATTATGTCCTGTTTATATACTCAGTATTTCTGCACAATTCTTTCCAAGATTCAGCAATGTCTTCTAAACTCTCCTTAGACATTTTGAAAAGTTTCTCCAACACAGCTACTATTGTAAAACTAAGGACAAGAGTTCCTGCCATCTTTAATGGGTGGTAAAGCCCCCGTCAAACAATGCCATTGTTTCCCATTAGACAATAATGATCTGGTAGGGGGAAAAGGGCAGAAAGCCATAAAGGAATTGTGGAAAAGTATTCCTACAGGACAAAGAAAGATTTCCCTTCCTAATGAGACCAAAGGAGCAAAGCAGCTGCTGAAATTTTATTGTACCAATGGATTTGAACTACACAGAAAAATCCTGCACTTGTGGAATGCAATCCATGAAGCAACCCTACAATCTCTTACCACTGTCAGCTTCTTGAGCTTGAACATGTGGACACATGTCACAAAGTCTTAATCATCCAGCCTATGTCAGCAGATCTCTATAAATCTTACTCATCTGCTAGACTCTTACTGTATAAGTCATTGAGTTCTGCAGGTTTCTAAACAGCTTTTAGCTTGTTCGCTCCTACATTAAATGCAAGATAATGTATCTGACTGTTAAAAGGTTTTATTGTCAAGACATAAAACTTTTTACAAATTATTGTCTTTTATTTTCCAGGTTGTAAAGTGTTTGAATAAGCAAATCTGATTTGATTTTACCTGATACTATTGCTCCATGACTAATTTACTTTTATTGTGTCATAAATGAACTCCATGACCATTTTACTCTTAGTTCCAAGTGCATTTTTTATGAACACAGTCTATAAAGTTTTGTTTGTTGAGCAGTAACACTGAACATGTTGGCATAAGTTACAAAGCCCTCAGTGATCTGGAACACGTTTTTTTCTTTTCTTTATCATTTAAGCCATTTAGTTCACCTGGAGAATTTTTGTTGTCAGTTCCAGTTCCAGTAATGGACAGGAAAATATTTGCCAGGAAAAATGCTCAGTTCTAGAACTTGTTTCTAGCTGGACTTCCAGTCCTGCTAGACATTAGGTCACAAAACAAAGCATTTTTGTGTTTCTTCATAAAAACAAATACACATACTTCTTATCTTAGGAGATTTAGTAGGGAAATTGATAACACCTGGATTTTCTAGAGGGCTTATGTGTTCTTGGATATTAATTAGCTTCATTGTTTTCTTTTCTTTTCTCTAGAGCAGTTGGTAATATGTTGTGAATTATTTATTAGATTTTTTTGAATGTAAATCCAACCAGATGCTTGGGCAGTGGTCACGTAATTTATAGATATGAATGTCAATAAATAAATAAATAGCTGCGAGTGTCTCTCACAGGCAAGGTTCAGGAATTGTCAGAAGAGAAAAGGTAAAAAGGGAGTGAATATTTTGACATTGAGAGTCTTTATGGCTGATGTCCTAGCTTTTCTTTTTCTCAATATCCTCTGAATTTTTTTGCGGTTTTGCCAATAAACTGTCAGTACTGTAACTACTACTACTGTAATCTACTACTGTAAGTAGCAAATGCCATTTTCAGAAGAACATTGAATAGATTTTGCAAAGTGCTAAGAACATACTAGTTACCAAGACATGCCCTACAAAAACAATTTCCATTCATAATATTTTACCTTCGAAGTCCAGGTACAAGACCTTGACTTAATAAAGGAAATTTTATACTACAAATACAGCCCTCTGCTCTCTGTTCAAGTGATCGATGAGCAGACATGGGTACTTTCACTGATCATTTACAGCTGTCCAACAAATACTCCCTGTGAATGCATTTCAGGCTACAGGTGGTTCATGAACTATTCAACTGTTTTTGAGTATATGCTTCTCTCAAGATTCTGACTCACATTCACTAAGCAAACAGCTGTGGTGGCTAAGACCTTACTGCCTCTTCTCCCCCATCCCAGCTGTTTGTTACTGACCCTCTGCCAGAAATTCTTGCTCCCGTTCCAGATACAGCAAAACCTGCTGCACCTCAGCTGCTTCAACTCATAATCCGGTGTCTTACTGCAAAACAACTATTGCTCAGTTAAACTCATCTACAGGGCTGTAAAATGGTACAGCTGAGGTGCAGTAAAATGCTCTATTCTGCAGGCTTTTAACTGGGAGCTATATCTTCTTGAAAGAAGTGCTGATTTAACTAGTTCAGCAAGACCTACCAGGGCTTGCCTGTCAGTGTTCTGATCCTGCACTGGCCCGGCATTTCTTTTAGGTGTCTAAAAACATTATAAACAAAGTTAAGAAGATTTGATTCATGTACTAGCACCAACTACAGTAACAGAACACTGTTTGACAGTTTTTGTTTTAACAACCTGCATGGTTGTTACATATATGAGCATATTCATCTATAAAGTAGAAATTCTCTGCTCTTCAAATAAGCAAGCACCTAAATTTTGTTGACAGGCAAAGATATATGAACATATGAACTTAAGATGAGAAAAGTCAATCAGAATTTGCAAAACTATTCTCAAATGGTTTTGCTCACATCTATCTCAAGCTTCATTGAAATATAAACTATTTAAAACTGGCTGGGGGAAAACCAGCAAATTCAAAGTATACTGTGGAAATAAAAAGGGCACAAATTTTAGGCATACACTAAGAGTAAAGTGAAACCATGAATTTATTCATATCAGGTTTCTGAATATAAAATATTAAAGCAGACAGGAAAAAAATTTACTGTTTTTTAACCTTATCAAAGTAAGTGAAACATGTAAAGGATGTTTGTGTAGAAGTAGCTACTCTGACTTAGATGACTCTTAGGTACAGTAAATACTTTCAGGAATGTTTCATTCAGGCCTGCCCTGTAAAAATCAGTGCACAAGGGAAGATCATACACAACACATAACACTCTGCCCCTTAACTGGATTGCACAAGGAATATAACAGCTAAAACTTTGATCAGATACGTGTATTCCCATGGGAAGAAAATATCTTCTACTCCAACTAAAGTCAATCTATTGCTATATTACAAAAGGTGGAAGTTATTCAGACAGAGTTCCCAGAAAATTAATCAGTTATTCTTTATAAATATGACAATAAAACAGTACCACTGTTGAATTAACACTTGCCAGACAAACCGGTCAACCACTGAAACACAGCCCAATTTGCACTGTTTTACAAACATAATGTGCTGTGAAGTAGATTAAAGCAGCTGTTGCTTAGAATCAAACTGAAGAGAAATTCAAATGATTTACACTGTTAAATTTTTCTACATTAACAGCTGCTTCAGACCTTTTGCCTTGAGGGAAAGTACAGATGGATTTTGCAATACAGAAAGAACATGGACTTCATCTATTGGAAATAACAAAGTTTTTAACAGGGAAAGATTAATACCAATGATGATGCAACTTAATAAGATTTTCATGAAAAAAAATTACTTTTACTACCATGATTGCAGCTTGGGACACATGCATGTTGGATATATAATTAGTCTAATTACAGGGAAATTTGAAGGAATTTGACTATAATTGCCCTATAGCTACTTGTACTGAATATGAGAGTCGCCATACCTATTTTCACAACAACAGATTTCCAAAGGGCAGAATGATACCAGTGACTCTCCATTATGCTATATGGTTATTGATTATGCTTTCAGTCAACAAGAATTAATGCTTTCTGAATGTACCTCCTTCCTCCAGTGTTCACTTTTTCTGCTGTTGTGCCATTTACTCTAGCTATGAAATCCAGGAAGAGAGAAGGTGTACCCAAATTTATTATTTACCTTCAACAATTTTTCTTTTTTGTATTATTGCTTCACTTCACAGTTACAACAATTTTCCATGCAAAAAAAAAAAAAAAAAAACAAACTTATAAGGCAGAAACTTTTATTTGCTGCTGGAACAAGCTGAAACTTTTAAAGGAAAAAGTTTTTAAAAATAAGTGTATTTTATCCTTCCTTAAATTTTCCTTTAGACTCTGAAATTGCACATTCACAGAATTACAATGGTTGAGGTTGACAGAGACCTCTTGGAGATCATCTAGCCCAAACCCACAACTAAAGCAGTTGGCTCAGGACCATGATCAATAGAGTTCTGAGTACCTATAAGTACAAAGACTCCACAGCTCCTCTGGACAACCTCTTCCAGCTGCTGTTCCACCACCTTCGCAGTAAAATTATTTTTTCTTAGCCACACAGAGTAAATACAGACTCATGAGAATATGTAATATCTCAATTTTTGCTTTACACAGTAATATTTCTACAGAGTTTCATTTTTCTTCTACGTGGTTTATGGACTCAACCATTTCTCTTCTGCTGTTCCCCTGCCCTATAACCCCCAGTGGGTCCATTTAACCCTATTAGAGACACTTCCATTTTGCTCAATGGAGATCACACTCTGTACTAGAGGAATGAATCCTAGAGAAACTATTCTGGTTTTACACTATGTACAAATAGAATTTGGCTGCTCCAATCTAATCTAAAATATGCCTCAATTATTTTGCAATTAGCATCAAAATGTGATATGACTCATGGAAAAACCATGCAACAATTAGCAAATATACCTGGCTACAATATATTTGCAGTCCTCCTGGGGGGGGAAAAAAACCCCATAATTAATATATTTCCGTAAGGAATCATCTGATTTCCTAGTTAAGTTTTTTATTTACTGGAATGATTCCATAAGGAAATTCTGACCATTGCAATAGCTTTGTTTTCTCTGTAGCTTTCATAGCATCGATCTAGACAATAAAACAAAATCAGGCCAGTAGGTATGCCAAAATTCTTATCTCAGCTCTACTATACTTCCATTGGTATAAAATAATTTGAACTCTCAAACTAACTTTCCATCATGTAGCACATATCACCCAAAAGAGCAGGAGAGTCACAGGTTAGGACAGGCCTGTGAAATCTCTCTGTGAGCTCAGAATATCTGTCATCACTGTGATTCCGGCTGTTAGAAGTAGGAGCTGGAAATATGAATACTCTCATATCTTTTTAGAGCCAAGACTCACCACTGTCAATTCCAGGTTGGGATCTAATGTTTACCATCAGAAAAAGCTGGATCACCCTGATTTTGTTTGTTGGAAATTGGTGTTGATTTATTTATGAAGAATCCGAAATGAGATTCATCTGACATTGAAGCTCATCAATGTACCTTCATGGTCTTTCATGGAAGAAGTATAAGATATTAAATAAACATTTGATGAACCAGTCAACTGTCAAAAAAAAAAAAAAAAAAATCCCCAAAACAAACAAAACAAACAAACAACAGCAACAGAACAAAACAGACGATGCCTTGACATTTTATTACCTAGCTATAGCTTACTGTTTCAAACTGTGTTGCATCCCCAGTCATCAGAGAGAGAAACTAACTGATCCAAGAGATCCTATTCTTCTCTAACTTCTAGGACAGGGCTGCTGTCATACAGTGGCATGGATTTACACACATCTGTACATACAACTGGCGGTTGGGTGTGCTTAGAGTCAGATTAGAGAGGTGCATACAAAGGGAGAGAAGACAAGGTTGCACTTGATATGTGCTAATTTGCAGTCACCCAGAGACTCAAAAACTAGTATTCTGCAAAAGAAAGGCAAAGTGTAAAGAGTGTCCTTATTTATACAGCAGGTACAGTTAGGGAAGACAACTGGCAGCGCTACCTGCATGTGTACTCCCTGGGAGAGGATCACCAGCCAGGCAGCTGCAGAAGCCTGGCAGGCTTACACGCGCACACACACACACACACACACACACACACACACACACACTCTGTCAACACCATTCACGCAGGAAAGACAAGGAAAGAGAGGAAAACTGAATCTAGATCTCCACTGAGATATCCCCTGAGCAAAGTGATGATACCTCTCTGCCTCGTCACATTTTATATCTTCTCCCTATAGAGCAGCTTTTCCAGGTCATTAACAGACTGTCCCATCTGCCCTGGCTGGGAGGAATATGGTGAAAACCCCACAAGAACAGACATATCCTGGTAGGAAATGTCCTGCTAAAAAGCAATTCCTAAAAGCAAAATGCTTGGAGTGAGTTGTGGTTTGAGTCACGATCCAAAAGACAAGACAGACCAGTACAAATGTTATTCATGTGGATGCATGCCCAATTCAAAGAGGACGAAATTCCCTTTTTGGTGCCACTGCACAATAGCACAGCTGGGCGGTACCTGCAGGCCGGCTTTGCAGGCAATGATGCTTTTACCTTGTACAAAACCCCCAAAGTGCCTTCTCTGAGTATTTTCCTAATGCCTCCAAGGTATTCAAGCTACTGCTGCTCAGAGGCAATGCATTTCCACACTTGTGCTCTCTTCCTTTCACCTTCTACCTCACCACCTCATCTGAATCCTTAAGGTCTATAATTTGTTTAGTGTTTGAGTTTAGCTGTTCTAAAGAGACAAGAAGGTATACCTGAGCTTTTAGCAGCATGACTCACTTGAAAGCTAGTTTTCGTGCCCAGCACAATAGCTGAAGTCAGGATCCATTTTGCATGTGCCATAAGAGGGTTCAGAGCTGCCTTGTAGGAGGATGTAAGGGAGCAGGCAATTACAGCCCACAGGTACAGGTATTCTACCCTGACAGGCTCCTGCAGAAGTCTTTTTCTGTGATTTTTTGCTCATGTATATGGGAACGACTGGATTTATAGCAGTTCTCTGCAGGGAGAGGCGGGAACTTAAGGATTTGGAGACATAAGGGCAAATTCTTCTCTTGAACCCACATGGTGGATTGAAGAGGAGAAATTAGCTGTATGAAATAAAGCCAGGTACTGTGACTCTTTCTCGTAGGTAAATATTTCTTTAAATTTTTGGTATATCCAGCTGTGGCCTGTAGCAGAAAGGAATATCTCATAATGAGCTCTGTTATAAATGGCTCTGAAACACAGAGTGTTGGAATGCCACTAAAAATATTTTGTCTGTGGCTTTTGCTAAGGCTCAGCTCCTCAGGAAATACTTTCATTGTTTAATGCTGTCATTTTGTACATATCCAATATTTTCTTAATCTGTCACTGGGAATAGTTTATTTATAACATATAACAAGCTTATTTTCCAATTGCATGCTGTAAATATATCTTAACAGTCCTGCCAAAAAAGCTAACTATTCACTATAGTTGTTCAGTTATAGACATTTAACCACTTTATTAGCTTTTAAAAATACCAGAAGTATGTGTCAAATCAAATTACCCCCCTTTTTTTCCACTGAAATAGTGGACGTACAAGTTTGGGTTGGGATTTAGCCCTGAATTTGTCATTCACATCTCTCCAGAAGTAATACCAAGGGGCTGAGGGATGAAACTCCATGTTTCTGTCTTGCTCCTTAAAGATTTTCCACTAGCCCATGATAAAAGCAACTTATGGAGCTAGAAAACAAGGAATCCCTCTAGTCTTGCTAGGGCATGGATGGGGAGACTTCAGTATCATGATAAGCTGTCTCTTGTTTTCCCCTGGAAGATATGAAGGGAGGAAAAAAGATCCTCGCTTTCCTAGGTCTTGGGATTGTTATACAGACTGCCTGCTGAATTTTACAGCTGGCAATGAGGTAAAGCTTATAAAATGTGTTTCATAAGCAGTACAATGTAGCATGTATTCTGCCACAGATCCTGTTTGTTTGGAGGAGCTAACTGATCAAAGAGTTTTGTACTCTAAATGTTACTAAGCCTATACACAAGTGTGTCTGTGTGTGTGCCTATATAGAGGATAAAAATGAAGCTATGTGTAGTACAGAGACCTTGGTGAAGCATTCATACATCTGCCAGCAAGTCTGCTGACAGTTTAGGGTTCTTTAATATATTTACACAGCTGTAATATATATACTTTTATGGGGAATATTTTCCATCATTAGCTTTCCAACAGGTTAAGAAGGTTATTCATAGATATATCTACACACAATGAGCCAAACTCTGGTCTCAGCTGTAACAGTGTAAATACAGAGTCACTCATTAAAATTGATTGCTTTTCCATTTTTTTTTTTTTTTCTCTTTAAGTTGTACCTGGTAACAGAAAGGAATTTGTCCTCCCTGTATTCCAAGATCCCAGCAAGACTGCTGACCTTCTGTACTCAAGCAGATAATCTGATGGTCATTTCTGTGTCATAGCTGTGGAAACAGCCTGCCAGCCCTTAGTGTGTTCTGCAGTCATATGCTTTGGCTGATAAGATGATAGGAATCAATCTTCCTGCAAGTAATGTCCAAAGGCTGTCACTAGGACTGTTTTTAATTCACAAGTCCTGCTTCCACCTCTCTAGTATCTAAAAAACAGTCTAGAATTTCCTCAGATATATATTTCTTCAGATTAAAATCCATATACACACACGTTAGCCACACCTAGAGCAAATTTTCATTAGAACATCATTAAAATGTGGCTTGTCATATGGGTCAAAAGCCGATATTGCCTCTGCAAGTGGAAATCTTTAGTAAATGCACTTCTGTGCTTAGAAATTAATTCCAGATTTCTGCTACCATCATAGAGACTGGAGTTTGTTCTTTGTTGAGTCACTCTTTTTAACTGATATGGTTAGACAAGTTTTTAGAGCAAACATTCTTTTTTGGCTGTGTCAGGAGATTTTTAAAAGCTGCCTTGTCAACTGTCTTAATGTGGCGGCTTCATGGCTGTAGGGACTCTGTGTCTCAGCAGCGCCTGCACTGCTGTTGCTTTCTACTGCAAGAAACTCAATAGATAAAAAGGAGCTGGGAAGGACTATGTCAAACCAGAAATCCAGGGATCTCCACAGAGAGTAAACTGCACTGTTTTCAGGATCACATTAATTTATGCCTGAGGAAATAATCAAAGTCACCTGAGAAAATTGGGATGCACTCCTATGGTATATTAGCAAACTAAGCAGGCTGTAAGGCCAGGGTTGGATGTAGGCAAGACTTGGATGTTGCCAAAACTTAATGATATCTCTATCAAGTAGTCTTTATTCTTTGCGAAAGCTAGTTACAAAACAGTGAATTCCCACACAGTATGGTATTCCATCTCATTGCAGCACAAGCTGCAAGACAAACACAGAAATCACTGAAATGAATTAGACTGGAAACTCTTCCACAGGGGCCAAATATTTTCACATATTTTTACTCTGCCAGACAGAACTAAGCCCTGGTCCCCCAGTTTAATTCTCTCAGGAAAAGTTGAGTGAATCCCAAATAGGTCTAGGTTTCCAGTTCAATATGGGACTTCCTTTCAATATAAGGATATAGGATTAAATATGGGAATGTTACCTATTTCTTCATTTGCTATACCTTTTCAGTAGAAGCCCCTAAATTTAGATTGAAGTGTGTATAATTGTCCAGCCCTCTACACCCCGCTCTGCCCAGTCCTCCCACTGCTACCACCAGCCACCCCTGCCTGACAGCAACAGGGACAGGAAGGGGATCCAAGCAGAGAGGCAGACACTGGGGACCACAAAACTGTCACTGGGTGCTTAGTGCAGTACCTGTGTGGCAGCAGCTGAGCAAGGAGCAGGCGAGAGGGGTGGTTCAGGTGAGACACAGTCTGAATGATCTCCGTGAGTTCTGCAGGCCAGGCTTCTCCCCCCCAGCTCGGCTCCATGTGCTGCCCAGAGCTGGAGCTACCTGCAAATCCCAGCTGCCTTCAAGGTCTGTTTTCATTTGCCTGAGCAAAGGTATCCCCGAGGTCTGGTTACACATTGGTTTCTGTCACATACAAAGGAAGAGGGAGGATTTTTCAAGGAAAGGTTATTAAAGTAAGTGATAAGATGCTGAGAAACCCAAACATAAACTCCCTCAAAAATAATAGTAACTGTGTGAGAAATTCTTCATTTAAAGTGTTTGTATAGTGTAACTCTATATAATGTTACAAGCTGTAGTCTTAAGTGTCGTAATCTTAACTATACACCAGCATGTGTTTTTAAATGTAATGCTTTTTGATGTCCTGTTTGCATTGGACTCACTACTGTAGGTCTCTGTGGGACACTGTTTACAAAAGAGATTACCAAAAATAAAAATTACAAAACAAAGTGGTGTGAGTTTCAGAAAAGAGAGTAGGAATGCCTCCCTCCGGAAGTTTTTGCCACAAGTCCATATATAAACAAGGCCAAAGGGACTCATTATAAATCAAGTTATTTTCCTATTACCTCAGTAAGATGGGGGATCAACAGCTATCATGGTCTTTCAGGCTGAAACCTGGAACTAGTTTAAATCTACTTTAATCTAGTTCACAGTTCATAAAATAACTGTATTGAAATGTAAATTTTCTGTTGATTCTGTACCTTCTAAATACAACAAAACAAAACAAAACAAACAAACAAACAAAAAAAAAGCAGTTCTTGTTTATGAATCATTTGTCTCTTTAGAAGCATAATAAAAGCAGGTAGCCTTGGTAAAGTTAGTCTTTTCTATGCAACCAAGATGGACTCAGCTCTGGCTTTTGCACTGGCTTACAATTATACATATGTTATCAGTGGGGAGAACATTACATTTTTGTCTCTGTCTCTCTCTTTCCTACTCCATCCCCTAGATTCCAATTTTTGCACTAAAAATTTACAGATCAATATGAGCTTTTCTTTCTTTTTTTTTTCTCTTTTTCTCTTTTTCTCTTTTTCTCTTTTTCTCTTTCTTTCTTTCTTTCTTTCTTTCTTTCTTTCTTTCTTTCTTTCTTTCTTTCTTTCTTTCTTTCTTTCTTTCTTTCTTTCTTTCTTTCTTTCT
>WEIU01018217.1:92225-102309 GCA_013389925.1 Aegithalos caudatus
TTCCTTTCCTTTCCTTTCCTTTCCTTTCCTTTCCTTTCCTTTCCTTTCCTTTCCTTTCCTTTCCTTTCCTTTCCTTTCCTTTCCTTTCCTTTCCTTTCCGTCACTTCCTCAAAATTTAACCCTCTTAGACCATGAGGGCATCATAATTGTCATCCAGAGCACTAATAAACAATTAATTACTGATGTTCACCTTACCCCTGATGTAAGTAATTTGGTCACCGGTTGATGATGTCCTTAGTTTCTATTTTAGGAGTATATAGAAGTCCTGTTCATCATCAAGGTCCCTTTAGCCTAAATGCTGTTTAATTATATATTCTGTAGCTATATGGCACAGCAGAGTATGAAGAACTGGGAGACAATATAACTTTGTCAATGTGCTATTTGCCTGAATTAATTAACTTTCACAATTTTAATGGTCGAACAGAATACTGGTGTCACTATAGTGATTCTGGTTTAGGGATGTGTAGAGAGCTGGTGAGGACTTCAAAGGAGTGCACTGTGTCACTCTACATACCAATAGAAACAGTCCCTGCCCCCAAATTCCTTATAGCCTGAACAGGCAACACAGACAAGAGGGTACCTGGAAAACAAAGGCACAGGAAGGAGAATGTCTATATGCACAGCCTGCTCCTGAGAGTGAGCCTATGCAGTCAGCTAGCTACTCTTGCTGCCCCAGCAGCAGAGACAGACTGAAGCACATAAGAGCTGTCAAACTCAACTCAGTCAGGCAAGCTGACATCTTTCTAATTATGTTGTGCAAATAGACTCATGAGTGAAGTGTGTTCACATTAACACTTGAAGGAAACAAATATAAGCCATGTTTGTTTCCACAGCTCCTGGCTATAAATCTAATATGAGATAGCTTTGTCCAAGATCAGATCTAAGTTGTACACATGGTCCTCCACATTGCCACACTGCTACAGAGCCTGACTACAGGAAAGAAATCTGTCTGAGCAAGAATTTATTACTCCAGGCAAGTGATACACTCTGGTTTATAAGTTTCTGCAGATAGGAGAAGCATTTTGTTTCTTAGCCACAAGAGATGCTGATATGTGCCTTAGCTGGGATCCACTGTGCTCTTTGTTGATGGCTGTAAGGTAGCACAGTAAATGGATCCTGTGCTGGCAGACAATATTACAGTGACAGACGAGTATTATGATAATCACAAGGTAAAGGATAATCACCTCTGTTACTTGCCTCGGTGCCTGAGAATTAACTCCCCTCTTCAAAATAAGGAGCAATTTTACTGCAATCAAACTCCCTGGTTTTGTGCTGCTCCAGACAGGACCCTGATGTGAAGCTGGCCCTACATATTTTTCTCAAAGATTCAGAATAACATAAATATTTGAAGATTATGCTTCATTTTAGATATATTGGCCACTGAATGTAGATGTTCAGTTCATCTTCAGGATATGTGAACCACAGATCACCCAAGGTAACGCCTCTCATTTATAACTCTGTAATGATTGGTACTCTGTAACATGAACCAACTCTATAATTGAGATTTTTCACTGTGAAAAAATTTTGTAAGCACCCACTCAGCAGTTATGTACCACCATATATATCAATTTTAAAAAATAACCTGAGAAAACATAATACAAATTCTTTTTGGGGAAAGCACTCTGTTCAGGTTTTATGCAGCAGCAGAAGAAACAAGGGCTGTATACCACAGCACACATCTCACAAAAGCTGCTGGTATTCAGCTGAGTGTCTGATTTCTGTTTGAAAGAACAGTCCACTGGGTGCAGTTAAAATGCAAAGGAGAATATAAAAAATTGGAATCTTGTGTGGGTGAATAAGCAGTTTCTTTGAAGCTCAAATCTGACACATATTTCAGAGCTCAACAGAAACAGAAATTGATTCTCAGATTACTCTTTTTTCTAGCTTTAATGAACTTGAAAAGAGAGCTGACACACATGTCCACAGCCATTTCTGGGCCCTTTGCATTTTCAGGAACAGGCAACATGAGGAAATAGCTTGGCAAATGGAGCCAGAACATTGTCTCCATTTTTTTACTATTCTTACCTTTTTTGAGTGACTGACCCCAGAAGACCTGGCGTTTCTGTTTCTTAAAGCTCACAGTTAAATATTTGTCCCCTGAGAAATGTTAGCTACAGATCTTAATGAGAAAAGAGACAATGTGGCTCTGCCTTCTGCATCAGCAGCTCCAAGATCAGGTAAGTACAGAGAGGTGTGTTATTCCTCCACTCCTTACTTTCCCTTCAGCCAACAAACCTCCCTTCTGCACCTCATGAGTAGAGGAAAAAGGAGGAGATCAAGAAGTATGAAAGAAGAGCAATTTGTTGCTTACCCAGGGAAATTCCCCAGTAAATTAGGGCCACTGTATCACCTCTCAAGCAAAACTTGGGCTGATATCTGATGCCAAACCACATGGTCAACTTTGCTGGTGGAGCCTGAGGTTCTGTTGGTGAGCTGAGGACCTGCGTGGGATGGGAGCTTGGTCCAGCACATTGCTCCACAAATAATAGTGTAATCCACAGTCAAGGGCTCAGCCTCATCTACCCTTGGCCATGAGATACTGATGGCAGGCTCCCATCTTTACCCATCCAGTGCGCCATCTGTCCAGAACACCTGCCCTTCAAACCCAACCTCTTACAGAATACATTTATGTGGCTAAAGGCCTTTGAAAACCATGGCGTGGCAATTTTCTATACAAAATGTCATGCTCAGTGGTGGAAAATATTTAGTAGGAAGTTTATTCACAATTATTCCTTTTTAACTGAAATAGAAATGCATAGTGTATTATTTTGGTTATCTAAGTCCTGTTGCTGCACTAGGAAAAACAATTCACCCAGCAGCAGGGGGTTCCCACCACAGACATAGGCTCTTCCCACCACTTTACATTCTGCTTTGAGCAAACTCAATTTAACATTTATATCCTCTTCCTAGTGTTCTTATGAGGCAATGGTTCTCTTAATCTAAATCTTATCTGCCCAGCTGCAGTTTTTATATTTTTCTCTGACTGTGTTAGTCACATAAGATTGACGAACACAAGAATTTAGTAAATGTTTCAGAGTTTAAGATTATAAAGGAATTTGTTATTATTATAAAGGAATTTGTTTCATCAGTTAACTTTATTAATGCTTTGCAGTCTGAACTGGATTTGAAATTGAAGTGAGTAGCACTCACTAACAAAAGAAATAAAATGCATCATGAGAAACATTTATTGTATTAATGTCTGCTACTTTTCACTTACAATAACAGAAAAAGATTAAATGTACAACAAAGAGTGAAGAAAAATAAAGTTTTTCTCCTTATTTCTCTCCTCTGTTGTAGCACAAATAAGATATTTAGGTACATCTTCTTTAAAAATTATTTATGATCTTTATTCAAGCAATACTCCAATAAAGGCAGAGAAATTAAGTTTTTCTGACTAAAAATTGAATATCATCAATCTGTATATAGATCTACCACCTTTCAGAGGTCATCAGCTGTGGAGTTTACTATATTTTAGACATGAACTCTATCTTTAAAGCACAAGGGACAGTGAGGCCTGGATTGTGACTGACATTTCTATGTGGTATGTAAATGAAGATGTACATTGATGTTTATGGTATTGTTTATACGCAAGTGTCCCTCTCTAAAACATCTTGCCAGAAACTTTTCTAAGGATTAGGCAGCTGGCCAGCTTCTGCAGACCTATCATTATTTGTCCAATCTCTCTCACTGCCTTCCAAAGGGAAATTTTCTCCCCAGGAAAAACAGCACTAATCTCTTGAACAAAAATGACTCAACAATTATGACCAACAGAATGCGTTTTGAAGATACCCAGTCCTGAGAAATGTCATCTTTGTCAGACGAATTTCTCTCCTCTAGTTTTTGAATTTGGGTTGTTTTTAAATGGTCAAAGCTGAAATAACATATCATGTGGCTGTGGAGTTATACCACACGGTAGATTCCTGGTGGTGTGAGTGAACTGAAAAAGAGACACAACTCTGTCAGCTGTGGTTCCAGCCCTGCCTCTGCACCTTACCAAATCCACATCAGCACTGTTTAAAAGCCAGAGCACAATTTCTATGCCATGTCAAAGCTCCATTTTGAAAAATGTCCTTACTAATCAGAGCAGCTCTGCTTTGATAATCCATTACTATGCATAATTTCAGGTAAACATCAAGCAAGGAGGAACAAGCTTTCTTTTTTTTTTTTCTCCCTGTGTGCTACAACAGTGAGAATGTGAAAAGGAGAAAGGATTAATTTCTAACCTTCTTGGAGGTGGAGAAAGGCAAAATGGCTGTTACCCTCCATACACAAAATGTAAATCATTCAGCATGAAGATATGTTTATTGCAGAATTTTTACATCATATTTAAATGGCCCATCATTCAGGACTTACATATAGTCAGTCACAAGTCACAACATTCTTTCACTTCTCATAAAAGGGAGGTAACTAACCTGTGACATTTATATACTATACAGGCAATTTTCAATCAAAGTTATTTTTATATTTGATCAGTACATATCCCAAACTGCTTATAGTGTCAAAAGAATCTTCATCCTGGAGTTGTAATGAAGAGGAGTGTGTAGTCTTTTATGTGGGTGGCCTTTTCAGTCAACAACAGCTCACCAGTGTACCTGTATTTTCCAAGACAACCAATTGCCAAAAGCTAAAGAGAGACAAAAGATACTTCTCTGATTTTGTGCAATCTAGAAGAAAGACCACATAACATGTAGGCATGATAAATTGGATCAAATCTCTGCAATGAAAAGAGAGTTGTAAGGTTTCTTTAGGGCAAGATAAGAAGGTTACAAACATCTTTGTGTAACTTCTGGTGAAACCAGAGTAGTGTCTTCATTAAAGGCTTTTATCAACCTATGCAGCTCATTTGTCTCTTGCTCTTATTATTATTGTATGTATTAGAGAAGAACCAGCAAATGAACTTACTGCAACAAGAGAGAAGAGAACAAGGAAGAACGAGAAACAGAGCCAGAACAAGTACTCGCAGCTATTCTTTAGAAATGCCCAAAAAGACATTTAAGGGATGAATGTTCCCAGAGGAGAGCATAGAAGTATCACCAAAAAAATGGTTTCTTAACAAGTTTCTGCTGCTTGAAGGGAAATGGGACTTTGCATACTCCTTTTAAACAATCAGTTTGGCAGCAAAGATGATCAGTTCCATTCACTCCATCAGTGAGCTAAGTTTTTTTCTATTGGATCCTAGCCGAAACTCTTTTGTGCCATGGAAAGATTACGAGATTTCAATTCCAGTGGATGTTGTCCTTAGGCCCCAAACAGAGAATTCCTGTTGGACCCTCTTAATGTAAAACTTGCAGAGGAAGACTCAGCCTGGCCTTCATCTGTCCCACAACAGATTTGACTTCCACTCAACAAGTGGGTCCCTAGAGTACAGCAGGAGAACAGTGCAATTTCTTCTCTGCCTTTGGGCCAGAGATGAGTCTTGCTCAAGTATTTTCCATACAGGTTGCAAAGACAGGGATTTTGTTTCCTGTATCAGTAACTGTAATTTCCTATTAGCAGCTCTATTCCAGAGATGCTGGAAAGCAAAGTACTTAAGTATATATTTAAGATGAATGGTAATTTTTTTTTGATTAAGCACATAGGCAAGAGTTTTACTGGCTGACTTCTCTAGGTAGAGTAGATAGACAAATGATGTCTATTAAAAAAATAACAACAATATTCAAGATAATTTAGTCTCAAGCTCAGAACTAAGCAAATTTAGAAATACATTAGAAAAATAATTTCTGTGTTTGATTGACATTTTCCTGTGGATTCAAATCATGGTGGCACACAATTAGTGATGTAAAACAAGAAACATGGTGTCTAATTTAGGGAAATACATCAGATGTGAAGAAAACAATTGCAAGAGAATGGTGTTCAGGAAGAAAGTGTAACAAGACAGATTATTTTTATTTTTTTTTTTTTTTTTGTGCATGTTTATTTTTACACTTAAAACTAGATCACATAAGTAGAAGAGATCTCTATTATCTCTCTGCCCAGCAATGCACTGAGCAGCTGCAGGGGCAGAGCTGTGCTCATGGAGCTCTGTGTACGTCACGAGAGAGGAGCCAGCAGCGTGTGCAGCAGGCACAGCATCAGCATCAGAGCATCTTAAAGCTCCAAAGGAGCAGCTATATCCATCACGCCTGTGAGCAATGACGTGTTTATACAGTGGACCCTGACAGCTCCAAGGGATACCCAATTTAATAATTTAAATTCTCATATACATATATATATTTACTAAAGGGGCTGTGAGCCATTAAAAGGAAATTACTGAGAATAAACAAAATATTGTTTTGAGGAGGCGGCTCTGTGTCCCATATAGTGTTTTTCAAGATACAAAGGATGACACATAAATCTCAGGTACTCAACTGGCAAGACATGGGAAATTCAAAGTCAAGGCTTTTAGTCTGTCCTAGGTTGGCCTCTTGGTGCCCTGTGATTTTAAGAACTTCACCTGGGTGTGTGTAATCTTGTTTATAAAACGTATCACAGTACTTATTAAAAGGGGTGCAAATTTTGCTTTCCTGCAATGCTGTTGCTTTATCCAGTGCGCATCCAGGATGAAATTAGCCTAAGGCAAAAGTGGATGCCACAATCCTGCTCTTCATTTTGCAGGATTGCCCTCTTGTTCAGTACCCTTTGTTTATTGAAAATAGTCTGCATGAACTGATTTGAACTGTCTTGCATCATGTGACAAGAAAGAAATTATCAAGGAAACCATTAAAGCAAGTGCTTACAAAGATGTCTGCTGCATTTGACCTACATTTCACCCATCTGTTACAAATCTGATTTATGGAAAAACTGAAATTACAATATTTCCTGAAAATCTAAACACTTTTAACTTGGCCTAATTTTGTTGAGTCACATCCTTTTTTTGATACCTATCTCTCTTCTTACTAAGCCAAGATACTTACACATAAGACGTAGAATGATAATGTTCTTAAACCCCAGCTGATTATTTTCTCTAACATCGGACATGGGAAATGCATAACAGCATAGAAGGCAGGATAAGGAAATGGTAGAGCAGCACCAAGCAGGAGAAATGACATGCTTTGCTGTGTGATTGCCAGCTAGGAGCCTTAGCAGGTCAGCAATATGAATGATTATTTATGCAGAGCAGATTTGCAGGGAACCACATGTCTTTGTGCTAATTTGAGTGTCAGAGACATGAAATGCTCTGCCACATTAGGAAAAGGAGGGGAATGAGAAAAAGTGCTACAGAAAAGGATCTGGGAAATGAAGCTTTAATAAATTCTGCTGCAGTATACCATCTGTTCCTATAGGAAATCTATGCTGTCATGAATCTGAGTGTTGTGGCTAGAAAGATGAAGGGCATGCAACCCAAATTTGTAGATACTGTGTCATGAAAACTGCAGAATACAGCTGAGGCATTAACGTGACGAAGCTGGATTCTTTTCTGGTTGGGAATACTTCTTGATAATGCTTTGGTCCCCCCCTTTAGTTAATTCATTACACAAGCTCAGTAGGTGACAAGGTTTGTAACAACAAACTAATACAAATATTGACAGAAAGTTGACCTGTGTTCATTTACTGTGAGTAATTACTGAGTATAGCAATGTGTTTTCTGCTCCTTTTGGTAGGCAGAATTTTTACAGGGGGAGAGTTCTGAAGAAATTATCAGACCTTGGACTCTTAGGGAAAAGTCAGGTGGGAATCTGACAATAAGCAGGATTAACATAACTGAGCAAAATCTGAATCTTCCTTCTCCGTGTCTTTTAATTCCTACCTGACTGAACAAAAGGTTGCAAGAGCAAAATGCAATATGATTAAATATTTTTAATTAAATTTCCTATTACCATTCATGAACAAGGATTCCTTAAAGGTAGCAAAAAGAGACCAAAACTTAGTCTCAATTCCAAGAAATATTGAATATAATCTCTTTATTTCTATTTTTTATTACTTGCAAGTACAAAATATACCTGTTAATGTTGCTTAAAACAGATAATAACATCACAGGCAGGTTAATATGTGTGCTCTGTGACAGAGCTCTTTTGAAAGGGATTTCACTCTTTCTTCCATGACTACCAATGCCTTCTTGAATGTAATACAAATGAGTTCTAACTTAAATACCAATGGACTCCCAGCTTAACATTTGCTTTTTGTCAGTACTATTCATGTACAGCTCAGTCACAGAAATGCAGTGGAAAATTCTGATATCCATGCAGCATTTTAGAAGAAAAAGGTAACTTATTTTTGCAGAACAGCCACTATCCAACACTTTAGTCCACTTTAGTCCACTACAACATTTTAGTCCACTTGGAACTGGGGCAGGAGCTAATTCATACCAAGCATGCAGTAATGCAAAAGCATATTTTTATCAGCGTCGGGCATGCAAGGTCTTACAAGCTCACTTTAAAATGGGCCTTCCTTTCCTGTTCTATCAGCTTCCACTGTTTCCTCAGAACCTTTTTCAGTTTGAAAAATCCTTTATTTGTTGCAGCGTGCAGCTCTGTCTCTGGGGTCAGCTTTGCCTGGCTGTCCACCCAGCAGCCCTGGCTGCGCTCCAACAGCACCTTTGTGTGGTTTCTTGGCTCTACAGCACTAATTACCTCCGCTGTCATGGCCGTGGTCAGAAGGACTCTCCTCAAGGCTTTGGGAGCAGGTCTTTTATTTGGGGTACACAGGGGAAACCCCTGGTCCCAGGCTTGGAGCTACCCAAGAGAGAGAGACCCCCAACCTGAGTCCTTAGGGGGCTTTTATCAGCACAATTTCCAGGGGGTGGGTACCAGTTGGAAACCAATAAAACCAAGCCAGGTAGTACATACCAACAGAATTACTTAAACAAGAACAAATCAAGCTAAATTGGGGTGGGGTGCTTTTGGGTGTCCACCAACCACTGGCCGAGCCTCTAGACCTTGGGGATGATTGATGGATAAAGGGGAAAAGATACATTACAAAGGATGGGAAGGGGATGATCTCAGGGCGGGGGGGACCAATCTGGGCGAAGGCCTGCGTTGTCTTGGAAACCCTTATCAACTTCTGATAAGAACAGGGGCCCCAGCTTACAAACTATCTAACCAGCTAAGCTAAAATTACAGTTTACAGTAAATGCTATCATAACACTTATAAAATAAATCCAAACAACGCTACATTTATTCAGCCACGGAAAAACAATTTTTGCACTTCATATGTATTCATATCTATTTGTTGGTACTGCAAACAGAATTGATAAGCCTATTAAAAATCAGAGTCTATCTCTAAGCAAGAAAGACTTGGATAAAAAATGTGCAGACCAATAGTAAGACCACAGCTTAGTCGCAGCTAGTGACAAAAACAATAATGTAGTATTATTATTACACCATTTGAAATACAGACAGTTGTGTGTAAATATGTGTAAACGGTTTCATGTTTGCCAATTTGGTTCTATTTCCTGGCCAACGCACCAATTACTGTGATGGTTTAGTGTTTACTATTATTTTATAAATGACTAGGGGAACTCAAAAAGTGAAACAGGCTTACCTTAAAATTACAAAAGATAGTTTATTCACACACATTAAAAAAAAAAATTAAAGAATAAGAGGAAAAGAAGCAAATGAAAAACCTTCAAAACATTCTCCCTTCTCCCCCACAAATATTCACCTTCCTACTTACAACATAAAAAGACAAAACCTGTACTTCAGTCAGGGTTACCATTTAAAAATAATCCTTTCCTTTAGGAAAAGAGTCTTTCTGCGCCTTATGGAGATTGCACTTCTACAGATCCTACCTATGGCTGCTGCCCGATCACTGCACATAGGTCAAAAAATGATTATTGGGGTATTAAGAATGCGTCTTCTATCATAATAATCAAAATTTCCTTCTATCTCCAAAATTATCTTTATCTCAAACTGCAAAATCTCCTTTTTCCCTGGAAGTGAAGGGCCTCACATCACTTCCAACTGGAGCCATGCATTCTCCCCCCAAACAGCATTTATATGTTACAGGAAAAGAAGGTCCATTCTCCATAAATACAGAGACGTTACAGCCATATGGGCTACTCCTTTTCTTCTCTTGAATAGTCTCTCTCTTCCTTCTTCTCTGACTCCATTTCATGCTATGCCTTTTTATGGTTCAATCACTTTGCTTTGTCTTCACTCTGGGGAAA
>WEIU01018217.1:109399-136340 GCA_013389925.1 Aegithalos caudatus
CCCCAAAAAAAAAAGGTTGATTGAGAAGTGATAGCTGTAAGGTGCAGAGAAAGACTAGTGAGACTTTTGTTTATTTTCTTGTGAATCCCCTTAGGAGCAGAGCCACTTTTCAGAGTCTATATGTGTGTGCTGTGCATATGTGTGCATATATTTTATATATAATTGAGCATTTGTACAGACATGCACACACAAATTTATCCATTCTTAAAGAAGCTGTAGCACAGTTTACTGCTTGAAGGCAGTCAGAATAAAATAACCATTAATCTTCCAGCACAGCAAAGGCAGTGACAGGGTAAGCTCCCACATTACGCTGCCAACAAGCTTCCTGTACTGAGAAGTCCTTTCCTTTTTGGTCCTCTTGGCTGGGCCTGCCTATAGACATGCCAACAAGCCTTAAGAGTTATAGTGCTTTCTGTTATGACACCTGACTCATCAAGGTACTAAACCACCTGCTTGATTTCAAGCATGGGAAATATTTCATTATTCAGGCACATTCTCAGCTCCAGCAGCTGAGCAGGCATAGGATTAGTCAGAAAACCTAACTGGCAGCACTTACTCTCTCATTTCACATAGACTAACAAATGGTGACAGCAAATAGTCACTGCTTTCATAAACCTGTATCTGAATTGCTGCATTGGAGCCAACAGGCAAATAAATATTTTCTGTAAATCCTGTACTCTCAGACTTTTTTATATATTCATTTTAATTCAGGACAAATGTCTGCATCCAACATGTACAGGGAGTTCCTGTTGCTTTGGAAGAGATTGTATTTGCAAACATATTTTCCACCTCTTACTGTCAGTGATGTTGAATCTGCACTTTACAGAACCAAAGTTTATGGCTGTTTATCAGGTCAAAGCCTAACAGTATAGTGCCATAACCTTAGTGAGATCATTTTAAAATGCAAGTGGAAAAGGAAATGATCCTTTCCTTCACAGTACAGAAAGTTATATAAAGATTGTTGATTTCAAAAACTGGACAACATTGATCTTCCCCTGAAGTATATGTCTGTCAAGAGAGAAGACTGAAAAGGATTATATCAATTTATTTTTTCACATGACTTGGTACTGAGAGGCAAGGTGCTCCTCAAAATGGTTCAACAATGAAGAGAGTAGCTTAGAATCCTCACACTGCAGAAGACAAAAGTAAAAAAAAAGTGAGATAAATTCTAAGGTCATGTGAAGGGATTCTGTTCCATATTTAAGGTGTTCTTTGTATCAACAGAGCCTTGTTGATTTAGTATGATTATACTGATACATAATTTAGCTGATAGTAGTTTGGGGCTAAAAGTACCTTGCGATTCGAATGCATATCAAAGTATCGAAGAATGGCTAGCAGAAGATTCACAAAGCAAGCAGTTCTGCAGGATCACATTATATTTGTTCGTTTTGGAAATCCTGAAGACATTCAGTGAAAATATAAGGACTGTTTTCTGAAGCTGATGTTACATGACTAGAAACAGCGTGTGTCTATCTTAATATCAAACCCACATAAACATTCTCTGTCATAATTTAAAATTATACTGAAAAGCTTAAAAATTAACATCTTACAAACAAATCAAAGTAAAACCTTGACATTAAGTATATAGCTATTTCACTATTTATTGTTTTGGTTATGGATGGAAGGACAAGAACATGATCCTGACTAACTAGAAATAAGTGGATTTCTTATTCAAGCACATTCACAGAACGTTCTGCAAGGAGATAACCTGCCCAAATGCAATCTTGACTTAGGCACATGCCCAATAATTATTCAATTCAACTGATTTGTACAAGAAATTAACCTTCATGGAACAGTCTCTAAAAGCAGCATTTCCAGTTTCACACTATGATAACATAAATCAAGGCACCACTCCTCAGTTATACCTGTAATGACAATGCTGCTCTACCTTTATCCTTAGCGATGATTTCTCAGAACAGCAGCCAGCTAAAAGAGCTATTACAGCACCCTGAGATGCCATAAAGTTCTGTATTTACCTCTTCTCTTTCTGAATAGAAATTTTGTACTGGATATGAGTTGTCCTCTTAGGAAACCTTTTTCTCAAAAGAAATGCATTGTATGGAATTTTTTCTGTCTTGATAATCTAGTATTTTCCAGTTTTAATGCATTCCACTTACCTCCCTGGAGTTCAGCACGGTTTCTTCTAAGCAATTCCATCACAGTGCCAAAAGACCAATCAAACAGGTGGCCACCACATCAACATGGCACCAGACCAACATTCCTCAGGCCAAACTTCAGCCATCAGCTTAGCTGAAGTCACTGTGACATCTAATCTTCTGAAAAATCAGCTTTCCTTGTAAAATAGGGAAGGTAATATTCTACCCAGTTCTCAAAAACTTGACAATGACGCTGCTTTGAAAATTTAATTCCCAAGTTTTTGTATAAGCATCTTCATATCTCTAATTCTTTGGAAAATTTTAATTTATTTAGAAGTATTCTATAAATTTTCTTATATTTCTTCCAGAGATGATAACATAAGAGCTACTGGATATGTGTGAATTTTTACAGTTTTCTTTGAGCAGTTTCTGAAGGTTGAGTTTATTTTGTTGACAAGAGACTGAGCATGTGCAGATGTTCCTGTTTTAAATGAGTAGCAGCTTTGGAGTGTTAAGACTAAATCCAGTTGTGTGAAGGATACAGAGAAAGCAAAACAAAATTGCATTTTTTTTATTTCACTAATTCATTACAGGCAAATTGCTACTGACCTTGAGGAAACTTTAAGAAAAGTGAGTTTGTGGGAAGTCATTTTCACTTACGCACCATGTGTAATTCTGCTAACACTACTGCAGAACTTCCCGTGAGGAAGTCAACATGAAACAAAACTTAATACACAATCTGAGAACTATTACATTTAATTTGGGAATATTTTGTACAGATTAATTTTTTATCAACAGGAATTAATGCTTTTTTCAGATTGTGGCAGTTTTTTCTTCACTGTATACCGCCTGTAGGCTGATTGACAACTTCAAACGCAATACCAGTAACCCAAAATAATGTACTCCCTCTCTCATCTTGTGCTTGAATATTCAAAACTGCAGATGTAGGAGTAAAATAGAAGACAGAGAAGTGTAAAAAGATTCAAATCTTACTGAGTTTCAAGGTGCTGGATATTTGACACAGGCTCACCTCAATGAACTCTCTCTCCTTGGATAATTGCAATTGGACATTATCATGCCTACAAAAAAGTTTAAAATTTAAGATTCTAGGCTTGCAAATTCTGTTCAGTAATAATTTTCATAGAGTGAACGAATGAACTACAGTGCTTTTTTCACCCACTATGGATTTGCTGGATTAAGTCCTGAACAGGCATTTTTTAATAAATAAATAAATAAATAATCTGGTTCTTTACATCAGAGAACTCAGTGAGGNCCTTTAGTCCATGTTAGTATGATAATATTGGCAATATTAATATGTGCAAATCATATCCTATTATCTCCCTTGCATAAGCAAGCTATTTGCTTGTGCAACAATTTAGCATCTGGTTTTACAGAAATAATAAATTATTCATGTTTATTACTGCACTACTGCTATGGATAAAAAAGGAAAACCCACTTCAAAAGGAAGACAGTCTGCAGTTACATCTTAACAGCCTTAGCACAGAAGAATCTGTGATACTTAACCACTTCTGTTGAGTAAAATGGAGGCTACTCAAAATGAAAGAGGAAATGTTTCCCCACCCTCTGTCATGGTGGATCACCTGGACAAAGGGCTTAACAGACTTAGATTTAGTCATTCTAATGAGGAGCATCAGTGAAAAACTACAGCCTCCCCCACCTAAAATTACCTAACAGATATTTTTGCACGTATTCAGGCTGCTGGGCTTTGCAGAAGATTGCAGAAATAGTATCAAGTGACTTCAGAGATTCTGTAGACTCCACAGTCATGCAGCAAGTATGGAATATTTGGGTCTTTCCAGTCCTTAATCAATATCTCCAGGAAATATATGTCAGCCTGTAAAGAAAGGATAGAATTTCAGAAGTACGGTTAGGGAGCCATGGATTCATTCTCTGAATTGCTTTATCATGTTATGGAGACTAATAAGGCATTTTGAGATCCATAAAAATAATTTCCATCAGTATATTTTTTACTGTCATGAAGTATTGCACCTTTATGATTAATACCTTCATCACAAAGAAAAAGAGGTTAAAGTGATGACCTGAAACAGATTTACTGGTTTCTTTGACATAGCAGTATGTGGGCAGAATTAGAATTGTTTTGCACAATAAGAAAAATGCCAGACTAATTCCTTCCCATTTCTGTATTCCATTCGAGGTGTAGGATGAGTGAATGTTCAGTACACAGAGAGCATGCAAATTACAGGGTCAGATTATCAATATATGTTGTTTGGTCACAGCCCAGCACAATCAAAAGTTACTCCAATTTACACTAACTTAAAAATATGTCTTAAAAGTAGAACTATCTAAGAATGATAGTGGCAAAGCAGGAAACAAAGAACAGATGCAAAATGGATGGTGTTTCAGACTTTTTCTGCCATATAAAAATATAGTGAACTAAAAAGCAAAATGTTTCAGAATGGGGATTTTTTTCATATTTCAGGGCATCTTCATTGTAGAATTAAATGAAATTTGGAAACCAGACTAGAATTGCAAGAGAGTAAAAGAGAAACTCAGAAGAAGGAGGTGGCAGAAGTGTTGATGCTGTGATAGCTCCTCCCCTGGAGCCATGATGACGGTTTAAAAACCAATCAAGCAGGAAGTGGTAAGTGTTCAATGCCCTAGATAGCCTTATGGAAACCTTATGGAAACTATTTTTTCTCTCTATAGTGAGCACTGCTAGAGTGTTTCTTTTCTTCACAGGTATGTCATGATTTGGGTGATAAAAATGCTAGAAAAACAAGAGACCAGTCAGGTTGATTTTTCTCAGGAAGACATTGTGGAAAACAGAGGTCTAAAAAAATAAGTAGTAGTGTTGCCATAGAAAATGCCAAACTAATAGAAAATTAAGCATGAATCATAGCATGGCTCAGAGTGTTTTATATTTACATTTGCAGGGGTTCTTTCCAACCCTTGCAGACATACTAGTATAATTTTAAATTTTATTTCAGGTCCTAATCTCAGCAGTAGAAGAGGCAGCCACCAGCCCAAAGGAGGTTGCAAAATATGCCCCAGAAGTAGACAAGTACAAGGGCAGCTAACTTGAGCTGTCATGATGATGATGTTAGCAGCTCCTAACTTAGTCACCTTACAACAAGATCAGTTATGATGAGTTTGACCACAATAAAGATATCTAAGAGTCTGAAAAGACCAGTGTAGCTGTGACTCAAAATCCACCAGGCTACAAATCAATCCCTCTCTCAACTAAGTACTGTTTTTACATTCTGTTCAGCTGTTGGGTTTTCATAATGGTATGTATTAGGAAAAGGGAAGAAACAGGTCAGCTTGAGGAAGTAGCTAATTGCGAAGGATTAAAGACTTGATACTGTAAATTTTTAAGTTCAAAATGTTTGCGTCTTTGGGTTTCTATGAATAACAGTTCCTAGGCATGTGAGTTAGCGTGTACCTTGCCTTGTGCAAGACTGTATTTCAGTGTCCCCAGGATAAATTGTAGTACAATGGCAAGGCAAATGATCTGCAGCTATTTCATAGGTTGTACCAGGCAAAAGAATCCAAAGAAGAGTTTCATGGCATTATGGCAATGCCAGAATTTCTGCATCCTACAAGCCCTACACCAAATCTGGGCCAGTATTATTTGTAAGAAAAGACAGCTGGAGAATCAGTGTGCTCTCCTACACTGTTAAGTTTGTTCTGAAAAACACTCAGTTCCCTTTTTTCCAAAATTAACAAAAACAACAACAACAAAACCCCAAACAAACAAACCAATAAAACCTGAACAACAAACACCACAAAATGGTGAGAAATAGGAAGAGAGCATACGTCTCAGGTATGATCAGTTTACAAACAAGGAAGAACAAAGAACCACAGTGTCTTACATATACAGATTTAACAAGCAGACACCAATTCCCTCAGTTAATCCAGACTTGTCAGTGTATTTTAATTCTTCAATAGAAGTGTGTATCAGCTCTCTAGAAGCACGCATCCTGACTCAGTGGGTTTGAAAATTAACACTAAGGCACTCAGCTAACCTTCTTTCTCCTGTTTTTAAGAAACATTCAATTCTACATCTCCAGGATATGGGACCAGCTATCTTGAAATAAACATAATTCTTAATTATTACACTGACAGGTTGATATTTTTAATGAGTATGATATTTCATTTCTATGAGCCTGATGTGCTGAGAGTGGCTATGTCTCATCTTTATTTCAGAGAACAAGGGTCATCATCCAATCACCAATACATCCCACACATAGTTAAATAAGTCCACCACAGATCTTTCTCCTATAATTATAATGCAAGGTAACTATGGTAACGATAGTTGGCAAATCTTGCTTTTTAAATGGCTTCTGTTGCACAGGTTTTTATATCTTCTTCCCCCTCCCCCTTCCTACACACATTTTCTTATTATAACAAGAAGATATGGGAAACTATTATGAAATCTATGGATTCCTGTCTTCAGCATTACTAAAGATCACGGCTTCATCAAGATCAGCGATCACATTTAACCCAAGCAGTTTAGATTGCCTTCATATTTTATGTTCCTAAGAACCCTGCAATCCAAGATTCATGCTCATTAATACCTTTACTACGTCAATTTATGTTTCTCTTTTTCTCCAAATTCTAACATTACTGAGCTGAATCAGCTT
Organism: Aegithalos caudatus; assembly: GCA_013389925.1. Lineage (NCBI taxonomy): Eukaryota > Metazoa > Chordata > Aves > Passeriformes > Aegithalidae > Aegithalos > Aegithalos caudatus. Next base: position 116,121 of record WEIU01018217.1, read on the forward strand.
CAAAGAAGATTAAAATCATGACATTCCATTAATGTTTGGCACAGCCATCTTAGAATTAGGATGCATAGAAATTTTCCTCTTTATAATTTATATAATTATGGGTGCTTAGACAGAGTATGAAGAACTTAAAAGAAGTCTACCCAATTTCTGTAGAGAGTGTCATTTACTAGCATTTATACCTAAAGGGAACTCTGTGGTAAAAAGTTGCTGCAGTCAAAGTTCTGTTTTGCCTGTGAGCTCACTGGCTGCATCTCCCATCTCATCTTTTTTCCATTGACTCACTTTTGATTTTTGGCAGATTCTGAACACATTATTCATTATAACACTGGTGATGTGATCATAGTATAGATGGCACTACTTGCTTTTTAGAGCAAAACAATACTTTGTAGTTCTGACTAGTTTAAGATGCATTATGCTTCTTCCACCCATCAAGTCACTTCATTTTAATCCAGAACAGGATGCCAAATTGTGCTTAAAAACTTTGGTTGTACATTACTTATAGCCAAAAGTACAAAAATTCAAGGGCAGAATCAAAGGGCCAAGAATATATATATATATTCTAATTATAATATGCAATGTTATCAGTTATCAGTACCATGTTATCAGTTCCTTGATTATTAGAAGAGTAAAGCTTAAAAACATAAAAATAAAACTAGAGCTCCAGTATGCAAAGAGATATGGAAAAAAATAGGTACACAACCTGATGTATAAAATTACCTCTATATTTGGTGTTTAAAAAGGCTTAAATCACAATGATAAAATTCTAGTGCATTAAAAAAAGGAATCTATGGACTAAATTCAGCTGTGATATAAATCTAGACTAATTCAACTGTAAGCAGTGGTGATGTTCCAGATTTACAGCAGTGTAATTGAAACCAGAATCAGCATCATTTATTAAACTCTAGAGGCCATGTTTGTCTCTCAGTATGTTTATTTAAGTCTCATTAGCTACTGAGAGGGAACTGTATACCTAATGGGATGCAATGGATAGCAGGCATAGAAGCAGGGAAGGCAAAGGGATTTTCAAGGCTCAAGAAAAGCAGTCTGCTCCCCAGGAAAGGAACAGTTGTCTCTCTTATACAATCATGTTATTTACTGCCGTGATTTTGTTTGGAATAGAGATAAAGCTGCTATAGTGTGGTGATTTCAGGACAATAATGTTGATAACACACTGATGTTTTTAGTTGTTGCCAAGCACTGTTTAGACTAAGTCAAGGACTCCTCAACTTCTCATGCCCTGCCAGTGAGAAGGCTGGAGGGGCACAAGAAACTTGGAGGGGACACGGCCAGGACAGGTGACCCAAACTGGCCAGAGCAGTTGGCACCATGGGGACCATATAAACTGGGGAGAAAGCTGGCTGAGGGCCACTGCTGCTTGGGAACTGGCAGGTCAGTAGGTGGTGAGCAATTGCATGGTTTTGTATATCACTATTTTTGTGATATTACTAGTTTTGTATATTACTATTATTATTCATTTCATCAATATTATCATCTTCTTCCCATTCTGTCCCATTAAACTATCTTTATCGCAATCCCCAGCTTTTCTCACTTTTGCCTTTCCAGTTCGCTCCCCAATCCCACTGGAGAGTGCAGTGACCAAGTGGCTGTTTGGGTTTGCCAGCTGGACTTAAACCACAGCATTTACAGAGCCACAGAAAAATAGCAATGACCACAGACAGGGAGCTTATAAAGTTACAGTTATTATATCTGCATATCCAGGCCAGTCATCACATTAAAGTGATGACAGTCCTAGTTTATTTTGATGGGACACTGCCACTAAATGATGCAGCCTTTCAAGAAGACTTTGGTCTCTTCTCCTACCTATACCTCATTTATTCAGACCTGTAAACACCTGTGTTTGAGTGCCTATGTTGAGAACAAGGTCTTCTGGGAACAGGACAAAAAATATAACTTAACAATTACTAGATAGGCTCTGTACTCTTGGATTTGCTGCTATAATCATGGCTCTTAATAAAATAAGTAGAAATCATTTGATATCCATACCAGATACAAATACAGCTACAGTAAAAAGTAGCCTTCCTTCTATTTGGAAAGAACCTGTGGAAATGTAAAATTAACAAGCTATGTGGCTAAAGAAAGACTCAAATTTATTATGAAAAATAGTGGAGAATAATTCCAGAGCTTCTTATTTTATGTACACAGAGACCTGAATTCTTGTATTTGTGATGTAGATCTTCATATATTGAAAATCATTCTCTGAATTTTGTAAATATGCATACATTTTATAGCACAACCGGAGCACTAAACTGGGGAGATAGAGAAGCTATCTATATCCATTTTCTTCTTCATCCTGAGATTGTCTTGTTGTCAGTCTGAATTAACCTAAAAATCCCCAGATGCTGTTGATGAAGATAGGTCAGCCTTTGTCTTTCTATTACACTTATCTGAAGATCTGGAAACCTCTGAGGACTAAGTTTTTCATTTCTTTTGTGTGAAACCCCATGTTTCATTGTAACAAAAATCACAAGAAATAGATGTGTCTCAGCAAAGCACTTTCCTTTCCTTGGCTTAAGATACTTTCATCTTCTGAGTACTAGCCATTCAAGAAGACTCCTAGTTTATTTTACTCCAAGTCATAATTTTCATGACCAAACTGAGAGTTGTAGTATTTATTCCTTGAGCACATATAATTCCTTATGCACAAAAATTAAGTACAGTCACAGAAGCCAAAATAAAGTCTTGCAGATGTAAATACTTTAAGGAGGGCATTTTACTTAGCTTTTTGTATGAGAAATCAAGGCACCAGAAATCAAAGCCTGGGTGAAAGGTCTCAGAAATTACAAAATATACATATATATATATGTGTGTATAGATATGTCTGTGTATATATGTATATAAATGTGTGTATGTATATATATATATATATATATATATATATATACAAAAAGATATTTTAAATCTTTCCTTCCCTCCCCCCTCTCCAAAAATTATGTTTCTGAACAGTTAAGTCTTGTTGGACAGTGGTGGAAGAGCTGCATTTTGAACTGCCTTCTAGCAAAGCCCAATGAGCAGAGAAGTTCTGGAAAGACCATCTTAATTGGCCCAGCTCAGGAAAGCCTTTGCTTCATTCTAAGTCTGAGCCCAATAGCAAACTTTTTTAATTTCAGTTTCTGCAACAAGTATAATTCAGCTAAAATGAGAGTCTGGCCAAGCAAGAAAAATAAAGGCTTTTAAAAATACAATTCCTCCAATAAATTGTTTGTCTGAGAAAAATCATTTAATAAGAGATTCAAAATTAGCATCACACTTAATCCAAGGTTCTTTCTAGATTTTTAAAAGATGAAATAATACATAATGAGGAGAAAGACCATGGATCTCTGTACAATGTAAAAATGTCAAAGCTGGTATTTCGGTTTTGAAATAACAACATAATATCTTAGCATAAAGCTGGTGAGTCATTCACACGCTAAACATTTGTAAAGTCCAGATGCTCTTGGGAAATTTGTTTTTAATAACAGCAAAGATTTTGTTTGCTTCATTTTTTTTTTTTTTTAAGTGGAAGTAGAAATGATTCCTTTTCCTTCAGGTTCTGAACCTGGTTCACTGAGTGGCTAATTTTTTCTTGAGGTATCCTAAGCACCTTCTACCAAGACTTGAACAGAAACTGAAGCCATGCTGAAGTCTGTCTATGAAATGGATTTTTTCTCATTCACTTTGACAAGAATAGAATCAGATTTAACTAGAAAAACATAATTATTTTGCTGTTCTTTAGACAGTATTCCCACTTAATAATAGGGAGTCCTGAAGATAAAATTATTCCTGGAGAGCAGATCTTTTTGGTGCTACCTGCAACACTCTTGCTTCAGCAATCACATTGATGACTTACCACACATCTTTCACATTGCCAAAAATGTAGTTGGAATATTGCAGGACTCATAGGCTTTGAATTATATTTACCCAATTCTTGATCAGTCAGTTTATCAAATTAATAAGAGATGTACAGATAATGGATGGTGAGAAATAAGATCATCTTGTTAACCTCAGTACCTACACCAAACTCCTGTTACATCCATCATTAATTATTTCTGCCTTCATTAATTAATTACTTGAGCCAGCAATGTAACGTCCGGTATTTCTGGTGTGTAGGCTTCGTGCAGGAAGGGAGGCATGGCCTCGCAGGGCTCTCTCAAGGCCTCACATGACCAGCCCAAGGCTGCCGGGAGTGAGCCACAACCATTCTGCCGCCTGGCACGGCTCTGTACCACGTTACACGGCTGGTGTGGGCCTGGTGTCCCCAGCAAGAAAAATACATTTGGAACTTAAACGTTTTCCTGTTGCATTAATCATGGAAACCTTATTGTCTCTATGGTAAACTATTTCTTAGATTACAAGAGAGTAGAGAAAAATCAAAGGAGAAACCTTCTCAGTGACATGGATGCAGGACCAGTTGTCTAGATTAAGGAGGTGTACTGGGTTGTAAATCAGGCATGTTTTTCACTCACTCATAACCAAACCTTGATTAACTTTTAAAATGGATGCATTGCGACCATAGGTCCAAGAAATGCTTCAAATAGTATGTCAGGATTTACAGGCATTTTATATAACTGGAGAGCCACATATGAAGAGCATCTCCAATCCATTTTGGGGGAAAAAATGCACAAGTCTTTCAAATAACCTTGATTTTCTCAGACTCTAGCAACTATTTGGTTAATGCTCCAGGAATTAACCACCTATTTATTAGTAAGTCAAGCCAATATTTTCTACTACTGGTAGATGGATGAACTACTTTCAGAAGTTAATCACCATTCACGTTTTGCATTACCAAATTAGAAGAGATTGTCATTTTTATACAGTGTCAGTAAAGTTGGCATCTTCAAATGCCAAAGATGAAAATGAAACCTCATCTACCAGAATACACTGTAAATCATATTAGTATCTCTCCAGTACCCTTAGGATACAGACAGAGGGAATTGTTTTCCCTGTTAAGTATGAAACACAGTAAAGGTTAAATTGGTTAGTGGCTTGAGGTGACACATTTTTCAGATGTTCTGGATGAGATGGCCACTGAAATTCTATTCTAGAGGTCAAAGTCCCTTTTTTCCTTATGGTAAATAAACAGTGACTAACTGAAGAACAAGGATAACACTCAGGTTTATTAGGTGTTCCACAACTACTTGGAAAATGTTTACATCTTTAAGTGAGTTTGGCGGTGACTGAAGCCAGTAATCAAGCAGAGGGTCTGGTAATTCAGAGTGCACTCTGAAAGAAAAACAGCACTGACTGGAACATAAGTGATCACTTGTGATTCTAGCAGAGGAACTGAAGTCATCATTTAGTCAAGGATGTTTATTATTAACTGTGAAGAATGAGCTTTAGGCAGCAGAGTGGGAAGTCACTGTGGGTGCAGTGGAAGTAAATGAAGATTTTTGTCCACCCAAGATAGGTTTTTAGCTGTTTCAGTTAGATATTAATTTTTATCCTGAGTGGAATAAATTATATGAAATTCACTCTGGCTTCCTATAACTAGCTGCTGTGCAGTTCTGTTCTTTTCCTCTACCAGCCATTTATTGCTCACAAACCTACTTGTAAAATAGGATTGATAAATGTAGTGTAACAATTATGAAACAGTAAATCGGGAAAAATTTTGCTGAATGTTACTGTTAAGATAAGAAAACACAAGATGGTCTCTGCTTGGTGACACTGTCAAAAAGTTACAATAACATAAATAAGTTTGGGGAACGTACCCTTGTTTTTTGCATCTTTTTTAAGCCATTATTTACATACTATTTACATCTAGTCCACTCAAGTGGACTTGAGTATCCCTGAGTGCTGAGGGACTTCCAGACAACTCCAGAAGGTAAAAGCAAACCAACAAAGATGATGTTTACACACTTTCCTTGAGTCTCTGTCCTTAGGAAGCATGAAAGTCAACTTGTGCCTGTGCCTCGTTCAGAATCATTTTTCTTTTATACTCCACTGTACTTTGAACTATTTCAGTTATAATGTGATACATTTTCTCAAAGTCAAGGTGACATAAAACAGTAAGTGTGTTTCATAACAGAGAAATCTTGTCCACATGTTAACATTTTGGTTATCTCTCCCATTTTGGTCCTCTCAGGGACCTATTTAAATTGAAATTATTCATCTACAAGATCTAAGTCAGTGGAGAAGAAATACCGGGATCTAATATCATTCCAATGATTTTATAACAGGTTTATTGCAAGAAATGCTCTCAGCTAAACTTTTGTATATGTTTCCCTGTTTATGTTTCAAACATTACAAATAAATAAGTATTATAAACAATATCAATTTTACAAAAAAGTGATCAATAGCAATATAGCTTCACAATTGCTAAGCTGCCATAGCGGTAGATATTCTGGAGCTGTATAAAACCCACAGAAATATAAAAAATTATAAGATTCAGCCTCAATATTTCTCAATTATTCATGAAAAAATTGAAGCTACTTCCACTTCAGCTTTGTGTAAAGAGATACTGTCCTAACAGGAGTAGCAGAGTTTGCTGTGGAGCTCTTTAAGTGTACCTTAAATCAGATGCCTTCTCTAAGTTGCAACCAAAATCATATGAGTTCTCACGCTGACATGTGATTCTCTCACAAAAGAACAAAGCTGAATATTTATACAAAATTTGGGAATTACTTAAGATCTACAGTCTCAGGACTTAATAAATCTCAATGGTTATACCAAACACATGATCCAAATAAAAATATATCAGATGTTTCCTAAGCACATGGTTGACAGGCACCATATGGGAAGTGGGCTTGCCCATGTTCCCATTAGTTTCCATGGGTGTTTTGTCCCTTAGTTTCAACTGCAGCAGGGGAAGAGCCTGCTCCAACAAGCATGAGGAACACAGGCACAGCACATGTCCTTGGGACATTTGTTAGTGCTGCCTGTAGTTATGCCTAAAGCAGAAACCGAAGGTTTCTCAGCCACTGTGGTTGTTAATGAAGAGCCACCGAGCAGATGTGACAGTAAGCCATGACCACCTCTGGCAGACACACCTCAATTCACACACCACACAAGTTTTGCAGAGTGATCTGCATTGTTCCCTTTATGTAGCATAAAGCCAAGGTCTCCATCCCACTCCAACACTCTGTGCCACTGCTGGTCAGTTTAGTCTGTGGCTGCTGACCAGCCGCTGGCATCACTGAGCAGAAACAGACATGCTGACCTGTTGAGTAGGTGCATACCTATGAAATGCAATTAGGTCAATTAGGTCAAGTGCAAGCTCCTGCAGCAGTGGGCTGGGGAAATCCCAAGCACAAATATAGGCTGGGCAGAGAATGGATTGAGAGCAGCCCTGAAGAGAAGGATTTGTGGATGTTGGTGCATCGATGAGAAGAAGCTCATCATGACCTGTCAATGAGCACTGGCAGCCCAGAAAGCCAACCATGTCCTGGCCAGGTAGTAAATGAAGTGTGACCAAGAGGTTGAGGGAGGTGTTTTTCCCCTTCTACTTTGCTCCCATGAGTCTCTACTTGGAGTACTGTACCCAGCTCTGGGGCCTCCAACATAAGAAAAATGTCAACCTATTGGAGCAAGTCCAGAGGAGGACCATGAAGATAATCAGAGGGCTGTAGAACCTCTCCTATGAAAACAGGTTGAGAGAGTTTGGGGTCCAACCCCTATAACAGGGGTTGGTCAGTCTGGAGAGGAAAAGGATTCAAGATAACCTCATAGCAACATAACAGAACCCAAAGGGGACTTACAAGAAGGCTAGAGAAGGACATTTGACAAGAGTATGTAGTAACAAGACAAAGGGAAATGGCTTTACACTGAAAGGGGACATGTTTAGATTAGATATTTTTGGAGGACCAGGAGCCTACCACCAGGGTAATTATGCCTCAACCCTGGAGGGGAGAAAGACCCCTCTAGATTGTGGTGAGAAAAGTCTCCCTCCCATGGGCCATTGCAGCCACATAATATCTTTTAAGTTCAGCTACATTATTGGCTAGTTAGTTGATATCACCCCTGTTCAGCCCCTATCTACCATTTAAGTACCCTTTCCGGAATGTTCTTTCCTCCCTTAACCCCCCATTAGCCTAATTTTGCTGCAGTTCTCCACTGGTGTTATCCTGTGAGTTCCCCGCAGTTCCTAGCCATCCCCCTGCACTACTTCCCTTTATCCCTATTGGCCCTTGACCTTCAGATCTGCCCCTTTTGTCTCATATATAACACTGTGCCCTTGGCACGATCCTGTTTTCGTCTCTGAGTCTATTCAAAGCTGTTCTCGTCCCTGAGCCTATTTGAAGCTACTCTGGTCACTGGACCCCTTTGCTGTTCCCTGCTTGTGTCCCTGAATAAACAGTGTTCACATATCCCAAGGAGAACCCGTCCCTTCTCCTTACCGTCAGCGATGTTCCAGCAGAACACTCCAGGCTCAGGCACATGGGTTGTTCTCTGGGACCATGTCACTGTGAGCGCAGTAACAGACATTAGGGGGAAATTCTCAGCGGTGAGGGTGATAAGGCACTGGAACATGTTTCACAGCGAAATTGTGGATGCCCACATCCCTGGAAGTGCTCAAGCCAAGTTGAATGGGGCTTTGAGAAATCTGGGCCTGTGGACAGTATTCCTGCTCATTGCAGAGAGATTGGAACTAGGTGATCCTTAAGGTCCCTTCCAACAAAAACCATTCTATAATTCTATGCCTACACACCTGCCTAGAGTGTCTGGCAGGCAGCTGCATGGGTGCCACTTTCCCTGTGGCTGCCCATTTAATGTAGCTGAGGTTTTGCATACCATTGAGGCAAAACAATTTTTTTTTTTCAGGATGTACCAATTTGCCAAGGACCATGGATGCAAACTCTTGAAATGTGCCTTGAAATGCCAGCTTTCACTCCATCTGTCAAAACTGTACATATAAACAAATTCATGTTTGTTCAAGATGCATAGCTGCAGTAAGAACTTGCTCGAGGAACTTTGCCAGGAAACAGCTCAAAGCAATGAGACAAAATGTGACAAAATATGCTTGGCATGAAGAGCAAAGTCAAAGACTGGAGACCCTGTAGCAGACCTACCCCTTTTATCTCAAAGTGATTGTAAATCACTTTGCCTTGTTTTATAAATTCATTCAAGTATCAGAAATGTCTTTTCTTTTCAGAAAAAAATGCTGTTGAACATTTAGCTGTTGAGCATGCTTTTGGCTTCAGTATGGTTTCTGAGAAATATTGCTTTAAATATGAGGGCTAAACAAAAAAGACAGACATTTGTATAGGCAGCTATCTCTTCTCCCCATCTTTTAAAGAACTGCCTGTTGAAAATATGTTGGACCTCTTTTTGCTTGCACCTTGAATGCTCATCAAAGGAAGCTCAGATTTTACTGGACAGCTTCATGGGGGAAATATATCGGTACAACAGAGGCAGAAGGCAATAGTAGGAAAGGGACAGATTTTATGGCATTTTAAGATAACTGAGACAGACATAGTGAATATCAGATACTTCCACTGGCAGGCCCTTCTGAAGCTGAACTCCCTCGGTTTCTGATCTGCCCTTCTACTCTCCTTTCTTGATGTCATACAATAGTGATACCTGGTGAGGGGATGTTTGGCCTAGGGGTTGTTCTGACATATCTGACTATGATGAGTCAAGGCACATGAACCAGGCAGCAGCCATACCACTCTACAACCTCATCTGAGTTCTACTAGAAGTAGTATAATGAGGACAATGAAGAGCAAACAGAGGTTCTGCTCATCTTCAGTTGCCTGAATGTCATGTCGCTTCAAGACTGAAGCAAGAGAAAAGAAGCTTGTATAAGCCTTTCTGGGTTTGGGTCTCTTCTTAAGGATGCTGAGGTAGATACCACCATGGTCCACAGGAACTGATCTCTTCAGCACAGGGAGATTCCTCAAGAAACTGAGAACAGTGATTCTTGCCAGCACACTTTTCATTCACAACATGTGGTATCTTCACAACACAAACATGTGCATCTCATGCTTCACTGGCTTAAATATTTCTTTATCTTTTTTACCATTTGGCATTAATGTACAATGTCTACCCTCTGAAACCCCTTTAGGGCTGGAAGAAAGTCTTCAGCTGAATGGCAAATTCCATGGGTAGCAGACAAGCAGTTACAGTGCAAAGGAAGTTTCTAGAAGGTTGCCAGCAAAATAACACTGAGAGTTCTTCCTCGGCATGTGCTTAGATTTGCTTCCCACAAGGCAGCACAAGGAGTGGTGGAGTGGGCTGGATTAAGAATGAGCAACAGTGAGTCACTAATCATTGTCAATTCACTGATAATCACTAGAGCACCACTCCACTATGACAACCTGGCACTGCCATTGATGTCTTGCTGTTGTTGAGGGGATCCTTCACAGGACTGCAAGCAGGTTCACTGCAAAAATCAGGTAGCTGCAAAGTAAGATTAAAAAAAAAAAAAAAAAGAAAAAAAAAAAGACTGGCACTTTTCCTATTCAAATGGAATTCAATTATAATGAGTTCACTTTGTGTGCCATTGCTAAAGGAAGGAATAGTCTGCAATGTGACACATGCTGTATCTCTCCTACTTAGCAGCCTAAGATTTCTGGTTAGTCTTCCCTTCTGATTTTTTTTTTCTTTTTGCTGTTGTTTACTTTGTTTTTTACAGCAAGTGTATGATGAATATACCCCCAGTTAAGTACTTTCTAACTGCCCCACAAAAAAAAAATTAACCACTGTTTTAAAAAAGCTTTCCTGGGATCCTAGCCTTTATCCATTCTGAATTTAACATAAACTCCAGTCTCTCTGATGTCATCTACTAAACATTGTCAGACTGGGGCAATATTTTAGTGAGAAACTTCCAAGAAAAATCTAAGTGCTGCAGTGACTCATTCTCTTCCCTCTGACTCAGTACTAGATTGCTCTCCTAAGATGCTCTCCTGGAGATGAATTTTTTAAGAAAAAAACCTCAGGTTCTGACCATATACAGGAATTTTTTTAAACAGGAGGAGGAGATGTATGCTGCATTTTGCTATATATCCCCCATAACCCAACAGAAATTAACTCAGAAAGGGTCTGGAGTGGATAGGACACTCCCACCTGTGTGGTTTGTTTCCACTCCCCCGTTGGAGGGTTAGAGGACAGAGGGATAGCTTACATACTGCTTAATCTCCTTCAGCCAGAGGCAATTTTAAACAAGAGTAGGTGATTGTTAGCTATTCCAGCTTCCTTCGGGTGAGTCAGATAAGGAGAGAATTCACAAGTCCTCCCACAAGGGGAGACCGGGGCAGGATGACCCCCAGTGCTACTGAACACTGATAGTGGTGCAGAATAGTGATGTGAGAGGTGTGGGGATGAATGTCGCTCTGGAGACTCCTGAATGCATCCTAGAGTGTTTCTACTATTTTTGATTTCTTTGTGATAGTATGTCACACCATTCACATAATTTCTTTCTCCAGGCAATCTGTGAGTGAGGAGTTGCCTGATCAGCTAAATTATAATAACTAAATGGATTTCCTTTTTGCCCTTTCAACTCATATGCCTTTCTTCCTTACTATTTCTAATTTGCATTTCACCCAAGCCCTCGCAAACTATCCAAAGATAGTTTAAGGCTACAAACTTAAGGCTTCCAGACCAGACCTAGTGAGCCAGATCACAAAACATCAATGAGCTGATATTCAGCAAAGCTTACATTCCATGGTCCCAGATCTTTTCCATTATTTAAAAAAAAAAAAAAAAAAAAAAAAAAAAAAAAAAAAAAAAAAAAAAGCAAACAAGCAAAAACAACCAACCAAACAAAAAATCCCCAAAACAAAACAAAAACAACACCAAGCTTTTCTCCTGCACCATCCCAGAGAAACCTAATGAACTCCAATCCTCAAATCTATGGGAAAAAAATCTCATGGTCAGTTTAGAAGTCAAACTGATTCTTTTAACTGCTGCTAATAGGCTGGGGGAAAAAAACAAACACACAAAAAACCCCCCCCACTGAAAATAGAATGAGCTACTCAAGCTGTGACAATTGGTGATGAGCATGATGATAATGTCTTGACTTTTCAGTCTGTGTTTGCTAGTTATTGTACATCCATGTGGGAAGAATAAAAGAATAAAAAAAGCCAACAGGTTCTAGCTCTTCCCAGAATTTTTCTGCTTGGGCAATGCAAGCATTACTATTTTCCTTTACTGCCTTAAAATTTTACCCAGGGCAGAAATACAAGAGGAGAGCCTGGTTCATGGCTGCTGCAGCACTCCAGAGAATGGAACAATACTGATGAATCCCCTTCCCCATCATTGCCTCAGGGATCAGCCTTTGCCCTTCTGAAGAGCAGTCAGAGCATCTATTCACCCTGCTGTGTGTGACTCCTCAAACAGGCAGAAAAAGAAGTTTGGCAGAGTAACTCTGCTATTTGCACCTCTCCAAGTTCAAACTTAGTAACTATGAATGCTGCATTTCTGCAATGAGTAATGAAGATTGTGCTATACACGATGATTCATTTCTTAAGTCTCCCTGCATCTTTGAAGTCTTTCATTAACTGTGTGATATGCATTCAACAGATTAGCTAAATGATCTAAGTATTATATAATTAATCAGCAGAGTGTAGGATACCCCATCTGACACTTAGTTGGGAGCATTGAGGTGCTTGTATTTTATGGCCTTGTACAGGGAACTCAAAGGAAATATTCACTAAGTGAATAAAATACCTTGCCTAATCAAAACAGCTCTGGTAGAACTCCTAATGTATCACATTGCATCCATATGATGTCAAGCGCAAGGCAAATGTGATGTATGGTATGCCACAGAACACCTTAGGTGCAAAATAATTAATTGTATCCAAGGCAAATAATAGGAATACTTTCAGATAAATACAGCTACACTGTGTGGGTAGGCAGAGCCCTTTTCCAGTTCTGCATTAAAGCAAGCTACTAGCAGCTTCACTGGTCTCCAAGGAGCCTGGGGGAAAAGTGTTTCTCTCATCTGCCTCCAGTATTTCTAAGTACAATTTTATGAATAATAGCCTTTTAGGTTTCATGAAAAAGATTGATTCAGACTGGTTCAGAAAGCAAATATGTTTATGTTCTTGTTTGTGGAATTTTCTTTGAATAAAAGAGTCTTTAAAATAAAATAATTGCAAGATATAAAGATTTACAGACTAGAAAGATATACATAATTCTTTAACCATTGAAACAAGTATTTTGGGCTTTCCTGTCCCCTCTGAGACTCTTCTGTGAATTTGGCCCATAATTTAATTCCCACGAACATTCCCATAGTGGGTTTTTTTGGTAATAGACACACAAAATTGTAATAATTCCACTCCTGCATTGGTTTTGTGAGGCTTAACATGACTCTAAAAAATTTATATAATCCTTAATATTCACTATTATATTAGATTCAGGCATCTTTGAGAGAGTGAAAGAGAAAATGAGGAAGAGAGAACCATAAAGGATTTACTCTTCCTAAGGAGCAAGTGGCAGTCAGGAATTAACTGTCCCCATAACCCTCAAGCTACATCCCCCCTCCTGAGATTAGTTATTGAAATGACAAGAAGGCCTTTAAATAGAATTAAGTTTCTAAGGGAAGCAAATTCCTTCACAATATTTTGTTCTCTTCATTCCTAAGGGAGGCAGATGCCTGCTTGTACTATCTTCTACTAATTGCTACTTATCACAGTCTTTCAAGTAAGTGGCAAATAAAAACTGCAGCTGGACAGATGAATGAGGACTTATCCTTGTTCTGGAAGCAGGTGTTCCTCTTTTCTTCTCAGGTCAAAAGTAGCTCATGTCAGAAACACCAGAAGCAGCAATCAGCAGAGGTGTCAGAAAGGCCATGGGCTCAGAGCATGGATTCCCTGTGCCAGAGGGCTGGAGACCAGGCTGACTGCTGCAGCCAAGGGTGGTGTCAGAGCATGGGGTGAGAGCTGTGAGGAGTGAAATGGTGAGACCATTAAGCCAAATCCTCTAAATTTTCCAACCCTGCCCTGTTCCTTCTCGTGCTGCAGACCCTGCTCTGACTGTCCTTCCCATTATACACAAATTTTCAGTTTTGCCTCAAACTCAGAAGAAGTGACTCAGCTCTGGTCCAAGCCTGGCATACACAACAGGAGCAGTTTATACATATTGAGCGAGGCCTTTCAGAATGTGCATTTTCTTCAATCCTTAGAGACCTGACACTTAAAAAAGGACTGAGCTGACAAAATGCAAATATTTATGACGCAAACATTCCCATCTGAGCTTGTAGGCTAAATGGCCTTTAGAGCTAAGAGGGAGAAACAGGCACTCACAGGTGTGTAATCTCTCTCATCTGAAAGGAAATGGCTAAGATAGAGCAGTTCTTTCCATTGACTATAAAAGGAGTAGCATAATTTGGTCAAAGGAGATATCTACAGTGTGGGTGTTTACAGTTAGGTGAGGTGTCTCATATCTCCATCTAATAAAGAAAGATAGCAGAGTAACATTGATTTGAGTTGCAAAAATCATCCACACTTACATTCCTTTTCCATGTGAATGAGAAACCTAAGCATTTCAAATTTATGTGTTTCTTTAATGGTATTGCCCATGTTAAAGCTTTCCACAAAAAATTTGCACTCAGGAGAACAGTAGCAACCACTGGCATGAAGACCAAGCAACAAAATGATCTCTCCATGAGATATCACAACCCATCTAAAACCCTAACAAAAAGCTGTCAGAGCTGTATGAAAGTGTCCCATGTCCAGAAAAGTAGATGCTAACAAGAATGAAAAGAAAAAACAAGCAAACAAAACAAAGCAAAAAACACAGAAAAATCAACTACCTTGTCACCACAAAGTTATGTTCCAGATCCGCAGTATTCTCTTTTTTAACTATTCCTTTGTGTGATATATTATTTTTAACATTAATCAAATTGCTTGATACACTTATTTTATAATTTCTGTCATCAGTTCTTCAAGGACATAACTTACCACATTAGAATAATACTTTTTTGCTTAGTTTCATGATAATATTTAACTGTTGTAAAAAAGGTATATTTTGTATGAAAAAAAGAGGGTGGCAGACTGCAGTAAGCAATGAAATAGCAGGATTGCCCTGAAGCATTGTTCATAATGAGTATTCTGGTCTCTCTTTGCTTTGTTTGTGTTGGTAGGACCTAGGAAAGACAATCTGTCATTAAGAACAGGCATATTTTTACAATACTGCTCTTAATTGAAATGCCTTTCTTATTATGGTAATGCCTGAGGACAAACCAAGATTTAGTCTCCATTATTTGTACAGCATTTAGTTGAAAACAGCGCTCAGAGTATACAGTCCAAATAGACAATACAAAGGAGAGGAAAAGCATGAGGTATGTAAGCAGAGCTAGTAGCAATAGCAACATCAGGTCAGGTGGTTTGGGGTGGGTTGTTTTTTTTTTGTTTGTTTTTTTTTGGGGGGGGAGTTTTGTTTGTTTCTGGTTTGGGGGTGTAATTTGTTTTGGTTGTGAGGTTGTTTGTTTGTTTGTTTTGTGGCAATGAAAAACTAAATTAAATTTTGTTCAAGAACTGAAGAGACCAAGGAAATATGGCAGGTCAAGAAGGCAAAAGTAAGGACTGTGAGGATAATAGGGGAGGAAGTTTGGATCATATCATTCAGCATAGGGCAGAGCAGGACAAGGTCTCAGCAAGCCTTCAGCTTCCTGCTTCAATTGCTCCTACTGCACATTGCTGGTATCTAGAGTACTCTGCCTTCACATTTCCATCAGAGGCTTTACTGGCAGGGGGACCCTAATGCCCCTGATAGTGAAGGGACAGATGGACTTGAACTGTGCAACCTTTCCACATCCAATGGAGTGGCTGCTGCTTTAATTGTTTCTGAGCAACTCCAGCAGGTTAAACATATCTATTTAACCAGGTGCCTGTTGGCAGGTTCGAGTACTTTAACAAGCATAAATTAGCATAGCCTTACTGACATTAACAAGATGGGACTGATTTGCAGTCACTGAGGAGCTTCAGCTTTGTATCCAAGTAGCCAGTAACACTCCTGAACCTTTCCATAGGAAAAGAAGTCTTCTCTGCAGGAACTCCTTCAGACAGCACTTGTCAGGAAAGAATTGTTTTGAATGTTAAGAAGTCTAATTTGTTGTTCAGAGCTGCAGGGAAGAGTGATTAAGCAAGGAGATGTACAGCAATTTTTATGCTCATTGTTCTGTTGGCTCACTTTGTATAAAATATGTAGGTGGCGGGGTTACAATATCTTCATTGTCATGTGGGTTTGAATTAAAGATATTTCAAATTTTACCCGAACATATGGCTCTTTTTTCATATTTTTTGTGAACATTCTAAAAACAATAGCAATTTCTATCCCTCCACTCACCCTCTCACCCTACCTTTAACACAAAGAGCTGCAGTATGTCTCTGTCTGCGTGCTTCTTCCAACAGATGAAGTGTAATAACAGGCCAGTTGCACAGCATATTGACTATTGCCAGGATAAAAGCAGTGCTTTCAGACCCTTTGGATGGTGAGGCTCAAGGAGCAGGTAGCCATCTATTGGTACAAATCAGGGGGAGTTGTCAAACACCACTGGGCTAACAACTGCAGCAGCTGCCCAATCTGGACTGGGAAACAATGTCTCTTGAAGGAGACAAACACTATCAGGCAAGGATTCTCTTATTACATTTTGCACAGGTATGAAGGTGTCTTAATTCTGCATTACCATAAAAACAAAGAAAGAATAAGACTTCCTGGATTTATGGCTAAGACTATTAGCTTATTGTTTCCACCAACAATAGTGGACAACATGTAAAAGTGGTCTTTGTTCTTTCATAGCAGCAAACCAAATATTCACAAAAGTCCCATACAGATATTATATTTCATAAACAATCATGGCAACTCATTAAAAAAAGACACTTGATCCATTACTGTTGGTACTGTTAACCAAATAAAAAGCAACACATGGAGACATTAACGATTAAAACCTCAAACACTCAAGGAGTTAGAAGGCAGAATGGTGATCCCTGATAGTGGATAGCAAAGAAAGAGGCTAGGTAAGCAGGAAACGTGGGTTTTCCTGCTCACCCTCAGGAGTTTGTGTGGGTGTGTATGCCACTTAGTAGTTTGCAAGTCCCAGAGATAAACTAAAGCCAGGGCATTTTAGGATCTATTGCTATTATTGTGTCATTGTTATTTATTCACCAGTAACAGCCGTTTCCTATCAATTTGTAAATTAGTAGCTAGCATCTGAAAATCTCTTGAACACTGTCTGTATTATTCTGAAGAGACAGGAATGAGATTGTCTTTGAAAGACTCTGATTCCTCTTTATTCATTCCAATGGGTTCCTGCGGTTATGGATGGGAGAGGTTATGAGTAAAGTTACAGCAGCCACAGTGTGTGTCAGAGCCCACCTTGTACTTCTGTACTGCCAGTTATCAGTCTAGCCCATAATCATTTGGCTCTTTTATCACAGCAGACACGAGTTCCTCTGACTTTGGAGTCCATTCAAATTATCTAAGGGTGTTCAGGACTACCGGATGCACGTTGGTTATTGGTCTCACACTGCTGCAGTTTTATCTTGGGTACTTGGAGACATATTTCATATGTGAGCACAACATGGATCAGAGCAGCCCTGCAACTGAAGCACAAAATTCTGTGGTTCACACATACCTCAAGCACATTGCTGCTGAGAGGTCTTGGCAGCCAGCCAGCTCCTTCCATGGCAGTCCCGCGTCACACAGCTGCCTTCGCTCCTGACATCTGCCACTCAGAACTTATCTCACTTGTGTGAGCTTGGCCAAGACTCCTGCTTGAGAAAAGACATTCATGTTAATAGGATATTCATGCAGGAAGAAGTGAAATTCTTTTACCAGACCTTCATAATTAGACCAGTTCTATGCAAACATGACATTTCACGGCCTGTAACAAAGTAGATGCATAAGTATTTTGTTTTATGGTCAGTAGCCTAAAGTAGTGTTGGAAAGCTCAATCAGTTTACTGGATGATTTTGCAAAATACCCCAGTGTTGATTTACTCACAAAAGAAAGGGAGAGTTTCTTTTCGACTTCCATTCCTTTAACCCTTACCACTTTTTCTGTAACAATGAACATTTTATACATATATAAAATACATAATTTCTTGCTTCCTATGTATAGAATAAACTATTCTTGTATGTTTGTACTTCCTAAGTTTTACATATTTTAAGACACTTCTGTAGCTGAGACTCCTGAACCAGGTCTATTGCCAGAGACCTGTAAGTGGTCAGTCAGTACTCACCCGACTGCCTCTCGAATGTAATGTGTTTAATGTGTTTGTGATTTCTTGCTTCAGACATTGCATTATTTGCAATTTTTTACAGCCCACATTAGTCAAACATAACTGCATACGCATACAGTTTGAAATTAAAGGGGGAACTGTATTTAAGACTGCCATTATTTTATCTGATTGAGATAAACCATGGAAATTTTCATCTCTATATATCAACATTCTCCAGTAGACTAATATTATACAACCACAACAAACTAGTAAGTAATAGTAAAGGAGATGATTGACAATTTATATCAGCCCACAACATTGTGCTTCATTAAAGGATCCTTGACTTAAAGTGTCAATCTATGATCTTCCCTACCCTCCACATCCATCTTGGAAGAGTGTTAGGGTTACTAGTACTCCATGTGAGAATTCCAAATGTAGTTTTCTACTACCTCTTTCACTACAGAAAAGTTGATTACATGATTACACTTTGATTATTTGCTACTCTAAGTGTTTGATGCCTGTGCATGAAGTTCAGTATAGCATACAGGATAAAATTTCAGTTAAATAGCTAGTAAATAGCTAAAATCTGCCACCAGCTTTCACCATCATAGGTTACCATTTAGTCATAGTGAGGACTAGGAAATACCTTGTTGACAAAACTGAGCTTGATTTGTTCATTCATTTTGTACCAGTGCCCATTCTTTGGAACAAGCTACATAGCATTGCAAACTGACAAAGCCAGCAACAATTTCTCAGCTAATGAAGGAAGAAAAGCATGGTTTAGAAAGGAGCTTAGTCTGGACAAAGTTTAAGAAATTCTGTAAGCTTCCATATCTACCATCCTCCTTAATGCTTAGCTATCTTTTGACTTAATTACAAATGGATCTATTATCTACAGGATTTTGCTCCCAGGCTGACTGTCAGGGATTGCAGGTACAAGGCACAAGGTATATTAATAATTTTGGCTTTCAAAGTGTGTGCTTTATCAAAAATATAGTTTGATTGACTGATTTCAGTACTGTCATCACACAAACTCATGAAAATAACATTCCCATGATTTCACTCAATTTCCCTGGATTTCTTAAGTAGGCTCTTAGTGGCCCAGAATCCAAGTCTGATTTGCATAAATTGCAGTAAAATGAAGATACATACAATTGCAATGAAATTGTAAAAAATGTATTTCTAAATCCAGCATACATCTGACATCCATCCTTGACTAAAAATCTCATGTATGCACCAGGTACTAAAATATTGGTGCACCATTGGTCTCACCTTGGAAGGAAAAGTGGATTGGTCAGTTTGTAGACCTTCACAGGCAGCTTTTGGACCATTCCTCGGGAAAGCACACCAATTAATGCCATTTAATCTTCAAATGGTACAAGAAAATTTCTTCCAAATGCTTCCAAATGGTTAAAAGCCTCTTTTCTTTCAGCTGTACTTAAACTTTATATGTGGAATAAGACCTCAAAACGTAGGTGACTATTCATTAGTCACACTAGATCAACACAGATGTTGAAATCCCAGCTTATCATTCAATAACTGCAACAATAAAAATATTACATTCCATATTTATAGAAAAGGGTCACACAGACCTCTTTTGTAAAATGTTTTGAGGACAACTTTGTGTAAGCATTAGGTATTCTTTTTTAGTAATAGATAACCTATATAACAGGTAATCATATTAAACAAAATAAATTATTGCCTTCATTAGACCACCTCATTGAAACACTTGACAATCCACATGTTGATGACACACCAATGTTTTTAGTTGTTGTCCACTAGTACTCACTCTAAGTCAAGGACTTTTCAGTTTCCCATGCCCTGACAGTGAGTAGGTGCATAAGATGCCAGGAGAGAGCATGGTCAGGACAGCTGGCCTGAACTAGACAGATAACATCATAGTCAGCATATAAACTGCAGGAAGTTGGCAGGAGGGGCCAATTACTGCTCAGGGACTGTCTGGGTATCAGTCAGCAGGCAGTGAGAAATTGCACTGTGCATCATTTATTTTTCTTGAGTTTTCTTCCTGTCTTTTTGCTATCTCCCTTTCCATTAATAATATTACTAGTATTACTAGTATTATTTTTGTTAGTTGTTATTATCATTACTATAGGTATTATATATAT
>WEIU01018220.1:1970-31450 GCA_013389925.1 Aegithalos caudatus
GGTTTTTGTTTTATGTTACAGGATGGGTATGGCTGCTTGTGGTGGTTTTTGCGACTTCTAGGAGGAATAAACTTCCAGAGACCTTGGTATTTAAGTAGAAATGTTATTTTAGGGATGAGTTGAAAAGCAGACATCTACCTCTGTAAATAATCATTAACTTTTCTAAGTGAGAATACGTTCAAACAGCTGATATTCTGGGATTGTGCTGTGAGCTCCAGCTGTAAGACGTGGCTCTGTTGTACTGATTCTAATGAAGAAATGTTCAGAAGAAAAATACTGTGTAATTTAAAAAAAGAAGAACAAAACCCAAACCAAACCAGTGGAATTGCAAAACATGGTTTCATCCTTGTGCAATGGGTCAAAAATCTTCTTTCCAGGCCATTTCAACAAGTTTTCTGGTCAGTTTTTCTAAGTGTTTGAGAAAGTGGAAGACCACAAAGTAATAGGGGGAAAATTTAAATATCATTAATCAAAATCAAATAATATAGCTATCTGGTGCTGTCCTGAATATACCTCCTTAGTGCTGAGATGCTGATATAGATGTTAAAGTACAACTTTGCACAGCTCAACGTGTTATAGAATGCATGCTTTCATGCATTCCTGTCAGATAAATTAAAAAATGTTTTTATTTTACCAGCTTTGCTGGTAGTCCCAGCAGCTAGAGACATTATGTTTTACACAAGCTTCAGTGAAAACAGAATTACAGTGTGGGTGTTCTGGTCTTAAGTACCAAACTTTTCTCTGTGGTGGGGAGAGAGTTGAACTTTCATACCTAGGTTTGAACAGAATTTGCAGGTCTTGCAACCAAGGTCAAGGAAGAGAAATACCTCACTTGCAAGTGAAAAGCACCTGACAGGAGATCCTTCAGAGACTGCAAAGTTAATAATATTGCCATGGTGCTTCAGTAAAAATGATCTCAGGTGTACTGTAGGGAGTCAGAGTGGTTTGTATTTTCAATGGAGATAGGCAACTAGGTCATTCATAAGGACAAAAGAGGGTTGTATGAAATTTTGCCAGCTTAATATATTTACAAGACAATATGCAAGCAAATAGCTCCAAGGTTCTTTTCCTTATTATGCATTCAACATCAGCCCCAAGTATGCTTGATTTAAGCAGAATCTGTGGTGCTGAAAATGGTGTTGGCAGAGAAATACAGATAAATTTCCAGCTCTTCACTTGAATGAATTGTCTGTGAGGAAAAAAAAATCTGTTTATTGTTAGTCAGATATGTAAGTTTTAAAAAAGAGGCTATCAAGTATTTTCATTAGTCTAGAAAAAGCATATGCATTTCTGGTACAGATTCTAGAATGGTGGGAGAGTTGTGAAGGGCAGGGATAGAATTTAATTGAATAACAGCCCAGCAGAGGGCAGTCTGGTATGAAGATTTTTAAAACCTTGGCAATGTCATAGGTACTCTGGGAAAAAGGAGCTTCCCATGCTTCTGTTTTTAAGTAGCATTTTCTTGCTTCTTTTCCAGACTGACTGAGCATATCTCTCTTTCACAGACAGACTGTTATTCTCAAAGTTAAACAAGAAGTTATATAACAGTCTTTCACAGTTGGTAGTGCAAGAAGTCCCTGTGGTACCAGCAGAAAAATAAACAGAACAGAAAGGATTGGGTGAGGGGAGCCCTCCTTCCCAATTCTGCCAGCAGTAAAATAAGTACAGTTTTTCATATTTTCTAACAAATGCTGTGCACTGTCCCTGAATTGACAATTACTTTTTTTTTAATTCTTGGTTTTATGTTTAGAGCTGTCTGTTAACATCAGTGGTTCTAAGACAGGGAGGTGATCTTGCACATGAAATTCAGAGCACAGAGGAGTTGGCTGTACCAGATGTGTGCTGGCTGTAGTGTTTTCACTGAAGCAACATAGAAGCAGTGAGCAGCAGGGAGGGGAAGGGCTGAAAACATTGTCAATTTGCTCAAGTGAGACACATTGCTGGGTAAAACACTGCTGTGGGAATTTTTCTAGATCCTTACATTCTCTTAGTCAAGGATGGATCTTGAATAGAAGCCTAGTATAAGTATCTTCCTACAGCCCTAGCAGTAGGTCCAGAGAATTTTACTCTTAAGAAAGAGGCAGGTAATCGTGGCTATGGGAGCTGATAATCTCTTACATAGCCAGGTTCCAGATGCTTCGGTGCTTTCATTGCTCAAAAACAAGCTAAAAGCCACAGTAAAAAGTGTGTGTGATGTTTGTCACTCTAGAAGGCTACTGATTTTATTCTGTGCTAGACTTAGGAAAGAGATTGCATGTAAATATGTGTGTACATATTGCTGTGTTCCTTCTTGGAACAAAGGCTGCCTAGTGATCTGTTGGAATTGTAATAGTCATAAGCATAATGATCTAGAGTCAAAATCCCTCTCCTCTGGCTTTGCCAAGGGCTCCTTCAACCCCAAAGCTAGCAGAGGTGCAAAAGGATATGGTCAGAATTTAAGTGTTTCATATACCAGCACATTGTATCTAAAATCCAAGAATAAAAACCCAGCTGAAATAAGGGATTTGAGTTAGTGCCCAGAGCAAGTTTTTGAACCCGGGGAGTGGGTGGATAGAACACATCAGAATGTTGTTTGCATGTAACCATGTCCACATCCTGCATGAAATGTGTCAGACCTGTGCCTCAGAATGTAGGAAGGGGATTCTGTTGGACCACATCCTGAAATTATACATTCCAGTGATCACCCATCATTAGGGCTTCTGAAATCTGGTTGGTTCTGAAACCAATACCCTGCAAACAGAAAGCAAAACAACACCTTTACAGCCTCAGAGTAGCAGCTTCAGGTGCCTCGGATTGATTGTGCAGACAGTCCCAAGAGGTTGCTTTGTGGGAGGGAGTTCCTGCCACAGTCCTCAATGTCTCAAAAGACTGAGAATGTAAAATGTGATAGGAGCTATTTGCAAGCTTCAGTGACTTTCTGGCACCACTGCAAAGATAATGTCAGAATGTAGCTTTATGTTCCCTTCATTCAAAAAAACAACAAACCAGTACCACACCCCACAACCCCCAGAAAAAACCCAGAAAACCCCACAACCCTTTACAAAAGGGTTTCCTATTCTAGGAAAGAAAATAGCTTTGATTTTTCTAATAAGAAGTGAGATAATAAAAGAGGAATTTGAAAGGCTAGAAGACTACTGTGGGGGTTTTTTGTCATCGTGCAGGCAGATCTTTGCGGCACAGGCACACGTGCACATCTGTGATAGTAGAACACTTGAAGCTGTTCAGTGTAATTGCTCTTTACTTGCCAAATGTTTCAGCAAATTTTACAGTAATTTTTTTTTTCTCTGTAGAACACATGTGCTTTGTGGAATTTTGTGCTTAATATTTTCCTTTGTTCGTCTGATATAAAGCTTAAAATAATTCCTAAACCCTAAACCAGGACAATAACAAAATAGGTAATTTCTGTAGCAAGTGAAAGGTTTCTTGCTTGTAAATTTTTAGTGGAGTCGTATCCAGGACCAGTGGTGTTATTACACAAAAGTCTTTGTGCAGCATGTATCTAAAGTTAAGGAAGTAATGGCTGTCATGAATCTGTTCTATTGGCTAGGTGACTAGGTACATTCCTAAATAAGTATTTTTAAAAAAAATCTATTCAGTCACTCTGAATGGTTTTAAGCTGTTACATCCGTAGCATATAATGAAAATTGTTGCAGTGTTAAAATCCAGTTTATTGGTGCAATGAGTTTTTAGTTCCTGATTATTAATGCCAGTGCATTGCATGGTTGCATCTTTATTGCTGCATATATTTGTTTTTGTGGATAATCTGATCTTTTAGGGCTGGATACATTACAGTTAGTAATTTGACCTTTTAGCTGTGTTGGAAAGCTTTGATTCTGCCTGTGATTTTTGTGAACTGTGATTTTTTTTTTTTTTTTTTTAAACATGATTCATTTGCTGTGCTTCATTGGAAATGCATTAGATAGCAATGACAATTGCTCAGTTTCATATGCAAGGGCACCAGTGCATGAAGAGCGTAGTTTGTGAAATAACTGCAGATCCAGATTAGGTTGTAGATTACCACAGTGTTAATGTCTGCAGTTAAGAGGAGAGTTTATCTATTTTTCAACACAGGCATAGGATCTAATAATTGAATTTTATTTATTTTATTTTTAAATAAGTACCTTGTTACGCAGAAACAAATTACACAGTGACTAGTTTTTTTCCACCATGATAACAAAAAAGGTCAAAGGTAGTAAAACTTCTATTATCTAGAAAGGAATGATGTGTATATATAGTTGCCTTGTATGTTACGTATGACATATGTAACATGACATACTCTAAGGGCTCCTATTTGTGAACTAAATATAGAGAGCTCTTCCTTATCCTGAATCTGGCAGTGGTGTCTGTCCAGGTAGTGTTCACAGAACTTGCATTAATATTCACGGGTGGTATGCACATGACCTGAAAGCAGAGCACTCTAATGTCTCTTATATTGACATTTTAGTTGAGTGATATATACATAAAGCCAGGAAGTCTAGAAACCAACAGCTTTTTTGGGTTCATTTTTTCTTGCTGTTTGTTCAATTATGTATGAATTTTTGGTCTGAAATCTGCTGCTGCTGCTAGACAAAGTATTTCACTTTGTTTTTGCTGTGGATCCTCATAACCCTTTGCAGTTCCTTATATGGCTTGTATAAAGAATTAGTTGTATTTTGTAACAAAGTAGAAGATTTGAGTGGTTAGAAGATTCTTTTTACTAATTAGACTTCAAATAATTTTTCTTACTTTGGTGTTCATTGTTCTCTTAATGTTTGTCTTAGCAGTGGTTACTGTCCATCAAAATGGAGAGAACAGGTAACATTGAAACGAAATTGCTAGGCAAAAAAAAACCCACAGAAAACACTCCACTGTAAACCAAAACTTGACTATAAGGGAAGATTTGAAGGTTTTGATGCTTGAAAAACTAGATAAAATAGTACTTGGGAGTACAGCTATCTTAGTGATACTGTTGTGTATATTTGTATGGTGTAATGATGGTCATGACAAATATTTAAGAAATAATAGATGTAACAAACTCAAAATTGCAAACTGAATGACAGTAGTAGTGAAACTAAAAGCTACATACCAACATCAGCTCTTTGAAATAATCCTTCCCTTACTAGTGCTGAGTTAGGAGTTAGTGCTGTGTTATGCCAGTAAGTCATTGTTGCACTGAAGGTTTTTAAAAGCTCCAGTTGAAAGGCTACAGGATTTCTTCTGTCCTGTTTTGACAGATACTAAATGTTGTTTTAAGAGGTGCACTTGCTTTATAGCCTACTTTCTTTTTACCAGTGGGTGTTGTTTGAAATTATAGTAATTATTTTAATGAGAGAAATGTGCATTGACTGGCATTCCAGATCTCTCAGAAATTCTGGAGATACATTCCCTTTTCATCTTAAATGTGGGAAACTAGGTCTGACATTACAAGCTGTCCCCTTTATGCTGAACCATGAATGCATTCTGAGATTTTAATGAGGTACTACTATGAAATTTCAGTTTGTAAATTTGTGAGCCAAGAGCAGGGATTGCAGCTCAGCTCCTGAAGATGATGTAGCAGTATAAGAATAATCCAAATGATAGATGGTGAATCCTGTTTCCTTTTGCCATCCTGAAACCCATACTCTTGTCTGTTTACAGTGTAGGGTCAGTGGCATTTGTGATTACATTCATCATCAGTGCTGCAGTCTGAGCTGCCTTGAGCAATCTCTGCTCCTGTTATTCATGTGTCCAGCTGTTTGGTGCTGTGTGTTAGCTTGGCCATTTGTGCAACTGAACAGTGAACTGATTGAGATACTAATCTGGCAGGGTGGCTTATTTTATTCCTCTTCTATTCTTCCTTTTTTATTGTAGATTTTTAAAGTTTTTTTTCTTTTTTCTTTCTCCTTCCCCTCCTGGATTCTTTGTTTGTTTGGGTGGTTTTTTCCTTTGGATTCTTTCTTCTTTTCTGTTTCTTGGACATTCAGATTTGTTTGTTTAACATGCCATTTTTTCAGTTGGATCAGTTCCCTGAACTGGTTTACTTCACAAATAGTGGATGCTTGTACTGGTATGACGTGGTGTGGTGATTCATTTTTCTTAAATGATGGTTCTGTTCACCCTCAAAAATGTATAGTTCATTACTAAGTTGTAACCTTCCCCTAAGTTGTCATTCATTGTGACCCCTGCCCACATGCTGTTCTTAGCTGTTGCACAGCCAAGAGACTTCTCCCCAAAAGCTCTGGTAAGGCTCTTGTACCTCCCCTTCCTTCCTGGACCCAGAGAAATGTTGCCCTCAGCCCCTGCAGCTGCTAGCCGGGCCCAAAAAGAGCAGGGAATGCAACAACATGGGGACTGAACTTGCATGGCCACAAGCAACTACAGCAGTAGGAAGAGAGCTAGAGGTGGAGACTGCACAGTGTGATGCTGCTGCCAAGATTGCTCATCAGACTGTAACTTTGCAATGTGGATGTCTAAATCTGCAGTATAATCCTGAACATTTTAGCATGCTGCAGTCAACCATCTTGTCCTGTTTCTGTCACATTCCTTTGGGTTGTAGAACTCACTGGTATAAGAATAGCTTTAGTGATAGAGATACACATAATTGGTATCCCACCAGCAAGATGCTTTGGGAGTTCTTACTTCAAATTAAACATAAACTGCTATAAACTCTTAACTAGTCCAGCTGGGAATATGGAAGGAAAAATTAGATGTACTCAGATTCGCTGTCATCAGAGATTCTGAATTGCCCTTGCAACAACATCAGAGATTTGCACATCTCTGTTCTTTTCTGGGTAAAGTTACCAGTCTTCTCTTAACTGTTTTACTCACAGAATCAAAGAATAAAAGAGTGACTAAAAGAGTTTTGTGTATCATACTCTTGAATTTAATTTAAATCTGTATTTTTATATACAACTTTAAATTATTTGTTATTTTTTTTCAGTTGGTGAGAGAGTGAAGGGAACTTGGTGCTTTCACAAGTGTAGACAGATTTTTAAGCAGCATAATGCAATCATTTTCTTAATTAAAATTTACACCTGCAATTATTGCTTACCTAAAACCACTGAAGATGTATCTTTTAAGAAAGATCACCTGATCTTGGTTTCCATTTCTGGATATACTTGTTTCTAGGAAGGAGAAGGCAAAATATCTCAATTTTGCAGACTGCCCTGTTAAAGATGTCTTTGCTGTTTCATATAATGGAGTGTCTTTTGGCTACAGTAAGAATCCTAGGTGTTCTTTTCTATTTGTCTTGTGAGCTTTAGACTGTATGGTCTTTTTTGTGGTATAATTAGCTCTTAACAAAATGCCTGTAAAACTATGATTTGGAAACACTCATTTGGGGATTTTGTTTCAAGGAGTGTTTTGTTGGGGTTTTTTTCTTAACTTTCATACACTGAGATTTGTTTCTGTTCTAGGTACCTTTCTTGTGTCTTTAAAATTGTGGGACTGTTGGAATAGCTGTATAATTAAAACCTAATTCTTCTGAAATTTATTTTGTGCAGATATTTTCTGCAGATATTTTGCATAACAAATGTGTACAAATAGAAACCAAAATATATCTAAGAACTAAATATAGTGTAAGAATTGTTTTGAAGCTGTGTATAGTGCCAAGTGGAAAATTTCCAGAACCCAGATTAGTATTTTTTGACTGGGGGTTTAAATTTCCATTAGATATGGTTCATATAAGAATGTTAACAGTAAACAGCCTTCTCTATCAGCCCTGTTAATAAAACATCAAAATTTGGTAATTTTGGAATATTCTCAAAACAGCTCAGTTGGGAGAGGGACACTAAGTTGATGACTTCTTTTTACTTTTTGCCTTTCTTTGTTGTACTTGCACTTTCAAAAGCTTTGTCAAGAAATGTAGTATGCTTGCAAATCCTGAGTAGCAAGAAGGATTAATTAATGATTTTCTGTACTAGCAGACACCATTTCAGAAGTTGTTCTCATGTGTATACATGCATGTGTAAAAGCAAACCAAGAAGCTTCATCAGATAATTTATAATGTAGTTGTAGCTTTTAATGTTTGTTTAACATCAACACTAGATTTTTCTGCATGTGTGAACTCACTTTTCAAGTTGGACTTCTTTTTTCCAGAGGGTGAATTATCTTTGATTTTTCTGTAACTTCTTACAGGTGTCGGATGATGGTCGATACGTCTTGCTGTCTATCAGAGAAGGCTGTGATCCAGTGAACAGACTGTGGTACTGTGATCTACAGAAAGAGTCTCAGGGTATATCAGGTATGTGTTGCTTTGTGAGTTTGCTTCATTTTAAGACAATATAAGATTTTAAATACCTTGTGTTTGAATGAAAAAATATATATATTTAAATACATGTATTGCTTAACCAACTTAATGCATAAATTAGATAAAATAAGCCCTACTAGCATTCCATTTTCTGTTATGTAACAGTAGATGAAAAATTCCATTCTTCATTCCATAGTTTCAAAGGTCACAAGGAAAAGTTGTTATAGTATAAGCAGCCATACCAGTGTATGTTACATTTCATTCTACACCACTAATACTTTTCCAAGTTTAAACTTTTACTTGTATTTTTAAAATTTCACGTTATCTCCCTTCAAGTGCTGATAACACTTTTTTACAAAAAGTGATTGGCTTTTAGATAACTTTTTTTTTTCAATCCATAGTACTGAGAAATAAAAATGCTCCAGTGTTACTGGGTAGCACCATTGTTCTCACAGTGGAGGTACCAACTCATATTTCAAGTGTACTTTCATGCAGTGCTCCTTCCTTGCCTTCTGGTTAGAGTAGCCTTTGGCTTTTGTGTTTTAGGCTTTGTAGCTGCAATGCAATGAGCTAAAACTATGGCACTTTACACCATGTGGCTGTTGTTAATGGTTGGTGTAGTTAGCTAATTTACTGATTGGTAGTCTTGTATTTCCAGAGTATTAGGTTGTTGATAGGTATTCCTCAATGTGTGTTTTGCATAGAACACAACTTAGCATTTTTGATTCTTGCAGCTTCTCTCTTCAGAAACTTCAGAAACAGAATAAATACTGCAGTAGCTCTTTGTTGAATACTGGATCTCAAGAAACTTGTTCTCTTGTTTATTAACAAAATATTTCAGGCTAAGGAGGGGACACTACTACTGACTTGTCTACAACCAAACTTCAGCCAAGGCTGGCAACAACTTCCACACACGTAGCCAGTTATTTGTTATTTGTACATACTGGGTCAGGCAGGGCACCTTTTCTTTCTTTGGCTTCATGATCACCTTGGGAAGTTATCATCAAGGCTCTGCAGAATTCTAGATTACATTGTCCTTCCACACAGAAGACATCACGGTGGCTAGAATTCCTCTGCAAGGAGTATGGCCTGTGAACATGAGTCTTCTTCCAGTTGTCGTCATCTACTCCTGCCTAATCAGGAAGTCCATAGCATGTCATACTACATACAGTAGACTACTGCTACAGTAGTATCCATGCTGGTCTGCCTGTTAATCTTAAGGTATGAGCAATCAACCATCTCCTGAACTGTCCTAAGGCAGAACTCCACAAATTCCAGCTGTTTTTTCACATAAAAGACAACTCACCTCCTCACCTTGCCAGCTTGTCCTTACTAAACAACCTTTATATATCCATGGTAGCACAGCAGGCCTGTGAGCTATCCCATCATGTCTCCATTATCCCAATGAGGTCATAGTACAGAAACTGTACACCGATTTCTAACTCCTCCTGTTTCCATGTTGTGTGCATCAGTGTAGAGGCAGGCACCCAATTGTGCTGATTCCTCAGTACAAGTTTGAGAGCTTTTTCCATGAGGCTGCTCTGCAGAGGCTTCCTTCTTTACATGCCTATGCTTGGAGAGATTCCACTTCAGCACTGTTTTGTTGGTTGCTGTGTCTCTTTCATTATTATCACCCAGGCCCTTGACTTGCCTACCCCATCCACATCTTCCTTACTTGTTGAAGAATCTCTTTCTCTTGTTTTTTTCTGATTTAAAGGAAACTGGGTTGTCTAACCTGCAAGGATTCTTTTGCCTTAATCCAGTAGACAACAGTGCAGCAATAGTACAGAATGGGTAACCTAGAATTGCTGTGGATCATTGTTTTTTCACTTGTATGTGTATGGATGAATGTCTCCTGTTCCTTATTTGCAGCCTGCTTTCTATGGAAATAAAAGGTGCTTAATCCCACTTTGCTTTTTGAAGCGTTGGCTCCCAAATGCAATCAGTGGTAATAGAAAAGCAGGAGTCCCAGTGGTCCAACTCTCACAAGAATGTGTGTGAGGTCAGTTGGCCAGGGAGAGGTGAGAACATAAACTTGCAGCATAAATTTAATCTCGTTATACCGTGAAGACTCACTCAGATGGGCACCCGATGGACACCTGAGATGTGTAGAAGGCTTCAGAAGAAATTTTTATCACCTTAGACTTTAGCCACTTTCAAAGTTCTCTCCCCTGTTGATTATCAGCAGTATGAAAGTCAATGAAAATTTGTCTTCCAACTTTGATATTCATAACAGGTCTCTCCTGTGTGAATTCTTGGCTGTCACTCTGTTTATGCTGAACCTTAATATAAATTGAGTTAGAATGTTAAATGACTTTATACAAACCCATACACCACTAGGCTCCACTGTTTCCAGTGTTCAGAGACTTGTGTCTCTCTGTTGCATACAAGACTCTGCGTGTTGTACTCACTTAACAAGACTTTTAAGATGCACCCTTCTTGTGCATCTGTTTACTCAGATCATTATGGTGTTCAGCAGGGCTTTGTCATCACTGGGAGGTTGTGGTGACCTGAGATGGAGTTTCACAACCCATCTGTGGATTAGAAGGAACTGTTATATGCACGTTTCTAGGCTGCTCCTTAAACAACCTGTTTTCCATTCTGATTTTTCTCAGAAGTGCCAACTCTAAGTCATAGATCAATTCATAGTGTGTTAAATGAGTGTGCTCTCAGAGTTGAAATAAAGTCTAACAGCTATAACTGGGAAAATGCACTAGAATATCATAGGCAAGTAATATTGGCTGATGAGTGTATGATTTAAAGGACCTGTACAGTGGACAAGTGGAGTAATTCTGTTTGGTTTTAAATTTGTAAACCTGTTTCCATGAATGGGCTATTGGCTGAGTTGGGTGTGTGATAATGAGGCTAAATTGCTCTAAGCCACATGTTCATCCAATAGCTCTTACATCACTGACTGCTTTGAGATCCAAAGTGGATGAGATGATCAATGAATTTTCTTACCTTATTGCTGTAATGAAGGACTCAGCTTGCTGCCCAATTCTGTGTTGGAGGTAAAGTGAGAATCACCTCTAGACTGTAGGTACGATAGGATGATGGACTGAATGTACCTGTTTAGACCATTAGCTGAGGCTCCTGCTCTCCTGTCCTCCCTCAGGATGATTCAGTCCATGTGAAATACAAGTATCACTCTGCACAGATTTGGACCCCTGTGTTGATTGGAAAAAGTGCCCATGGCTTGTAGCTCATATGCTTTTAAAGGGATAAGAAGAAAAGAGAATTACCACAAAACTGAAAGCAATTGGAAAAAATTAAAGCAGGAAATCTGAAAAAAAGTACAAAGTTGAGGGGAGAGAGAAAATGATCTGATAAAGACAGGGATGTTTGTGAAGAAGTTGTTAGAAAAAAAAAACGAGAACTAGTTGCAGGACTACTTTAGTGAATATTATTTCAGAAATTGTACTGAGTGGCAAAGAGGAAATGAGGGAAATTGAAAAATTAAGGAAAATGGATGATATTATATGTAGCCTAGGATCTAGCATGTAGCACATCTGATATAGATGCTGTTTTAAGGACAGAGTGATTTGACAGTGCAACTCCAATTTAGAAACCATAAAGAGGAGGTGAAATAACATTGGAGAGACTGATTATTTCAGTCAAAATGCTTTTACATCCTGGAGATGCTTGCTGAAGACAAAGGTGCAAATAAGTCTGATTTTGCAACTGAAAGCTGAAAATGACCATTGAATTCTTAGTTACTTATGTTTCTAACACCTTATTAAGGTGATATTGACTAAACTACTTCCTGGGTTATTGAAATTGATTGACCAAAGAAAGCTTCTGTCAAGAGACAGGACTATGGTTTTGTAATGAAGAGGAAGAAAGTAATGGAGCTAGTAATCAAGGGAAATGTACCTCAGAGGTGAAGGGACACAACTGATACTACAATCTTGTGATAATTTTGTACTTATTCTGTAATTAAGTACATTTTTGTAAATTTTGTACTTGTTCAAAAGTTTGAACAAATACAAAATTTTGTACTTGTTCTGTCCCCCTCTTCTTTTCTTTCCTCCTTCTGTAGTAGACCTCTTATATCCATGTTCCTTGGATCACTTCCAGTGTTTAGACCTGTCCTTTAAAATCCCAGAGGCTGGTTCTAGAAGTGTCCTTAATACTGTTAAATTTCTTTGAGATACATCAGAATTACATTGAGTCCTGTTTGAGCAGCAGGCCAAGATGAACGCACATGTGTGTTTTTATGGACTAAAGCCACACTGTGGTTGCAGAAGCTCCTGTGCTCAATGTGCTGACTGTGTTGTTGTTCAGCAGCATCCTGGCTGTAGCAGCAAGGATGGATAGGCAGACCTGACTTCCCTTGTCTGGATGGAGCAAAACAAAGGTTAAGACTTCCCTCAACTATAAAGGGATCATAATAAACTATTCCTGTCATGGGCATTTTATAGGCTAGTTACTAGCTCTATTTGTACTGAATAGCAATATTGTGGTTTCTAGGTTGAGGCCCTTGGATTCAGTGAAAGCCATTTGTGTTTCCATTAAGTGATTCATAGTTTGGATCCCTTTGATAGTATGTTGTACAGCTTATTTAGAAATAGTGATTGTTTTTATAATTTTTTCTCATTTCACTGAGGATTTAAGAAAAAGATTTTGAAAACTTCATGTAAGCTGGCAATATTGCACTGGGTATATAGAAGTTGGTATGTGGCAGATTTCGTATGCTCAAATAAAAATTTAAATCTTCTCTTTCATGTATAGATTTCATTAATACAGTTTTTTCATTATTTTCATTTTTGGAGACTTTGATGTAGCTGAACTAGTCTACTTCACACAGCTGGACATATAAAATTATATATTCAAGTCTGATGTCAACAAATTTCTCATGCTTCTGAATTTATTTGTATTGCAAAGTCATAGTTTAGAAAGAGTAAATGGACTGTTCTTAAGGGTTGTTAGAATTAAAGTTGGCTAGCTCATTTGTGGACTTCGTTTCTAACTTACTGTAGGTTAGAAGTTTGGCACAATTAAAAAAATTACTTATATGTTAGGAAACCTTCTTGCTCAGAATAAAGTTAATTTTGTCTGTCTCAGAGACAAAAAAGGCTTTTCCCCTCAAAGACAACAGTAACTGTTTGAATTATTTTGCTTGAATTTGCAGGGCACAGTGGGGCAGCAGAGTAAAAAGGGGGGCCATACATCTTGGGTAAAGAAAGAAGAACCAGGAGTGCAAAATTAAACAGTATGTTTCATGTGTGCAAATAAAAAATGCTTACTAAATATCTGCCTGATGAACTTGAAAGATGGCTGTGAATTTACGGATGAGTCAGCTACTGTGGGAATCATCAAGCAGCACAATATAGCCCTTAACAAGCTTACAGGAGCTCAGCTATTTCTTTCCCTAGTAGGTGAAAGGAATGTGTAATCTTTGATTTTTACTCTTACTTACATATGGCATGTTTTATAGCAAGAAAATATTTCCTCTTTAAATTTCAAATTAAATTCAACAGTTTGTGCCTGTTTTGAAGAGATTAATCCAACCAGATAGGCTCATTCAGTCGAAAAAACAAAGCTGTAAAACTTTTTTTGTCTTCTTAAATTGTGAACTTCTTCCATGTTTATGCTCAATTACATGCCTATCTCATTTTTGCTGTCTGTCTAGACAATACAAATAAAAAAGTAAATTTTCACCTTTTTAATCAAGACACTGAAAGGGGAGATCCAGATTGTGACACAAGAATCATCAAGAAATGGAACAGAATGATTTTGCTGACAATCCAAAGTAAATTGCTTTGATGAAGAGGAAACCTCTGGTTTAACTTCCTCACAAGTTATTTTTTTATGAAACATGGTTTGTCCGATATTTGCCATTTAATGATTGCTTTAGTAATCTTGAGTTAATGCATTTCATTATCTTCCTGCACAGCATGAGTTGTTGGTTCTTTTTGAATATAATGCCTTTAAATAATAAGTGAGGTGATAATGGTGTCATCAAAGACTCTCTGGAAGAGAGAATATCATATTAGTTCTGTTGTACTGAAGAAAGTTGTGTCCTGTGCATTCATTGATTGCTCATGTATTTCTCAGGCTGTGATTCAGTGGATGTTAACTTGCCTGTGTTGTGTGGGATATCATCTCAGTCTCTGAATGGAGATCCCATCTCATAGATGAGAGTAGACTACCTCTAAATATTCGGGAAACTTAAAAGGATTTAACTTGTCTATTTCTACATCTGAAAATTTAGGTGTGTCAATAGATCTTCCCCCTTGACTATATATCATGATATTTTTGTCAACAGCTGTAGATTAATTGAATATGCAGTGCAATCTCTTGTGATATTCCTTGTCAGATTGTTTTTCTCAGAAGGTAATCTACACAGCAGTGTTTCTGTTTCTTTCCATGAACAGTACAGGGAGCATCTGAGCATCTTTTCTGCCTCCCAGATTAGCTAAACTGTTCTTCATACTTTCCTTCCCCACTTTTCAGGATTTCTGCTGTATAGAGTCTGAGTCATTTTCCTCCTCAAATGTTCAGGTTGTTTGCTAGCATGCCATTGTGGGCTACTTCTGCCAAGAATGCTCCTTTTTAGAACAGAAAATCACTGTGCTAGGTAACCTATAACAAATATGTAATAGCTTCATTTTAATGGGGATTCTAAATTAGTCTGAAAAGATAAGATATTGTTTCCTTTCCTCCCCTACTACCATAG
This sequence comes from Aegithalos caudatus, assembly GCA_013389925.1. Taxonomy (NCBI): domain Eukaryota; kingdom Metazoa; phylum Chordata; class Aves; order Passeriformes; family Aegithalidae; genus Aegithalos; species Aegithalos caudatus. The sequence continues at coordinate 16,856 of WEIU01018220.1, forward strand.
GCCTCTTGTAAATCCCACCAGATTAACCCAATTTGTGGCATAGTTTTTGTGACAAAACTCTTTATGTTAGAAATGTCCAGGTTTACCAATTAGAATTTTATGCTTACAACTAACTTAACCAAAAAAACTTAAAAAAATATTTTTATCCCATATCAGTGCTTTCCACTTCTCAAGACCTGCGGTCATAATTCACAGTATTGTGGCAAGACAGTGCTGTGAGGAGACCCCACTGGGGAGAAGACAACTGTCTGCTTTTTAACCTTTTGGGGTAATTCCCTTGCTGTGTACTCTGTTTCAAGTAACTGTGGTTATGGGAGCTCTTCCATTTGTGCTTGCCTCTGTAGTTCCCTGTGGGGTAAGGGATAAACTATGGGATTCTTGCCTGGATTTCACCACTCTGTCAGCCAACTGATAAGGCTTAATTTTGCTTTATGAATCAGTGGCAGGAGTGCAGTGCCTGTTGGGCGAGGAAGGACAGCATTGTGAATTCATGGCCAGGTTATTCCCTCATTCAGTACTCCAGATTTCTGTACTTATCTTGCTAAGCTGCTGGTAGGCTTTTCAACTCTTGGCTCCTGTAACAAACATTCAAAAGTGATGTAATGCTAAATATTTATTTTTAAAAATCACAATTTGCCCAGTAACTGAGCACTGTAAGGCACAATTTTTGGTAGCTATTTCATCAGATTTGTCTTCTGAAAGATAGACAGCACTCAGGTTTGCTTGTTTGTTGAACCAGTCAAACAAGAAAACTTCTCTCATTAATCACTTTGCTTTACTGTTTTTGGTATACCTGAAAATGCCTCAAAGAGGCCAAACAGCAAACACCAACCAAAGAAAAAGAAACCAAAAACACAAACCCAACCAAAGCACAAAAATAAAGGGTTGTTTTTTTGTTGTTTTTTTGTTTTTTTGTTTTTTTTTTAATGTAGCATGTCTCTTCATGCTTCTGTGCCTGGTAATAATTTTGTTTTTCCATTTTCTTGAAGAATTAGATTGTTTCTTTTTGATTAGATTGTCAGTCTTGGCTGTTTACTCTTGAGTATGTGATTTTGTGCTTCGAAGAAGGAATTTAGCACCAATCTGTTGGTGTGCAACAAGAAATAAATGAAAGCTATTTAAACACCCTTGGCTATGAACCTAGACCAGCATGACATGGCCTATTGGACTTGTTGAAGTTGTCCTAAATATTGACCTTTTTCTTTATTTTGTATTGTGGTAGCAGCTAGGAGGCCTAATGAAAAAATTAGGATCGTCTTGTGAACACTCTAGAACTTTTTTATGAGTTAATGACACAGAGCTCTGGGCTGAGCCCCAGTTTGCTCTTCCCATGGGACCTAAAACATGAGAGCAGAGGGAAAAAAAGAAGGGATATAAACCAGCATAGGGAGCAGAAGACATGGCTCTTCTTGTGTAGAATCATAGCCTTAATGAAAAGCTGCAGTGATTTCTGGAATGCAAAAAGGTGAGAGGGTTGGAAAGCACACCTAATTGGAAAGCGCACCTGAATAGCTGGATTGGAAAGGAAGCTAAACACAGGTTTGTTTTAAATAGGAGGAACAGAGGCTTTCTGGAGAGAGAACAGTGATAGGTAGGGGCTCTTAAGCTTGGGTACTGGGCTGCTTGGAGGTTGTTGGTTTGTGTCTGGTGGGAACAGTGTGAGGAGGTGGGAGGACACCTGTAGGGGAATAGGAGCTAGTGAAAAATACTTGAGAACCACTGGCTTGAAAAGAGGTGATAAAAATTGAGCAAACACAAGTTCACAGCTTGCTGATTGCTTAGTCATTGTCTGGAACTGCTTTGTACTGGACTGAAAGGGAAAGGTTGCAAGAAAGAATTTAAGAGCAAGGCTGTCAGAATTTTTTTGTTTTGTTTTGTTTCTTTGTTTAGAATGTTGTTCTTTTTTCCCCCACACTAAAAAAGCATGTTTGTGACTTAAGGGCAGGTAGAAAAAGGTAATGTTTGTCCACTTCAGTGTTGAAAATAGGATTGTTTGGCCTTTTGTGTTTGAGACTAGTCTTGCAATTTATCGGGTTCTCTTAATAAATAAATAATGGACAGTCCTATGTACAGTAACATCAGAGGGATGAGTCACTTTGTGCTGTGTAGCCTGAAATAGTGGATCAAAACATTTGTAATGAAAATTAAAAGAGACAGTGAAGCGACAGTAGACATCAGCTATAAAGTGGAATGTGGCAAGAGGAAGAATACTCTTCCATGTTTTGAAAGATCTTCTGTGACTGAAGTAACTTTTTAAAAAGTTTCAAAAATGAATATCAAAACAAGGCTATTGTATCCTAACAAATGGGGAGAAAAACAATCAGTTGTCTCGAAAAATATGAGGAAAGATCAACAATAGAGTGTTTAAGAAAAGTGTTTCATATCTGTTAAAGGTCAGTTTCATAGAGTTTTGCTTTCACTGTATTTTTTTTATTTATTATACATAAGTATAAATGCATACTTTATACGTATTTATTTTGGAGGCAAATTATTAACAATAAAATTAAATAAAATTTGTGATAAAAAAGCCCTATGGGGTGTCATCTATTAGAATTGCTTTAAGGCTTTTGACGTGATCCCCTACAATATCCATCTCTCTAAATTGGATAGATATGAATTTGATGGGTGGATTCTTGGGTAGATGAGGTATTGGTGGATGATCACATCCAGAGGGTAGTGGTCAACAGCTCAGTGTCCCAATGGACATGGATGACAAGTGTCTATGGTCCAATGGGACCATATGTACTCAGGTGTCCTGTACTGGGAGTGGTGCTATATGGACAATGGGATTGAGTGCACCTTCAGCAAGTCTGCAGATATGACCAAGCTGAGTGGTGCTTTACGTCTGAAAGAGAGGATACCATATGGATGTAGCTGGACAAGCTCAAGAAATGGACCCATGGGAGCCTCATGAAATTCCTTAGGGTCAAGTGCAAGGTGCTGCACCTGTGCCAGGGTAACCCCCTTTATCAATGCAAGCTGCAGGATGAAAGGATTGAGAGCAGCCCTGCTGGGTCTGTGAAGGACTTGGTGTTGGTGGGTGACAGGCTGGACATAACCTGGCAATGTGCACTCAGAGCCCAGATAGCCAATTGCAGCCTAGGGGCGGCATCCAAAGCAGCATGGCCAGCAGGATGAGGGAGGGGATTCTGTGCCTCTGTCATGCTCTCATGAGACACCATCTGGAACATTGCATCCAGCTGTGGGGACCCCAGCACAGAGAGGACATTGACCTCTGAGCAGGCCCAGAGGAGGACCACAATGAAGATCAGAAGACTGGAGCACCTCTCCTATGAGGAAAGGCTGAAAGAGTTGTGGTTGTTCAGCCTGGAGAAGAGGAGGCTTCAGAGGCACCTTGCTGCTGCCTTGCAACTTCAAGGGAGACTGTAAGAAAGGTGGAGACAAACTTCCTAGCAGGGCCTGTTGCCAGAGAGAAAACAGTAATGGTTTAAAATAAAAAGGGTAGGTTTAGATAAGATAAAATTAAGATTTTAACAATAAATGTGTTAAAACATTTGAACAGGTTGCCCAGAGAGGTGATAGATGCTCCATTGCTGAAAACATTTAAATTCTGGTGGGATGGGGCTTTGAGCAACTGGATCTGGTTGAAGATGTCTCTGCTCGTTGCAAGGGGATTGGCATAGATGACCTTTAAAGATCCTTTCAAATGTGATCTATTCTATGAAATCAATTCTATGCTGTTAATTTGAGCAAGGACATCTTTGGGCTGCTACTGTCTGACTGGACATTACATTTGAGTCATAGAATCATAGAATGTTGAGGGGTTGGAGTGGACCTGGAAGATCACCCAGTCCCAATCCTACCTGCCATGGGCAGGGACATCTTCCATTAGACCTGGTTACTCAAAGCCTTATTCCAACTGGCTTTGAACACCACCAGGGTAAATAGTATTCATAATGAAGTTATTTTTTAGATGAGGTATTTGTGCTTTTACCTGTTTATATTAGAGAAACTACAGTGTGAAGGAGAGATATTACCTTTGATGCCTGCTTTTCTGTTGCTGTGTTCTGCTGTCTGAGGGCATGAGCTATAACTCTCAAAATGAATCTCATACATCCTCTTCTCCTGTCCTTTGAATGATTATCCCAGTGGAAGTAAAATTGGACTCTTGAAACTGATTGAGAAATGTCTGTTCATAAAAGTGCTTGGTTTTTCTCTTCTGGATTAATCCTTGAATATATCTTGACATGTCTGAACTTTTTAACTCAAAGGAATGGATACTGCTTTCTTCCATTTATTTGTATTTTAGATGGCAAATACATTAACTTTCTATGATGATTGAGTAGCTTGTCATCCATCATCTGCAAAATGAGTGGTACCCTCTCAATACAAATACAGATGTTGCATTCCTTTCAGGAACATCTTAATATCTCCTTTACAGTATTTCCTCCCTCATGTAGCCTTGTTTGGATTTATTTTATAAGTGTTATAATAGCATTTATTGTAAACTGTAATTTTAGCTTAGCTGGTTAGATATTTTGTAAGCAGGGCCCCCCATCCTTATCAGAAGTTGATAAGAGTTTCCAAGACAACCCTGGCCTTTGCTGTTTTCTATTGGTCCCTCCCTAAGATCACCCCCTACCCATCCTTTGTAATGTATCTTTCCCCCTCTGTCCATCAATCATCCTCAAGGTCTACAGGTTCGGCCAGTGGTTGGTGGACACCCAGAGCACCCCACCCCAATTTAGCTTGATTTGTTCTTGTTTAGGTAATTCTGTTGGCATTTGCCACCTTGCTTTGTTTTATTGGTTTACAGCTTGTATCCACCCCCTGGGATCGTACTGGTGAAAGCCCCCTGGGACTCAGGGTCGGGGTCTCTCTCTTCGGAAGCTCCGAGCCTGGGACCAGGGTTTTTTCCCTGTGTTCCCCCGAATAAAATCTGCTCCCAAAGCCTCGAGAGAGTCCCCTCTTTCTGACCACGGCCGTGACAGCGAAGGTAACGGTGCTGCAGAGCCAAGAACCCACACAAAGGTGCTGTTGGAGCACAGCCAGGGCTGCTGGTGGTCAGCCAGGCGAGGCTGACCCCAGAGACAGAGCTGCGCACCGCAACACCTCAGATGTTTATAAGTGAAGTCAGGTCCTAAGACATAGAGATCTTGCTTTTAGAGAGAGTCCAAATTGTTTGAAAATCTCTCTTGCCTTTGGAGACCACAGTGAGACAAATATTTGTGGTTTTGAAGAAAAAAGAGGGAAAAACTCCTGAGTTCTTTTCCCTAGCTGCCTTGCTCAGAACAGCAGCTTGAAAGCAAGCTGAGTATTGCATGATTCAAAAAGAAATTAGATTCTGATGTGGAAGTAGATGTCTGAGTGAAGGACTCTGCCATTCAGTCCCCAGAATATGTTATGAATGTGCCACAGGGGCCCTGAAACAGTCTCTTCCAATCTGATGTACACTGTGTACCATGAGATTATATGTCTTCTATTGAATGTAAGACCTACTCTGGATTAGTACTGTGAAACACTGTGAGAGGTTGTCTAAGAAAGACTGTGGATGCCCTATCCCTGGAGATACTCAAATCTGGGTAGGACAGGGCTTTGAGCACCTGGTATAGTGGAACATGACTATCCATGGCAGGGTGGTTGGAAATAGATGGCTTTTAAGATCCCTTCCAACCCAAATTATTCTGTGATTCTATGAAAATCTAAGAGTTAAAAAATCATGATCTTTCCTTGAGTAGAAGTTTACTTACCTAATGTATGTACTGTAATAAAATGTGCTATCATTATTTGGGTTAGAAAACCTGTCCTACTGTTACAAGGCAAGCCTCCTTGTTCATTTCCTGAGCTTTCTCAGCACTGCCCCATTTCTAGAAAAGCTGTCTTGAAAAAAATGACAAGACAGAATGGAATTTATGGAAATGAACATTTATATCTTCACTTGATAATTTTGACTGTTAGAACACATGAAAAAAGTCAAATGCAAGTGTTTGCCTTTTAAAACATTTTTTCCCAGTGTCAAGATAACCCTACCATTAAACCCTGTCTCTCCAGTAGGCACAGACAAGAGGTTATTTGCCACTGATTGTTTTGCCTTTCCATGAAGTATGAAATATGGAACTATCAAGAACATTTTTTGAAGTGATTAACAGTGACTCTCAGCCACTCTATCCTTTCTGTCTAAAGAGGGTTCTAAGAGACCTTTTGATAATTCATGCTCTTATCAATTTGTTCAAATTAGCTTTTCTTTCTCTTCTAGTTGTCATCATCCAGTTACAGACCTGCTTCATCACCCAGAGCTCTCAGCAGACTGTGGGATACTTTACTATGTTCAGAGGCCAGTACAAGATTGAGGGCTTATTCTGTGATTCTTACTGAAAAAAATCTCTTTTGATCTTCTATGTATCAAAAACTTTGTTTGAAAATTCTGTCTGTACACTGAATGTTGCTTTTGTCTTTTGCAGAAGCCTAGCTCTGTAGGATTATGATTTTCTGTTGTGTGGCATGGCTCTATTGTCCACTTAATTCTACCTGCAGTTCCTATTGTAATGCAGTTATGTGATGACTAATAACTGATTGGTATAAAACAAATAGGCAAAACCATCTGTATCATTTCAGTAATGTATTTTAATAGAAGGACTGGCAGGGGAAAGGATTAGACTATAGCAGCAGTATACAGGAAACGGTCATGCTTTTCCTGTAATAATAAATCTGTCTCATTGTATGGTTATGTGGATTAAACTGAAGTCTTCAGCATTTCAGGTGTTAAGAGTAGCCTTAGACTATACAAATGCCACATCTCTGATTCTTCTTAAAGACGTGTTCTCAGAGCGCTGCTGGTTAAACCTGGAAATGTCTTATCAAGATCCAGTGCTTCAACTATTTTTGCTCCTTTTTATGAAGAATGGACTGAATGTCCATCCTTCACCTTGTTTTTCAAGTACTTCTTGAAGTCATAACTTTCAGACATACTGTTCTTTTTGTTACTGAGAGGCAAGACCTGAGTGCTTGACATGGGGGCAGTGCCATACTAGTGAGCTGTATGTCCCTGTCCCTTCCTTGTGTTGCCACTGGCATGACCTGGGGAGAAATGGTGTCTGTCCCCATCACTTTTCAGCCATATTAGTCCCCAGTGAACTGCCTGTGTTTGTCATTGTTGTTATTTCTAGCCCAAAGGAGAAGGCGAAGCAGGAGGATCTGAAGTAATGCTAGAATACCCCTTTCAGTCACAGCCACAACTAGGTCACCTCTAACCAGCCATAAAGAAGAAGCATCTTCTTATGGCTGATATCTGTGTTACTGCAAAGAATTTCTTCCTGTCACTGGAGAACTGCAGCACATTCCCTGTACAGCAATGATGTGTCTGATATAAGGGCTGCCTGTAGTTGCCTCATTACCACCTCTGATCCAGGATTAGATGTTGGTGTATTTAACCACTTCAGTAAGACAGTGGTTTAGAGGTAATTCATCTGCAATATTTCCTTCTGAGGACTACATAAAAGCCACTTTAATAAGACAGATGCTCTTGTTTTTATATAATAACAACTAAGTGTACCCCTGCAGAACATCAACCCTCTCACTTTTTTACTAGCTGCTCATTTAGGAGTGGAATAATGAGTTGCAAGGAAGCAATGTAAATCCCTAGTGTCACATTACTGTCCTTTTTCTTCAGGGAGTCCCAGTTCTGTCGCACTCAAGGAGACTACAGCTACTGTGCACATTTACCATTGTACTTCAGTATGATGGTTTCATTCTGTCAGATACCAGTATTCTTGTGTTGTTACTCTGCAGTTAAAGTTTTTATTTACTAAAATGCCTACGCATGTGATTTGAGATTCTGAAATGGTTTCACTGGTGTTTGTCAGGGTTCACTGTAGTCTGGATTTGCTTTGCTTTCACTGGGTATCAAAGCAGGTTTTCTCTGTGGAACTCACAGCAACTGGAGTGACTTTGTAGGATTTTTCTTCAACATTTCTGAAACCTTTTGAGAAGGGCATGACTTTGGATCTCAGTAAAAATCAAAATTTAAGAGCAGTGTATTCACTTAGTATACTAAATTGTCTGGATTGTCTGGAAAGTTTCTATTACAGCAGTATGCAAAGTAGAATTTAATCACTTTGCATGAAGAGACAGGGAAGTTTTCTTTAAACCAAAATGGCAATTAAGAGATGCAGACTTTATGAATGTACCATTCCAGGCCTTACTATACTCTGTTATTACATCTAATGGGTTTTAAATGACCTTAGTCATCTCACTGCTTCCTCAATTATTCTTTTCTTTTTTTTAACTTTACAGTAATTGCAGCTCGGCTGTGATCTACTTGCATTATTCTGCTCAGCTTTTAATATTATAAAATAAGCTGAAATGCTTTTTTATTGATATAAACATTGCATTATAGAATTTCACAAACAAATTCACGAACAGTTTCTTTGTTTATACTTAAAAGCAAAGACCCAACCTGTAACTTTAGGAAAGAGGCAGACAGTGCACTAAATGTTATTTTAAGATACAAGAGCTTTAGTTTCACATATCAATAAGGATCCTGATTTTTCAGCCTAGCTAATGTATGATGCTTGTGATAGTTTGAATGATAGGTTGGGTTGTAGACATAAGTATATCACATGTCTTACCTAGCTTTGCTGCTTTTTCTTTCTACTAGCCTCTCAACCTATTGCAAAACAGGAAGAAGTGAATAAAAAGCAGTGGAGTCTTAAAATCCCATCTCTGGTTGAATCAATACTACGTACTCTGTACCACAGTCTACTGAGGCAATTCATTTTTGAGAGAAGTCCACTTCTTTTACTGAGTGTGATATTCTATGAGTTTGATAGGCAAAATGCAGTTTCATTCTTCAGAAACGGAGATGTTTTTGCAAACTGTAGTTGTCCTTTGGTGATGACAAATTTCTGCAGAACAGCATTTCAGGAATGTTGTTTCTGAGCTGAAAGGGAAATTCCTCATGTTGAAGTTTATTATACTCATTTCAATAGCATCATTTCTATTCTGCAGGAGGTTCTGGGCTTTCAAGGAGAATGGAAAATTTTCCATTCAAAGTAAATTTTTTTGCAGGAACTAAAATCCTCGAACATTTCTTTATAATTAAGTAGTAATTTTAGAAAAGCTGTTAAAAATAAAATTGCAGTTGAAAGCTTAGTGCAGTCTTTCAACTCAGCTGCAGCCTTTCAATCTAAGTCTGTAGAGAGGGGCAGTTGTGAACTCCCTTGGCGAGCACCTGATGTGCTCAGCAGCGTTGGCTTCACAGCAGCCACTGTGGGAGAAGCATTTCTGTGGCAAACATCTCAGCTCTCCAGAAGCTCCTTAGGAAAGCTGGTGAAACACAAGCCATAATTCTGTCAGTATTTTGCTAGAAATTCCTCCAAACCAGTTGTGTTAACCCATCTGTGAACTGGCATTTTTCCACTGCAGCCTATTGATCGGGAGCATTCTTTGGAAGTTCTTGATAGCAGGTACACATTTGGGCCTTTCCATAGCTGTACTGCTTCTGGACACTGCCTTTGCTCAAGAAAGAGCCTACAGCAATTTTCAGGAAGGCCTTGCCCTCAGGTGTTGGAAGGTTTTGTTTGAGGAATTGACATTCTGTGCTTGATCTTGCAGGAATTCTTCAATGGGTGAAGCTGATAGATAACTTTGAGGCTGAGTATGAGTATGTCACCAATGAAGGAACAGTGTTCACTTTCAAGACAAACCGCCATTCTCCAAATTATCGGTTAATCAACATTGACTTCAGTGATCCAGAGGAATCCAAATGGAAAGTTCTCATCCCTGAACACGAAAAAGATGTTCTAGGTAAGAGTTCATGTCAAGTTAGAGGCGTTAGGTTCTGCTTTTTCCAAATTAATTCAGTAGTCTGTTGAATGATCTTTTACAGACCTCCTTGCTTTTTTCCTGTGTTTAAACTTTGTTTAGGATTTGCACTTAAAAGACTTGCTGAGATACAAGTGACCCAGAATATCTCTTTCTCTCTCTCTTCAACGTCATGTGTGGCCCTAGTGAAGTTGCTTCATCTGTCCTTGTTTTAATTCTGTGTTTGCAAGAAATGGGGAGAAAGTATTTTCCTGCTTCATGTCAGTGAAATAAATGTTTACTAGACAGTCAGGGATTACAACAAGAGGGACTTTGTAAGCAGAAAGAAGGGAAAGAGCAAATCTGGCAGTACTGCATGCTTTGAACAAAATTGGTCAGAATTTGAAACAGGATTTCTTTTGTTACTGGAATAAGAGGAGTAAACAATACTTGAAGAAAAGATGCCCCAGGAAAGTGTAAGGACATGGAATTCTTAAAGTACAGAAGCAACTTCAAAACATGCATCTTTGGTTTTGATATAATTAAAATAAAGGTGGTTTTTTTAATCCCATCATTTTGCATAAAGGTCTGTGAAAGTTTATAGTTAGTTTCAGATTGTACAGAAGAACCTCCTTTTAGCTGTTTTTTACAGGTGTCTAATGTGCATTTATGTAGTTTGCTCTCCATCCAGTGCAAGGTACAATTATGATTTATTTGACTAACTAGTTATTCAAAAATACTCTGAATTTTTTATTAATCAATTTTTATACAAATTCCTTCATGTTTGCTGCTTTTCCAGTGAACAGCTTCTTTGTTGAATGAGTAAATTTCTCTTTATGTGTATGATTTGGTATGTGCATGTACAGTAACTTGTGTCTTTCCACAGAGACAAATCTATTTTACTACTATTCCAAAGTCATTTTAAGGCTTTTGTCACTTTAAAAAAATCTTTATTTCTGCCTGCAGTTCACAATGTGTCCTGTGTGATTTCTACCACAGCCTAGATGTCCCCAGTGTGACATAAATGTTGATTCTGAGCATATCCAGAATTCTAGTGATGTTACAAATAACTGGGGTCTAAAATACTGAGAGAATTTTAGTGAATGGTAATGTAAGCAAATTAGAGCTTGGTGAGGCACAAATCTTTTCTTAAGATCTATTTGAATCAGGAGCAATTTGCATCTTAAATGAAGAATGTTTCAAGTCCTAAGCATAGAATTAATAATAGATGTCAGTGAAAAATTGCTTCCAAGTCTTAAGTTTGGTCATGTGCAAATTCACTGACAGTGTGTTAAAGCTTTGCTTAACTTATGAGGAGCAGCAGTTTATAAAGTGTGACCTAATTGAAGAATTCACATACATGTGATGAGTGTAAAAACTCTGCCCCATGAGAATGTGACAGAAATGTGTGACTGGCGTGAATTGCGGTTGCCATGTGTGGATTTACCTGGAAAGTGGTCAAGGCAGCCAAAGGAGCTTTGACCAGTGGCTCTGTAAGCACTGATTATACATTCCGTACAAGTAAGATAAATGCCAGATCTGCTCTTCCCTACACTGTGGTATTTAGCTCAACTCCCATTTTAGTTTCATTCTAAAGGCAAAGTTGTGATGAATTCATGTTCATGCACAAACAAACAAAAAAAAAATTAATGCATGCAACATTAATTTAATGGCTTATATACATGACAGCCTTGACAGTACAGACTTAACAAGAACAGCACTAAAAAAACTGAAAGCTCAATTGAATGGGTTTGCTGAGGACATTGGCCTCTAGACTGTAAACCCAACAGGCATTCAGCTCTTAAACACTTGAAAGCAAACATAATCTGTCATATAAAACCATCAGGGTGACTTTCAGGAATATGTTATGTGTCATCAATCTTTTACTGTAGTTGAATGTGAAGCCAGAACAGGCAATCATATGTCTATTTCTCTCTTTAGCTTTTTGGAGCAGTATGTAAAGAAATCGGATTAAACTAACAAATGAAAGAGTCTCCATAAGAAAATGAGTTTTAAGTAGATCTTAATAAATCTGTAGTTGATCTTACAGTGAAGTAAATTTAAATTCTTCAGTTGCTTCTTTGTTACAGACACTTCTAGATTTGTTGTATCCTTAGCACCAAGATATGGGAGTTTTATCATGGTCAGGAAGTTGTAGTCCTGAATGAATGAAAAACCTCACTCCTTCATTTGATGTAGCCAGCAAGCAAGCCAAGTCTCCATGTCAGGATTTTTTATCTATCCAAGCTTTGTTAAGGAAGACATAATTATAGCAATGACAATTAATAATTCATTCTTGAAAACCTTGGAGTCAAGTGAATTTGATTTGGTTGATAAAGAGATGACAGTGTAATGAAGCTCCTGCAAAAAGCTACGACAGCAGTGATTCAGAGGGTAAATGGGTATTGCTGCTTTTTACTTACATGTGGGAGTGATTTTAACAAGATGTAATTTAGCTGTATTAGTATTTCTTCACAATCATTATAGTTAGTGATACCCTAAGTCACAAATGTGTTTTATTGGAATATATGGATCCTACTCTGCTATGAACGGCCTGGAAGACGTAGTCTGTTCATTTCTGTTCCTTAACTTAGATTCAATTTCATAAAAGCTGCAGTTACAGAAATAGATTTATTTACAAATAATAAATTCAGGACTGAGAATTAAGAATCTCTATCAGTGTCCATCACTGGCATGAAGAGATGTTCCACAAAGTACCATTGTATTCTTAGAAAGATGCTACAGCTAATACAATATAACCAAGAAATAACCACACATGTCTACATGTTGGTGTGAATGTCATTTGGTTTCCTCAACATATTCTTTAAGATAGACTTTTCTATTGGTTTTGACCCTTTATTTTTCGATAACTGTTTATAAATGAGATAATTTGGGAAATAAAGGGAAAAATCAAGCATATTCCTGCAGTGAGGTTGTACACGCACTTCTTTTTACAGCTGTCAGCAGGGATTTTACACAGAGATGAGGTAAATTTAGATCTCTACTCTCTGAACTGAGGGGAAGAAATAAATGACAGCTATTTTAAAAGGAAATTGAAGAGGGCACCTCAGAACACATTGTAGTGTGATGAGACTAATTTCCTTCCCTTTGGAGTTTTTTTATAAAGTGTTAGTTTAATTTTCAGGGAGTCTGAAATAAGACCACAGGAGAGATTCACATCTGACATTGAGCTTGTGCTTTAAATGACCATGTAGCTGCAAGGAGCATGCTGAATTGAAAGGCAGCTGTGAAACCATAAGTGCCAACTGAGCATAGCAGATCTGCAACCCTAGTTCTAAGGCACAGGATAAACCTGCAGAGACTCTGCTTCAGAAGGTTAAATGATTCATTTTGAGAACTGTGACAGCCCCCCTGCACCTGAAGTGCTCAGTACTGGTAGAGCAGGGCAACTGGAGAGGAGCAGTTTGTATCCAGCGCTTTCCTTGTGGCAGTGAAAAGCAGAACAGATCTCCTGAGTAAGGAGGGCTGAGGAGTAAGACATATTCCTGAATGTGTTGTAGGTGAGGAGAGGATCTTGAATAGTTCCTTGAATCTCAGTTGGCCATTTAACAAGCAGAGGCAAAGCTAACATTGCTCCCTGTACCTTGTACAGATCTGTACACCTAAACTCAGTGCATGTAAAATGCTTCCTTACCATTAGCTATAATTCCCAACTGCAAAATAGTATTTTTCTTGATACCTCTAACCTGCTAACTAATTCATAAATACTTAGGAGATATGGAGGTGAATTACTGCAGCTGAAATTTGTGTTTTGGCACTGTAGTGAAGCCAGGATGGCAAGTCTGGAAGGAGCACCTAATTCTTGACTTGTTGAATTTGGTGAAAGCTTTCCCATTAACTTTAACATGTCAGGCTGCCACTGAGGATGGGGTCTCAGTGAGAAGATACATGCTTTATATTGTGAGGGCTTGTCAACATTTACTTACATGTTTCAGAATTATTCATGTTTTATTCTGTAAATTACTCCTGCTTTACCTGCAAGTCTACTCATAAGTAGCCTTGAGTGGTGGTTACAGTGATGGTCATTCCAGTTGAGATCAGCATCGGTACCTGTTAATCTGCAGAGACACTGAAGTTTGTGGTCACTGTGATGATCAGAAAAACCACCATGACCTTCCAGGTCTGTCTTACAGCTACAGCTTTGGCCAGCCATTGAAATATATTAATTATTCTCACTCAACAACACAAGTGTTGAGTGGATGCAAAAGCACAGAGTTCATTAAGTAACTCAGCAATTCCTGCTGAAGCTCTGTGGCTGCTTGGCTCTTCTAGCATGGTGTGTTCTCCATCAGCATTTCAGCCTGCATCTGTCAAAGTGTGTTTGTACATTCAGACACTTAACATGCTGTAGTTACTGCTGCAGAAAGGAAAGGCCAAAACTGGTTTAAGTCATTAAGGCTAGTGGCACAGATGTTGAGTGTGAGGATTCAGCCCTTTTTTGCCTGAAACTATTTCAAAAAGTTGTTCATAGCAACATTGCAATGCCAAGTTAGTGGCTTTGTGACTGAGAGCTGTCAAAATAAAAAAAAAAAAAGAGTTCTTGTAAAGTAGGTTAATTTCTGGAAGGTTGAACTAGAAGTTCTGGACACAGTTGAGCTCAGTTTTCTAGGCCTTGTTAAAAAGTGTATCTCCTCTAGCCCAAATTTAGCTATTGAAGAATTGTGTGTAACATATTTTAGTCATCAAGGTGGTCATTGTACTCTTGAGAGAGAACTATCCAATACCAAGGATAATTGTTCACACCTGCTTTCAGTACTTAGGATGGCGTCCAAGTGTGTTCATGTCTCTCTGATGCCTGAAGCAAGATGCTCA